>JAVJIX010000044.1:132500-355000 GCA_036785185.1 Paratrypauchen microcephalus | reverse complement strand
AAGTTTAAAATGCGCACATTGAATTGCCACTCATAATTAATTGCGTTAATTTTTATAACGCGTTAATTCAGAATCAGAAAGACTTTTAGTGCCATTGTCAAGTGAACAGAATTCACAAAACTGGGAACTTGTCTCAGTGATAAGGTGCAAACATAAAACACTAAATAATAATAGTAACTAAAATACAGCTATAATATAGTAAAAAATAATAAACAATCCAAATAACGTGTTAAATTTGCAGTGTAATTAATTCATCTAATTAACGCGTTAAACTGACAGCCCTAGTTTGAACAGTTTAGTCCCAGCTCAGTTCTGGCTTTGTTTGGCCTTTTGTCATTACTTAAAGATCCCATGACATGGTACTTCTTGATGCTTTTATATGGCGCCTTAAAGGGATATGCCACCCCCAGGTCAAATTTGGGCATCTCCCCACAGTCCAGAGACTAAAATAAGTGGTGGAAAGTGTTTTCCTGCTCACCCAGCCATTGTCCGAGTCTGTCGCCACTGACCGCCGCGGTATCTGCAGCTACTCCGCCTTAGACTGGAGTCTAACGTCGCCAGAGAAAGATTTCGGCCAAAAGGAATACATTTGCTCGATGCGTTTCCCAATTACTTTCTGTGTAGTGCGCATTCATATCGAGTGCAAATAAATGTGCAAATCAACACGGAGAGCTTGCCTTGGTCATTTTGGGTGGGAACTATTTTCCAGTGCGGAAGAATAAAGCCGAATCACGCAGCACGCTGCCAGGGGAATCCCTGTTACGCACCAGGAAGGGAGTTCCCCTGTTGCACAACGTGGTGCGTGATACGGCTTTATTCTTCCGCACTGGAAAATAGTTCCCACCCAAAATGACCAAGGCAAGTTCTCCGTGTTGATTTGCACATTTATTTGCACTCGATATGAATGCACACTACACAGAAAGTAATTGGGAAACGCATCGAGCAAATTAATTCCTTTTGGCCGAAATCTTTCTCTGGCTACGTTAGACTCCAGTCTAAGGCGGAGTAGCTGCAGATACCGCGGCGGTCAGTGGCGACAGACTCGGACAATGGCTGGGTGAGCAGGAAAACGCTTTCCACCACTTATTTTAGTCTCTGGACTGTGGGGAGATGCCCAAGTTTGACCTGGGGGTGGCATATCCCTTTAATGGTTCCCTAATACTGTAAATGAATCCTTCTCCAAAATCAAGCCTCAGTGCATGAGAGAGCCTCATGAAGACAGTCGAAGTCATAAATATCTCTCTGAAACACTTTATTCTGGGCATTGTTGCTTGAATACAAATGAGGAGGACAGAGACAGGCCAGTGCAGCGGGTGGGGATGTGACCAAATATGCCACTGTTTCCTGGATTAGCGGTGCGCTGTTACCCACTTTATTTATTTATTTATTTATTTATTTATTTATTTATTTATTTATTTATTTATATCACTTATTTGTCCCCGAAGGGAAATTTGTCCTCTGCATTTGACCCATCCTTTATTCAGGAGCAGTGGGCAGCACATGACTGCGCCCGGGGACCATCTCCATGATCTTCTTGCTTCGGTTTGGTCAGGACAACCACAGCTGGAGGATTTTACCTGGAGCATGTTTTGGGTTGATGGGGGAAACCGGAGTGCCCGGAGGAAACCCACCCAGACACGGGGAGAACATGCAAACTCCACACAGAAAGGCCCGGGCAAGCCACTCAGCCACCGTGCCGCCATTCCTCCGCGTTTTAAGAGCGGAGGAAGGTATGAGACGCGTTCCATTAAAAAAAAACACATTTCCACAGAAAATCAAATTAAACCACTGCTGTTTCAGAGGCTCGGATAAAGGACATCCGAGCCTGTAAACACTCTCACGTGTCTCCAGGCAAATAAAAAAACGCATCTCACATTTCGTAGCTTGTTCACGGTCCCATTTCTCTGGGCGTGATTTCCAGAGACGGTGGCTAGACATCCAGACGGGGGGTGGAAACCTTTCCGCGAGTGTGACGTCAGAAAGTTCCCTTGTTCAGAATCGCCCGTTTGGGCTGTCTTTTTTTCAAACGCGGAAAAGGATCGCAAATGCTCAGTTTATACATTTCACAACTTTTAGCCATGGGGGTGGGGGGGCCTAAACAGGGTAGGGGAGCTCACATTAACATTCAAAAACCTCAGAAAGTGAACATTTCATGCCATGGGACCTTTAAACTTTTCTGGTGAAGATTTTAGCACCTTATTAATCCACACTATGGCATTAAATTTATGGATGTGGGATTTACTTAATTGAGTCACTTGATGGATAAATGCAATGCCATACGTGTCTGACCAGGCAGTCCAGAAGGGTCTGGAATCGGACCACAAAATGAGAAAAACCTCTGTCCAAACTTGAGCCGCTAATTTGTTAATCACGTGTCTCAAATGCAAAAGACAACTCTCCAAAATTCTCCTAACACTCAGAACAAAATATATCACTTCTTTCACTTGAGAGCAGTCAGAGTTTGGTACTTGAGCAGTTTGATTCTGCAGAAACCTGCTGTTTCTCAGTCCCTTTTTTCCAATCATTAGCTGCTGTATTTGTTTTGGCTCTAACAGACCGTGCTTTTCTGAGTCACTCAATCACGGCTATCTGAAATCAACAAACCAAGAGTACTGTATTGTCAAAGTATGTGGTTTTGGCTGATACTGTAGAACACTCCAGGCAGTGCTAGTCTGGTTAACACCTGACCATATCACAAGTGAGATATGGGTCTGGAAACTCGCTTCGAAAAATCCCGTAGCGGAGGTGTGGTTAGCGATTGCCAACGGCCGTTTATTGGGCGTTATGAATGTCTATCATTGAGCGTATACGTAAGTCCATAGCCAATCATGTCAGTTGTCAGTTCAAACTACAAGCTTCCGTTTGTCATGTGGTACGCGTCACCGTCTTGCCACCCCTCCCCGCTCTCTGATTGGGGCCCTAAATCTGGGACTCTCGCTTGGACGAGTTGCCAGGCCGCCTTCCAGTTCGAAACGAACGGAAGCGGCCTGGGAATTCCCAGGCTAGGCAGTGCAACACCTCCACGGAGACCTTACACTGGAAAAGTGACCTAGTCCACCTTTAATGGGCTCATATTACACTGTTTTCTGATCTGTTATATAGTTTAGTCATTGCAAAAATACAGTGCTGTGAAAAGGTATCCCCTCTTACTGATTTCTTATAACTGGTAAGGAGTTTTTCACATCGCTGTGGAGGAATTTTGGCCCAGTCTTGTTTGCAGAATTGTTTTAAATCAGCCACATTGGAGGGTTTCTGAGCATTAAACGCCTTTTTAAAGATCCCATGACATGGTACTTCTTGATGCTTTTATATGGCTCCTTAATGGTTCCCTAATACTGTAAATGAATCCTTCTTCAAAATCAACACTCAGTGCATGAGAAACAGAGATAAGATGAGAAAGAGTAATTTTTCTCTCTCTGAACACTCCATAATGGGCGTTGTTGCTTGAATGCAAATGAGGAGAAAAGAGATGGCCTAAGAGATGGCTCTCCGCTCTCAGCTGTGCCCTCTGATCCATTTCCGTGTTTTTGCACGGGGGGAGAGATTTGAAGCGTTCCATTGAAAAATAAACACATTTCCACAGAAAATAAAATTAAACCACTGCTGTTCAAAGGTCCAGAGGCTCAGATAAAGGACTTCCGAGCCTAAAAACACTCGGACGTGCCTCCAGGCAAATAAAAAAACGCATTTCGCATTGCCTAGTGCATTCGCAGTCCAAACTCTCTGGGCGTGATTTACAGAGACGCTGAGTACAGACAGACGGGGGTGGAACTGCATTTGCATTTCTTTTTTCGATTTGACGTCAATAAGTTTCCTTGTTCAAAATCGCCCGTTTGAGCTCAGATTTTTTCTAACGTAGAAAAGGATCGCAAATGCTCAGTTTAGACATTTTGCAACTTTTAACCATGGGGGGGCCTAAACAGGGTAGGGGAGCTCACATTAACGTTCAAAAACCTCAGAAAGTGAAAATTTCATGCCATGGGACCTTTAAGAAGTAGCTCAGCTTTGTGTTTGTGTTGGAATTCAACAGACGCTGGAATGGAATGGCTGTAATACATGTAGAGATGCTGATTTCAGAAAAAAAATGCAGTGGTCTCTTATTTTTTTCCAGAGCTGTATGTTTCTTGTCGTCTTGAGTAAAACATGAGTATGTACAGTAGGTTTTCCTTTGTACCTCCTCAGCTCCATGTGTACGGCTGGGACTACGCTGACTCTCTGTTGGACTTCTTCTCGGCCTCAGTGCTGCCGCCGGAGTACGGAGGGGAGGGGCCGAGCATCCAGGAGGCGTGTCAGGCCTGGACCAATCAGCTGCTTCAGTCTGAGAGCTTCCTGCAGAACGTCGCGGCTCACCCGACGGGAGACATCGACGTTAACCCCGGCAACGCTACCTCAGAGGGAGCAGAGATCAGGGCGGACTGAGGAAGCATTCAGGTGTTTGTGTAGTTTTCATAACTCAGACTTGGGGCCTGTTTACACGAGAACGGTTACGGATAAAAACGACAAAATATTTTATCAGAAGTGCCTTTCGTTTAGACGGTGACGGCGTTTTAGAAGCTTAAAAATGCAAAAAACTGAAACCGCCCTCCAAAGTGGAAAACTTGAATACGCTGCCCAAGACGCAAAAATCTGGTCGAATCTGCTGACGTCGCGTACACGTTTACATCACATTGGTCCATATACAGTGGTACCTCACCTTACGAAAGACCCAACAAACGAAAATTTCAAGTTACGAAACGCCTTCACGTTAAATTTTGGTCTCTAGATACAAAAGAAAATTCAAGTTACGAAAACGCGAAATCTCAAAAATTCAAATAATGCGCGCTCAGCCACACACATTATACGCTTTTCTCAGACTGGATTTAAACTTTTCTCACATTTGTCTCTCGTTTAAACACTCAAACTTTCATAGATTTTCAACAAAATGTATTAATAGTGAAGCGTGGGGGGAAGTGTATGCGTGCGGACACGTGTGTGATAGCGCAGCATGACCCGGCGCGGGGCGCGAGCACGAGACCCGTGCTCAAACCGTGCCAGGTCTAAACCAGGTCTGAACCAGGTCTAAACCAGGTCTGAACCAGGATTAGACCACCGCGGCTCTTACCTGCGTTCGTTCATGCGCTTAGACGTGTGTGTGGTCCCGAGGGGAGTCCTCGCTGCTCGCCTCAGCCGTGACTCAAAACGAAACCAGGAAATAGACCCGCACGCGGCGCTTTAATCCACCTGGTTTAGTCCAGGTTTAGTCCTGGTCCAGTCCAGGTTTAGACCTTGGTCTAGACCTGGTTTAGTCCGCATTTTGGTCCCGCGTCCCCCATCAATAACATCAATCGGCAAAGGTCCCTTAGCCAATCAGGAAGCAGAACACAATGTTACACTATAAAAAAAAAAAAAAGTTACACAATTAAAAAAAAAAATTTGAAATTGAAAAAAAAAAAATCTGGAGTAAAAACACGTTTTGAAAATAAAAGAAGACCTTCAAAAAATAATTTTGCATGATTTTCAGTCTGTATAAAATGTTATCTCAGAATTAAAAAGAAAAAAATATCGGTATCGGCTAATATCGGCATCAGACGACATCAGCAACATTAATATCGGATATCGGTATCAGCTAAAATGTTCACATCGGTGCATCCCTAGTTGAACTTCTTTGTCATGACCACACGATTTTTTATTTTTTATTTTCCTACCGGTAGCCATGTTTTGTTTTGCTTTTCGCGGCGCAGATGAGGAGAAGGAAGATTCTACGCATGCGCACGGACATAGTGATAATGTATGACAGCGCCATCTAGCCGTCTGGCATGCATACCCAATCCAATTCCACACACTTTTGCGTCACCGTATTCACGCAGATTTCCTCCCGAAAACGCTCGTCTAAACACGGAAATAAAAAGTGAAGACGCGACGCCACTTTTGCGTCTTCTGTTCAGACCGTCATCATATAAACGTAGCCTTAAATGTGTTATGGAAAAATCCACTCTCTCGTACATGTTACTGGTGTCCACTCCGCTGAGACCTGCAAAATCTACTTTTTTGAGCTTTTTACCATGTTATAGTTACAGTTATAGTTGTTTCCTTCCTCGTTTACTCTTTCAAAGTTGTATTCAGAGTGATTCGTGGATGTTTGAGTCATCTTTATTCTTTTATTCAAAATGTTACTGCCGTTTTCACCCACGCCGGTACACGCCCACTGCCCTGTGTGTACTTTGTCCCTTATTACACACAAACCTAGAGTTGTTTTTTGTTTCTTTCGCACATGTTAAACACACAAATACTGCATATTTACCCCGAGTCTGTGCCTCCTTGTGATGTTATTAAGAGGTAATGCTCCACTGCGTGACATCATAAGGTGGAACAGAGCTTTCTTTTTGAACTTTGGAGATGTAACAGCATTCTAACATGACTTAAAGCAGGGGTGCTCAAACACACACACACACACACCTTAGTCCTGGTTTAGACCTGGTTTAGTCTTGGTTTAGTCGTGGTTCAGACCTGGTTTAGACCTGGTTTAGCCCTGGTTTAGACCTGGTTTAGACCTGGTTTAGACCTGGTTTAGACCTGGTTTAGACCTGGTTTAGTCCTGGTTTAGACCTGTTTTAGTCCTGGTTTAGTCCTGGTTTAGACCTGGTTTAGACCTGGTTTAGTCCTGGTTTAGACCTGGTTTAGTCCTGGTTTAGACCTGGTTTAGTCCTGGTTTAGACCTGGTTTAGACCTGTTTTAGTCCTGGTTTAGACCTGGTTTAGACCTGGTTTAGTCCTGGTTTAGTCCTGGTTTAGTCCCGGATTAGTCCCGATTTAGACCTGGTTTAGGCCTGGTTTAGACCTGGTTTAGTCCTGGTTCAGACCTGGTTTAGACCTGGTTTAGTCCTGGTTTAGACCTGGTTTAGACCTGGTTTAGTCCCGGATTAGTCCCAGATTAGTCCCGGTTTAGGCCTGGTTTAGTCCTGGTTTAGTCCTGGTTTAGTCCCAGTTTAGACCTGGTTTACACCTGGTTTAGACCTGGTTTAGTTTTGGTTTAGTCCTGGTTTAGACCTGGTTTAGTCCTGGTTTAGTCCTGGTTTAGTCCTGGTTTAGACCTGGTTTAGTCCTGGTTTAGACCTGGTTTAGTCCTGGTTTAGTCCTGGTTTAGACCTGGTTTAGTCCTGGTTTAGTCCTGGTTTAGTCCTGGTTTAGACCTGGTTTAGTCCCGGTTTAGTCCCGGGCCCCTGCTGTCAGATAATCTGTCCCTTTGATGCAGAAATAAATGGAATCATCATTCAAAAACTGAATTTTGTCTTTCCTTGGGTTGTTTCTGTGTGATATTAAAATTGGTTTGATGATCTGACAATGTTTTGAGTGATAAATATGCAAAAAACACAGAAATCAGGAAGGGGGCAAATACTTTTTCACGGCACTGTATATCCACAGACCTTAATTATCGACCTGTCGATCGCGATCGATGTATTGAGCACCCCTGACTTAAAGGATAAGAAAGGCTCAAAAAGCACTCATCATACAACACAGCTAACCGAAAGCTTTAAAAAATGGCCATTTAACCTTTTTAAAGTGTTGTGAGACTGAACTGTGAGGCCAAGAACATCAGAGTAACTCATTATTTACTCATTTTATGCAGTGTTCTAATGTTGCACTCTTTGTTTTAACTGTGAAATCTTAATGTTTTATATTTTTAATTCCAATGCACTTTGTAATATTTGCAAAAATGAAGTTTAACATAGAAGAATAATTTTGCTATAATAATGTCAAATTTTATATTCTTATCAAATGAATGGAGAAGTAAAAATTGAAGGGACTTGTTATGATGTACAGTATGTATTCTGTATTTACAATTATGTTTACAATTATTACTACATGTTGTTGCTGTAACAAAAGGTCGAAGCCAAGTTACGGGTCAGATCTGTGGCAATAAAACCTCCTTATAAATGCTCATTTGAGTTTAATACCAATTGCCAAACTGTGGAACTTTCCAGGCAATGTAACAACATCTCCATGGAGACAGGCACCTGATGGAAATTAATCAGTCGATAACTCTTTATTTGTCCCCAAGGGATCATTCAAGGCAGGTGAATAGGAAAACATCTTAAACTTAGATCAGTATCAATTTGAAACTTCATCTACAGTTTACTCACATGGAAGAAAAAATGGACCATTTATGAGATATTCAAAAGAGACACATGAAAAGAGCCAGAGTTCAATTTCTTCCTTCTTTTTGTTGTCATATTAGATACTAATAAAATGTATAGAGGGGACTTTGGATATCTTATTTAATATATGCGTAAACTAAATCTCACTGAAAATATGTCTAAAATTTCACATTTGACTAAATATTTTACAAAATAAATAAATCTACACTCAAACTAACACACGTATTTACTGTACGTGTGTTAGTTTGAGTGTAGGCAGATATAGGCAGTGTCCACCAGCGTCTGACCAGAACTGAAGAAGCAGCTTGGATGAGCTGTGAAACATCTTTGACCAAAAAACTTTTGTCTAGTGACAGAATTAAATTTTTCTTTTTTCTGCTATGGCTCTTATCGGGACAACTAAAGGATTACACGGACGTTGTTTCTCAAGTCTGCACAAGTACAGGGACCGAGAAACAGCTTTGTCCTGAGGATTGTTCCTCCCCTCACCCTGCCCCGACACTGGATCTGAAAACTCGACCTGTTGAGCTGCGCGAGGCCGTTTCTCAGTCCCCGTCCTTGTGCAGACTTGTGTGCTTGTGTCGCACTCTGAAACCCAAGTCCTGCAGCAGCTGTTTCAGTCAGAAACACCTGGCTGTGGTCAGGGTAGTCCTGCGTGATGTCACATAGTACTTGAAACTGTAGAATGAAAGTAAATCATTACAGACTAAATACAACTTGTCTTCTTATATTCAGCGTTCTCCTTCGTGCTCAGCTTGTATAAAGTTCAGACTGAAACTGAAAACCTGCCTGTTTGTACCGATAGTGTTAAACCTGTGCGTTATAGACTCTGTGCTAACCTTTGCTCTGTAAACACACGATGTGTTGCAACACCACACGCTATCAGAGGAGTGCGTATGTAGCCAAAACTGTACTCAATACTTCAAAATAATATTACTCAAACATAAGTACAAATTAGAGGTCCAAGAATCAATCAATCTTTATTTATATAGCCCTTTACAACACCAATGGTGACCAAAGTGCTTTCCAATTAAAATCAGAAAATACAACAATACAAAAGACAGAACATTAAAGTTTGTGTTATTTGGAGACCCCACGGGGCATATATTACATGCTCTATGCCCAGAGAACGCTAATCGCTAATCTAAAACATCTCTGGAAGTGCTCCATATGACCCCAAAGTGCTATGGGTGAGTAAAACAACTTGTTTTATTACTGAAATAAGGCTCAGATTGTAAAAAAAAAACATTAATTCTCCTTTAAACCAACTGCTTTGAACCTGGCAACCCAAACGAGAGACTCATGTGAAGCTCATTCTGCTTTCTGATGAGATAATTGTGTTGAGAACCACACTGTAAAAAAAAATCTGTTGTTTTTACGGAGAAATACTGGCAGCAGCAGTCGCCAGGGAAATCCTGTTAAAAATACAGTCAAATGTAAACAGCATTACGGTACAACTTATACATTTCACTGGGATTCCATGTACAATTAATGATAAATAAATGTAAATTTTACAGGTATGCGATGTACAATAATCAACACATAACTGTTCATTTTACGGATATTCAGTGTAGAAAAAAAACAATGATTTCATGAACATTTCACCAGGATTCAATGTAAAATAAGCAGTTTTAGGATGTTAAATTTACAGGTTGTTCCGTAATGTTTACATACAGTATGTACTGTATTTTTAACGGGATTATACTGGCGACTGCTGCTGCCAGTATTTTTCCGTAAAAACAACGGGACATGTACACAAGTATTAGTTTTACTTTTTATCAGCTTCAAATTACTTTTAAATGTTAAGTTAAAGGCTGTAACAAACCACACTCAAAAAAAAATGATTTAGATTGACTTAAAAGAACATTATACAATAATAAAACAATGTAAACAATAAACAGTAAAACACACAATGCAGACAAATTACGTGCCACAAACTACTAAGTATTAAAAGCCATTTTGAATAAATGTGTTTTGAGCCTAGATTAAAATCAGTGATGTTGCGTAGCTCAAAGGGCAGATTGTTCCACAGTCTGGGACCAACCACAGAGAAAGCTCCATCACCCCAGTGTTTGAGCCTGGCTCCGGGGACTTCCAAAACAAGTTGGTTATTTGACCTTAAAGTGCGACTTGATTTTCGGACAGATAAAAGCTCAGTCAAATAACAAGGTGCTAAACCATAAAGGAAAAGTAGAGTAGAGATTGTAAAAAGTTTTTTTTACAATCTGAGCCTTCTTTCGGCAATAAAACAAGTAGTTTTACTCACCCATAGCAGTTTGGTGTCAATTGGAGCAGTATCGCAGAAGTTATGTTGAGCCGTTCTGTTCTACTAATGATCCCGTGTCCGTTAGCATGAGTGCTCGGGGCACTGATTTGCGGTGTCCAAATAACACAAACTTTAGCACTTTTCAAATCTCAGATGATCGCTGTGTCAGGGTAGACTTTTAGTAGATTCCAAAGGCCTGAAACCCGATATCGCAACAGAAAAGTAAAGTTCAGAGCGGTGTTAGCTTCTTTCGGACTAGCGGTGTTTACAAAACAGCTGAGTTCACGCATGCGCACTGTCCTCTCTGATGACGTCATCAAATGAAACTATAGCTGGATATCGGGTTTCAGGCCGTTTTGGAATCCACTAAAAGTCTACCCTGACACAGCGATCTTCTGTGATTTGGAAAGTGCTAAAGTTTGTGTTATTTGGACACTGCAAATCAGTGCCCCGAGCACTCACGCTAACGGATACGGGATCATGAGTAGAACAGAACGGCTCAACATAAGTTCTGCGATACTGCTCCAATTGACACCAAACTGCTATGGGTGAGTAAAACTACTTGTTTTATTGCCAAAAGAAGGCTCAGATTGTAAAAAAAAAACGTTACTTTTCCTTTAAGAGCTTTAAAAACAAAAAGTAAAATTTTAAAATCAATTCTAAAAGAAACTGGAAGCCAGTGAAGTGTAAAAAGGACTGGGGTGATGTGCTGACGTCGAGGTGTGTTGGTTAAAAAAACGAGCTAATGACTAAAAAATGACTCAAATAAGAGTGAAAAAGTACAGCTCTAGTAAGACTAACTGGCAGAGTTGTAATATTTTAAAAGAGCTGTATTTTTCAGAGGAATAGCAGCATACTTTTACTCCTACTTGCCTAATATTTTTACTGAACAGTCTCGAGTAAAAGTTGTGGTTCCTCTTCCCACTGTGAGCGAGTCTGAAGTGACAAAAGCTTTATGTAACAATATGACATGATTTGCACATTTGTTTTTCTTGCAGCTCCTTCAGATCTAATTTAGTTTGTTTCATTTTTGTGTTTGTCCTGTTTTGTGCATTTTACTGTATTAATGTTTTGTCCTTCACATTCACTTAAAATTATAAATCAAATCTTACATCCTGACAGTTACTCTTTAAAGGAAAAGTAACGTTTTTTTTTATAATCTGAGCCTTATTTCGGTAATAAAACAAGTCGTTTTACTCACCCATAGCACTTTGGTGTCATATGGAGCACTTCCGGAGATGTTTTAGATTAGCGTTAGCCTAGCGCGACTTCTAGCCATAGCTCGGGGCATATAATATATTCCCCGAGCATGTAATATGCCCCGTGCGGGCTCCAAATAACACAAACTTTAGCACTTTTCAAATCACAGAAGCTCGATGTCTTAGTCTACGATTTCGTTTGAATCAAAAGTGGCCTGTAATCCGAGTTTACAGATTTGCGTTTCATGTTTGGGTCCCGGGAGCAGTCCGCACATGCGCACTGGCGTCCTCATGTACTCGAAACTATGGCTAAATCTCGGATTACAGGCCACTTTTGACCACACGAAATCGTAGGCTAAGACATCGAGCTTCTATGATTTGAAAAGTGCTAAAGTTTGTGTTATTTGGAGACCGCAAACATGTGCCCCGAGAACTCACATTATGGAGATCGCTAATCTAAAACATCTCTGGAAGTGCTCCATATGACACCAAAGTGCTATGGGTGAGTAAAACAACTTGTTTTATTACCGAAATAAGGCTCAGATTGTAAAAAACGTTACTTCTCCTTTAAGTTGTTCTTACTTGAGTCATATTTTCTCAAATACTTTTTTTACTCTTAATGAGTCATTACAATATTACTCAATATACTGAGTAATATTATAAAGTATTGGTACAGTTTTTGGCTACTTTACTCACTTCAGCTGTCTGGACGTAACATCTGATTTATAATTAATTAAGTTCATGTAATTTAAATCATTAAATAATGCTCAAAATCTGTTTAACTAGATCATATCTGAAGGAGCACTGCAAGAAACACAAATGTTCAAGCCATTTCATATTGTCACATAAACCACAACTTTTACTCAAGAGTTCTATTAGACTGTACAATATATTATTCAGAGTAAAAGTGTGGGGTCTAAAAGTATTAAAAGTTACTAGCCTACTTCAAAAGTATTACCCACCTCGAGAACAGGCTTGAAAACAGTCAATAGCTCCTTACATATGTTATATTTGTTTTATATCTTTAGGTTGAACTGTTAAAATGGTTTGAAAATGTCTTTGCAAATTCACTTCTGTGCAAATCTGTATCTGAACCTTATATTTGTAAATTCATAAAAACATGATATTTTCACTTTGGTTGTGTTTTGTTGTGTTCTTTGTAGGATTAGCGATTTAACGGAGCTGAGACCAGTCGTATGTCTCTGTCTCTGTGTGTGGACATAGTTAGGCCAGAGCTTCCTGCCGTTTCTGTAATGACACGAGTGCTGCTCAAGTCTGTGTAGTCTAATATTAGGCCTACTGGTCGCATTTAGAAATAGGAACTGTATGTATTAACCTGTAAGCAGAGGACCATGTCTCATGTGAAGCTCCAGAATTCCCTCCCTCAGCTGCAAGAGGCTGCACTAGCACTGAGTCATGACACTCGCAGGTTCTGGGGTTTAGGTAGTGACCGTTCAGATCAGAGAGAGGCATTTTAGGTTTAAAGGAGAATTAACTGTTTTTTTTTTACAATCTGAGCCTTATTTCGGTAATAAAACAAGTTGTTTTACTCACCCATAGCACTTTGGTGTCATTTGGAGCACTTCCAGAGATGTTTTAGATTAGCGATTAGCATTCTCGGGGCATAGAGCATATAATATATTCCCCGAGCGGTCTCCAAATAACACAAACTTTAGCACTTTTCAAATCATAGAAGCTCAATGTCTTAGTCTACACTTTCGTATGAGTCAAAAGTGGCCTGTAATCCGAGATTTATCCATAGTTTACACAGCTTTGCGTTTCATGTTTGGGTCCCGAGAGCTGAGAGCGAAATAAGATGTGACTCCGCACATGCGCACTGGCGTCCTCATCTGCTCGAAACTATGGATAAATCTCGGATTACAGGCCACTTTTGACTCATACGAAAGTGTAGACTAAGACACTGAGCTTCTATGATTTGAAAAGTGCTAAAGTTTGTGTTATTTGGAGACCGCTCGGGGCATATATTACATGCTCTATGCCCCGAGAACGCTAATCGCTAATCTAATACATTTTATTTATTTTATTAGATGTTTTAGATTAATCTAAAACATCTCTGGAAGTGCTCCATATGACCCCAAAGTGCTATGGGTGAGTAAAACAACTTGTTTTATTACTGAAATAAGGCTCAGATTGTAAAAAACGTTAATTCTCCTTTAAACCAACTGCTTTGAGCCTGGCGACCCAAACGAGAGACTCATGTGAAGCTCATTCTGCTTTCTGATGATAATTGTGTTGAGAACCAAAACACCAAATTATAGCATAAAAAAACTTGTCCATCATGTCCAATGTTTTTATAATTAAGAATAAATTGCTATCAGTAAAAGCTGTGTTTGATTTGAACATATATCTTTGGACACAGACCGGACATTGTTGAAATCCAAACTGGACATACATTTCCTGCTAAATCTTTAAATGTTGCATATGTTTACTCAGTGCAGAAGAAATCCAGGACCCCAATGTTCAGGTTGGTGAGATACAGAACAAAAATAGCCAAGAGTCTCTCAATTATAAATAAAGCTAAGCACTTCGAATTCTATATTGTTCTTTGAGTCTTCCCGATTTTATATATTGTGTTGAAGTTTGGGGTAATAATGACCAATGTTCAATTAATCCACTATTTCTTCTGCAGAAAAGGGCCGTGCAGATTATTCACAAGGTCGTCTTCTTAGAACACACTCCTGATCTTTTTACTCAGTCAAAGTGATTAAAATTTAATGACCTTGTAAAATATTATACAGTGATTATGCTTTTTAAAGTTAAGTTTAAGTAAAATTAATTAAAGGAAAAGTAACGTTTTTTACAATCTGAGCCTTATTTCGGTAATAAAACAAGTTGTTTTACTCACCCATAGCACTTTGGTGTCATTTGGAGCACTTCCGGAGATGTTTTAGATTTGCGATCTCCATAATGTGAGTTCTCGGGGCACATGTTTGCGGGCTCCAAATAACACAAACTTTAGCACTTTTCAAATCATAGAAGCTCGATGTCTTAGCCTACGATTTCGTTTGGTCAAAAGTGGCCTGTAATCCGGGATTTAGCCATAGTTTTGAGTAGATGAGGACGCCAGTGCGCATGCGCGGAGTCACAGTTTATTTCGCTCTCAGCTCCCGGGACCCAAACATGAAACGCAAAGATGTAAATTATGGATAAATCTCGGATTACAGGCCACTTTTGAATAAAATCGTAGACTAAGCTCGAGCTTCTATGATTTCAAAAGTGCTAAAGTTTGTGTTATTTGGAGCCCGCACGGGGCATATTACATGCTCGGGGAATGTATTATATGCCCCGAGCTACAGCTAGAACTCGCGCTAGGCTAACGCTAATCTAAAACATCTCCGGAAGTGCTCCATATGACACCAAAGTGCTATGGGTGAGTAAAACAACTTGTTTTATTACCGAAATAAGGCTCAGATTGTAAAAAACTTTACTTTTCCTTTAAAGGAAAAGTAAGGTTATTTTACCTACCTACCTATACCTATTCAACCCTAACGACCGTCCCCACACCTCTGGCCCTGACCTGTCTGCCCTTTTGTTTCTTTTGTCTGTTTTGACGTTGGTTTGAGAATGGAATTATAAATGGGAGACAAGTTATGTCTCCAATCCTTGACCACTGTAAGGCGCTTTGTGCTACAATTTTGTATGAAAAGCGCCTTATAAATGTTTGATTGATTGATTATGTCTGACTCCCCCATTTCTGTTTAAAGAAGGATTCTCTTTTTTGACAAAAATTGCCTCTTTAACTCCCCTCTCAAACCAGTTAAAGAGGAGTTAAAGAGGCAATTTTTGTCAAAAAAGAGAATCCTAGTGTCTAACCAGCACTCGAACTGTTTTTTATTTTATTATTTTATTTTATTTTATTTTAGAGTCTATCTCAAAACACTTAAATGAATGGGCCGACTCTCAGGAGGATATGTATGTGGTCGCATGGTTTTGGTGTTTTATCAGGTCAGTGTATCATTACGAATAAAGGTTCTATTCTCTCTAATTCAGTTCGAAGTGGCATGTTCAGCCCACTGATCACGAGGCTTACACACTTTTGTCTAAATAACATGTAGTGGAGAGTTTTTGTTCTTCTGTTGTAATTGTAGTCACAACTTTTACCCCCAGATGTCACTATTATACAGGTCTACATACTGTTACTGTTACTGTACTTATGTTCATGTAAAAGTGATTCCACAGTTGATTTTCACTGGTGTCACAAAACTTAAGAAACTAAACTATATTATAAACATGACAGATAAAACAAAATGACCAAGCATAGATTTGAAAATAAAACACTTTTATTTCACTATGCAATCAGCTGATTACACGTATTTCATGTTTATTTCTTATTTGATCGGGCTGGGGATATTAAAACTACAGAATTTCAAGCCCACTCACAGTAAAGACACATATTTTTTTATGGGTTTCAGCACAATAAAAACATGTAAGTTTTGTCTAAAAAGTTACATACTGAGGCTTTAAAGACCCTATGACATGGTACTTCTTCTTAATGGTTCCCTAATACTGTAAATGAATCCTTCTTCAAAATCAACACTCAGTGCATGAGAAACAGAGATAAGATGAGAAAGAGTATTTTTTCTCTCTCTGGAACACTCCATAATGGGCGTTGTTGCTTGAATGCAAATGAGGAGAAAAGAGCTGGCCAATAGTAGAGGGTTGGGGCGTGGCCAAACTCCGCTTTCGGCTCTGAGCCCTCAGCTGATCCATTTTTTTTTATTATTTTTTTTATTTCATTCATAAGTATAAAAAGACATCAACATTTGTGATAACAAATAACAAAATATTGAATGAAAGGGAGCAGAAAGAAGAGTTATCTTATGTTATCTGCCCCCTCTTCCCTTTTCCAAACACCAACACGATGGTGACTGTAAAACCTTTCCTCATTACATTCCATTTCACACATTATTAATCAATTGTAAACATAAAGCTTCATTTTCAAGTGTAACAATATAGTTTTCTTTTTCATACATACACATTACATTGGATTTTATGTATTTTTTAAATGCCATTATTGTACTTGATTCTTTGATTTCTTTGTCAAGATTATTCCATAAATTGACTCCTTTCACAGCGACGCTTCGCTCCATAACCTTGGTTCTGAATTGAGGTTTTTTAAACATGTAGGTTCCCTTTAAATTGTATTGGCTTGTTCTCATCTCAAACAGTCTTTGAATATTTACAGGTAACACTCTGCACTTTGCTTTATACATGACTTTGAGGAGACTTAATTCAACAATATCACACATTTTCAACACTTTAAGTTTAACAAATAATGGGTTGGATGGCTCTCTATAATGACTGTCGGTGATAATTCTCAAAGCCTTTTTCTGTAAAATAAATAATGGCTGTAGGTAAGTTTTACATGTCGGCCCCCAAATTTCCACACAGTACATCAGATATGGTGCGATTATGGAGTTATACAAGATTAATAATGCTGCACTGTTTAGTGAGAACTTTACTTTATGCATCACCGCAATTGCTTTAACTATTTTGCTTTTTGTGTAATTTATATGAGATCTCCAGTTTAGTCCTTCATCAATCATGACTCCTAAAAATTTTGTTTCACTTACTCTCTTAATCTGTATCCCATCTATTTCTAATGATATGTCGTCTTTTTTATTTTTATCATTAAATAAAATGAAATTCGTTTTTTTAAACATTAAGAATCAATCCATTTAAATCAAACCAATATTTTACTTTTTTTTAGCTCTTCGTTTACTCTAATTATGACCTCTTTCATATCTTTTCCATGGTAAAATAATGTTGTATCATCGGCAAATAAAATTTTCCCAAGTTCAGATACATTAACAAAATCATTCATATATAAATTAAATAATTTGGGCCCAAGAATCGAGCCTTGGGGAACACCACATTTGATATTATATCTTTCTGATTCTGTGTCATTAATTTGTACATATTGTTTTCTGTTTTCTAAATAACTCGCTATCCATTGATGAGCCACCCCTCGAATGCCAGACTTGTTCATTTTCTTAAGTAATATTGAATGATTTATTACATCAAAAGCTTTTTGTAGGTCAATGAATAAACTTAAGAAATAATTCCCATTGTCAATTTCGGATGCTATTTTTTCAGTTAGTTCCATTATTGCCATTGCGGTTGAATGTTTTGCCCTAAATCCATACTGGTTATTATTCAAGATGTTTTGTTTCTGTAAAAAACTATCAAGCCTTATTGCAAACACCTTTTCCAATATTTTTGAAAACTGTGGAAGCAGTGAGACTGGCCTATAGTTGGAGAAGTTGTGTTTATCACCATTTTTATAAAGCGGTACTATTTTTGCTCATTTCATTTTGTCAGGGAAAGTTCCCATTGTTAATGATAAATTGCATATGTATGTAAAAGGATCAATAACAGATTCAATTATATTTTTCACAACCATCATGTCCAGTCCCTCACAGTCAGTTGATCTTTTGTTTCCACAGTTTTTAACAATTTTTCTTATTTCATCTTTTTCCACCTTGTCCAGAAAAATACTGCTCACATTGTCAATGATTATATTTTCATCAAACTTTTTAGAGGGATTACCTGCGAGGCTGGACCCCACATTAGCAAAGTATTCACAAAACTCATTAGAAATTAGTTTTTCATTATATATGTCAGCATTATTCTTTACAAAGTAGTGTGGATAAGGATGCTTCCCTGTCTTGCTTATCACTCTATTTATTATTCCCCAAGTTGACTTAATGTTATTTTTGTTTTTATTTAATTGTTCACTGTAATATTCTTTTTTTCTTTTCCTGATAATCCATACCAATTTGTTTTTATATTTTTTATATTTATCTTCTGCCTCTCCTGTTTGTGTTTTCAAAAAATATGTATACAGATATTTTTTCTTTCGACATGCATTTTTTATTCCTTTGGTCATCCATGGTTTATCTTCCCTTTTCTGTCGGGAGGTTACTAATGGGCAATTTTTATTATATAATCTTATCACTGTATCGATAAAAGAGTTGTATGCTTGATTGACGTCATTGACATAAACTGAATCCCAACTTTGTGCTTTCAGATCATCATTAAGTGCTGTTAGGGCTTTCATTGATCTGTTCCTTGACAGTTTTATAATCTTCTTCGGTTTTATTTTGTGTTTGTATTTACAAGATGTAAATATGGGTAAATGGTCACTGATGTCAGTTATTAGGACCCCACTTAGTACAATATCTTCATTTATTATTACTCTGTTATGGTACATCCAATACAAGGAAAAAATACACAGGTTAATACTGTATTTTACACTATAAAATATAAAATTATATTGCATTCTTGGTTTGGTTTGTGTGCCTGTGCACCTGGACCTCATTAAATGGGTGCAGGGACACTACCGGGTTACCTGTGTTTTTGGCGCCATCTACTGGCCGGACTAGCAATAAAATATTAAGAGGGAGAGAGAAGAGAGGAGAAGATGAGCAGAGGGGCTGGGCTTTTTTGACTTGACAGTCAGCCCCAAATATTTTACTCCTGTGTATTATGAAGTCTTACATGTGTTCATAATATGTGTTTCATTGAAGTGATTTAACATTAGTTTTGTGAAGTGCAATATTTGCAAGGCAATGGCAGATATTTCCCTGTGTTGTTTTCAGATTTTAAGGTAGGACAGGTGTTGTTTTTTAGTTTATTACTTTTAACACTTCTCTCTCCTTTATAATTGTTATAGAATTTGGTCTGTTACTCTTTAGTTCTCGGGCCTTGTACGGGATTGGCCCGGTGCACAAGGGAAATTACTGGACACAGAACACATCACAATATATTATAATAACAAAGAGAAATGGTAATAATAAATTCTAAATAATAGCAATTTATGGATGGATCTATGGGCACATCATTGCTCTGCCTGGAATGTTCCACAGTGTGACTTTAAACAGCTCTACTTTACATTTATTCAGTTACAGGTGGTTTTAGAGCTCAAACATCCCTAGAAAAACAGACATTCTGACTGTGAGCGGGGTCGCCTCTCCACAGATCTGACCTGGAACTTGGTCTGCTTTGTGTTATTAGTTCTTTTTTCAGACCATGAGTTTGTTTTCATACCTGACAGTTTCAGCTGCTCACTGCGGTCTTCCTCAGAGTCACATGACGTTGCTGAGACGTGTCCGGTCACCTGAGTTAAACAGATTTTGGCGCCGTCTTCCTCCCGGTGGAAGCAGGACGACAGCGCCATCTGCAGTCCGACTTCCTCAGGACATAATGACATAAGTTATCAGAAGACCAAATGACCCTCATTGGACTATTGGTCTGGTTTGGTCTCCATGAAGATAGAAAAGGTTAATGCTGTACTGTGAAACATTCTAGACAAAACAATAACATCTCTACAGAGAAAAGCATTTGACCAGAAAAGTTACACAGAGCACATTTAAACACATAAGTTCAGTCCTGTTTCCTATGTCCTTGCCTCCTTCTGTCCTTTCCTTCACTGTTCCTCATTTTAATTAATTAATCATTGCATTTATATAACGCCGTTAAAGACACCCAAAGTGCTTTACACTTCATTCTTCATTCACTCCACACTCAGTGGTGTTAAAGTCCTATTGTAGCCACAGCTGCCCCGGGGCAAACTGACGGAAGTGGAGTTGCCAATCTGCGCCATCGGCCCCTGGTGTGCCCTAAGTGTTTTATTTGGACATTTCTGGTCAGCTTGTTACTTTTAGTTTTACTTCCTGTCTGGTGATTGTTTTTCCCGCCCTGATGTGCTACACCTGTGTGTGTCTGCAGCCGTTTCCCAATTCAGCGAGTGCACGGTTCTGAGCGTCCTTGGAGGGGGATGTGCGCCATATCCTGCGCGACAACCGCCGTTCCATTCGGTTTTTGTCCCTTGCACATTTCGGATGTCGCGCACAGGGCTCCAAGAAGCACTCAGGGAGTTAGTGTGTTTGCTCAGACACATTAAAAATTAGGGGGAACATTGGCCATGTCCCAATTCCAAGTATTACTAGTCGCAACAGAATAATATTTTTGTCTTTAGAGAACAAGGAGCAGACCACCCAGCTCATTGAGCTGAGGCGGGATCTGTTCCATTTCGCGGATGCCCATGTGATCCCCGGACTGCACTCAGGGCTCAGCGAGTATGCACCACCTCGACTGCAGACTGAGACCACACTCCGAACCGTGCACTTGCTGAACTGGGAAACGGTTCGCATTTATACCCCGTGTTCTCCTCTACCTTTTGTTGGTCCATTGTCAATAGCCGTGTCTCAATTCTCAGCGTGCAGAGTTCGGAGTGTGGTTTTAAGGGCATGTCCGTCACATCCGGCGCGATGACTGTTGTCCCATTTCATTTTTGTCCCATACGCAGTTAACATGTCCTCTGAAAACCGCAGTCGTTTCCATGGAAATCGGGGCGTGAACCAGCTGTGTGAAAAAGCACACTTCGCGCACTCATATATCCCAGCATGCACCGCGCGCTACTTCTACAGGAGAAAATGGAGTCGGCGGCTGCATCTGGTAGTTGCGAGACCTGTCGCATTTTGCTGATGCCCATGCGGTCCACGGAGTGCACTCAGGGCTGTGCAAGTATGCACAGTCAGGACTGCAGTCTGAGCACCCTTAAAACCACGCTCCGAACCGTGCACTCTGGGAATTGGGACACGGCTAATGTCTCGTCTGGTCTCGTCACTGTAGTCATGTCTTGCCAGTTTGGATTTTTGTCAGTTCTTTGTCTATTATTAAAGAACTTAAAGGGATAGTGCGTTTTTTTTAATGTTAACCTGTATGGGTTTCCTTCTAAAAGTGTCGTGCGGTAACACTGGCTTACCTCTGACAGTCTCGTCTCAGCCCGGTTCTGCTCTTGCCTGGTTTACACCTGACCATAACACAAGTGAGATATGGTCTGGGAGCCACCTTCGAAATATCTCGTAGCGGAGGTGTGGTTTACGATCGCCAACAGCCGTTTATTGGGTGTTACAAATGTCTATCATTTGGCGTATACGTAGCCCATAGCCAATCATGTCAGTTGTCAGTTCAAACTACAAGCTTCCGTTTGTCACGTAGTCTTGCCACCCCTCCCCGCTCTCTGATTGGCTCCCAGAATCAGGAGAGCTCGCTTAGCCTAGTTGCCAGGTTGTCTTTCAGATCAGAACGAACGAAAGTAGCCTGGGATTTCCCAGGTTAGTTCTGCTCAGGTTCTGGAGCTCACGTAAGTAGGTCTGGTAAATTTGCGGGGACGTGAAATAAAGCTTGTTTTTCTTCTCAAAACAACATTAGTCCAAAAAGTGATATATATTTCCGTCACAGTTGTCCGAAAAAATCCAGCTGCCTATTTTCCCTATTTCGCATGGTTCCCTTTTCTCTCGGAGTTCTATCACTGCGCGCGTAGCCTACCGAGCCTGTTCACTTGTAAACATCCGCCGTCGCCGTACCACATCTGCCGTACACTTCCGCTAAAAGTTAACAGGCTAATGGAGCTAACGTGGGCGGAGTGATACGAATCTAGAGAAAATATGCGAATGCGAAATACGCTGCTGGATTTTTTCGGACCACTGTCTGTGATGGAAATATACATCACTTTTTGGACTAATGTTGTTTGGAGAAGAAAAACAAGCTTTATTTTGCGTCCCCGCAAACTTACCGGATCTACTTACGTGAGCTCCAGAACCCTAGCAGAACCGGGCTGAGACGAGACTGTCAGAGGTAAGCCAGTGTTACCGCTCGACACTGTTAGAAGGAAACCCATACAGAAAAAAAACAAACTATCCCGAACTAGTCCTGCATTTTGGGTCATCCCTCCTGTGCACATTCCACTTTCACACTAGGCAATGTGGGAGAAGTGTCTTGCCTAAGGACACAACAACAGTTTTTTGTGACTGGCGCCCCCCTGTGGCACCTGGAGTTCCACCAGGCCCGGCCCTGCTGAGCCTCTGAGATCTGACAGGATCAGACTTTTGACAGGCCGGTGTGGCCACATTTTCAAACCTCGGTGTCAAATTCTTTAAAAATCTGATATTAAAAAGAAGAACATGCGGGGCATCCATTTCCTCATGTCTCCTCTCGCTCTCTGATTGGTCAAAGAGTCAACTTCTACTGTTTGTTATTTACCAAGTTAAACTAAAGCTGCACTATGTAACTTTTTGGTTGGTTGTTCGTCTCCTTCTATCCCTTCACTGTTGCTCATTTTCAAACCTCAGTGTCGTTCTTCTTTATGTACAGCTTATATTTTATACATATATTTATCATTTTGGCCCAGGTGCCCCTCCACAAATTTTACCTCCCGCCGCCGCTGTTTGTAAGTGTACACGGCGTAATCGACCTTCTCATGCCGTTTTCCTACCCACAGTCTTTCTAGCGCCCCCTGTGTTGTGTATGTTTATTATTGCACACTAATAATAACACTAATCTGAACAAGTTTGCTGAGATAAAAATTAGATTTTTCCAATAAGATTTTTGTAAATTATATTTATGTAAGAACCTTATATGTGTGTTTATTTTACAAATGTCAAGTCTTCACAAAACAATAATATTGATAATTCCGTCCAATTGTGACATATAAAATATAAACAGTGTCACCGTCAGGCTTTGGGCACAGTGTGGTCTTATTTCCAAAAAGTATTTATTTATCTAAGAACAAAATCACTGTAATGTTACTTCAACAAGCCACACTATATTTACAGGTGTAAAATGAAGTCAGATCTTATTCTGGTCCCACTCCTTAACTAGAATTGTTGATTGATTGATTGATTGATTGATTGATTGTCAACACATTTTACATAAAACTGTTTGCACACTATAACAAGTTACATTTTATATTAACAGAATGCTTATTAAAACATTTTTAAATCATTTTTTAAAAATAATTCTTAACATTGTGAGCACATATGTCGCCTGAGTTTAAGTGCTAGATGGCGCTGTGATATCCTGTTGCAGAATCAACATGGCAGCCCCCAGTGGAAGCAGGTGAGTTTGACTTTTCCACTTGTCAAGTGCAATAATTCCTCCATGGAGAGGAAAATGAAGGGAAAATCTATATCAGGTTACTAAAATATTTGTTTTAGAACATGTAGAAGTACTAGTTGGTGATTTTCAAAGAAAAATAAACAAACCAGGAGGTATTTTATCGACTGACCACATATGTGGCTACTATGCATATAGTAGTGACCTTATAAATGCCAAATATGTACACATATGTGGCCAGTATGCATGTAAGTTTTTGTACTGTATTAAAATAATGATATAGTAATAATCTTTCACACCACAAATTTTTGACATGTTGACACCATGCATTAGCTGCATGGTGGCAACATATGTGACACCCCTAAAACCCCCAATTTAGGATCTTTATTTGAAAAAGCAGTATCGGGTATGTCTAATAATGTAAAAATACATGTCTGATTGGAATTTGGCAGCTCTGGTACATTTTTTTTCTATGCAAGAAAGGGTTAAGACTTGAAACTGCTGATTTTTTTTTTTATTCATGTCAGTCTAAGTTAATTTGATCTTATCATGTGAGGAAAACTTCAGGTGAAGGGTTAAAACAGTCTTTGACAACTAACTAAAAGAAATACATGTGCACTCTCAGACCCTCGCTCTGCTCTCATAGAAGGGCGTCTGGAGTTGTTCTTTTTTATTTTCATATTGTTGTTGCCCTTCCTCTAGAGAATCACAGATCTCCTGCATAGAGTCGATCTCTGACCTCCACAGAGCTGCTCTGGCCCTGATGAACTCTGAGGTGTTATTTGGAGCGCCTATGTACAGATCTATGCTGTTATGGACAATAAGAAATATATCCACACCAAGGAAAAGGACATTTACTACGATGAACCCGCCTTTAGCAACTTTGCCAATGGCCACTAGACCTTTGGTAACTTCCCCGCCCACTTCTGCATCCTTTCCAATGATATTACCCCCTTTAAAAACAGAAACACAGTCATTGGCCATGAGATTCTGGGTTGTGGAGTTTTCTTGGATATTTTCAAAATGTTGTTCGATGACATCGTTCAGACACTTCTGCAGAGAGTTCATATCTTCCATAAACTTTTCAAAAGTATCTTCAGCCTTTTTCTTCTCCGCACTGCCGACTTCCTTCTCTGTAGATATGGTGGCTACAGTGTTTGCTCCTGAAAGAACTCCAAGTCCAACTCCAACCCCAAGCAGACCCATAGACACACCAAATGTTACAGGGATCAGAGCCAAACCAATGATGAACACTACCCCTCCCAGCACCCCCACTGAACTGCCCGCCACATTGGAGAGCCGTGCCCCTGTCGTTATTTCATCTAAATTCACTGCACAGGCCTCTACATCCTCCAGAAACTGCAGCATCCTCTTCTTCCTCAGTCTGAACTCCTCCATGAAGGGCTTATGTTTGTCCTGGAACAAGGACACCATCCTAAAGGGTTCGTCCTCCCTGGAACAAAACACGTGAACTGTAAAATGTATACTGTACACAGGTTTGAAAAACGATATGTGCAATTATGTGAGACTCGAGATTTGGGGGACTCGGACTGGACTCACAATGGGAAACCTGAGGTCTCGATTCTGACTAGTCCAAAGTGACTTGGACTTGGCTCGGACTGTGAAAACTGTGACTGATCAATGTAAACCAAAACTGCAGTGGTGTAGCTGAAGCTGAACCGGTCAGATGTGAGGGGGGACTGTTCTCTGTGTTTTAGCGACACTTATGAGCACTGGGCATGTGAACACTGTTGTGTGTGTTGTACCTGATTTTTTGAAGCTCGTTCAAGTGAAGAAGCATCTGCTTAATGTCACCTTCAGATACTTCTGATAGATCCACCTCAACTGAGTTCTTGTCCACACACAGGTCTGTCAGGGATCCTTGTCTGAAGACACCACACATGTGTTTGATGTTTGTGATGTACTGGTTTAGTTGAACCTGCATCACTTCCAGATTCTCCAGTTTGGGGCTGAAGAAAGCTTCATTGTCTCGTTTGAACGAGAGGAGCAAAGGACAGATGATCTGACAGACAGATATGATCCTCTTCACTGACTCCAGATCAGTTTCTTCAGACAGGTGTAGAACATGGTTATGGTCAAACACATGAGCTGAAGTCACTGCCAACTTCTCCACTGCCTCCAGGAAGATCTGCATCTCCTTTAGACCCCTCAGAGTCGACTCCAGCCCCTCCTTCAGACCAGCCTCATCTCTGGGGCTGTTCTCTGGGTCCTTTTCTGTTCTTCTCATTTTCTTTGACTTCTCGTCTCTTTTCTCTATCCAGTCAGAGCTTCTGCTGATGAAGCCTGTCACTGTCTGAATGTCAGTGAAGATAACAGAGATGTACTGCCTCAAAGACCGCTTTAGTTCATCCCTGAAGAACATAAACACATTATGTAATTATGACTTTGATGAACTTTAACCATTATATTAAGACCCTGGTTATAATAACAATATACTGTGATACCAACAACTTTGACCAGTTTGAATGGTTTAATTAATTTAATTTTGAATTTTTCCTAGGGATTGTAGGTCCAAATTAGCCAAGTAATCTTCAATTTATTTTTCTTTTACAGGCCCAGACTGGTTCTATAAAGGTTTTGTAATGCTTTTGAAAAATATTTTAATACTTATCTGGTTCATAATTTATTTCCTTATTTATTGGATCTCTAATCGTATTAATTGTATTCTGTATTTGTAGTGCTCTTAATCGTTTTGCCAACATTTTAGTTGCTTTGGGGCCAGATTCATAAAAAGTTTGTTTAGTAAATCTCAATCTCCTCAGTTGTTTCCTCGTATCTTTTATACATTCTGCCAAGGTCTCACTTGTATCTGTGTGCTGTTGCTTTTCTAAATTCCTCAGTTGTTGCTCTAATCTAGCCTTTTCATCATCTGGTTGATACTGGCGCTCTTTGTCAAGCCGGTTGGTTAACTCGTTGTTGGGTCTGTTTGTTTACATTATTGGCAATAGTCTTGAATTTCTTTTTTAATTTCCTGCATGGCTGCAACATTTTTAATTTTCCACAGTGTTTTCTTGATTTGATTTTCTTGATATGTAAATGGATAGTTAAATGTGTGGCATTGCGATCAGACACGCTATTCCCATTTCACAATTTATGACCCTATGCCTGTCAGTAATATTGATCAGAAAAAAACAATCCTTGAGTGAACCCTATGAACTTTAACCATTATACATAGTAAGACCCTGGTTATACTAACAATATACTGCGACACCAACAACTTTGAGCTTGTTCAAACTGTCCTGGAGCTACTGTGGCAAATAAATTTCTCCTGTGTGACGTCCTAACACATTTCTCTTCCTCCATTGCTCCACAGAGTGAGGCTCATGTTGGTGGTGGAACCCAGACTTGGTGGAGATGGCTCTGGGGACCCCCTGGCCCTTCACACACCAGTCCAGTGCTCTCACAGGCCGGAGGAGCTCTGTGCTCATGTCCAGTGCTGCAGGCTCATGGTTTGGAAGCCGGAAGAAGGAAACTGCTTATTTGAAGATCCCCCCACCTGACAAGATCAGGCCTGACGAGGAAGTTTGGCCACGGTTGATGAGCGTTCGTTGGCGTGGGCAGGTGCCAAATATGCCTCTAGCAATTCTTTAATAATAATAATAATAATTATAATAATTCATAGCATTTATATAGCGCCTTTCATGACACCCAAAGCTTTACAAGAAATGACCCACTGAAAACTGTGCAAATATGTGTTGAAAAATTTTAATTCAAAATTAAATTAAGCCAAGAGCAGAAGAGGACGCTGATCAGGAGCAGCTCCACCAGTCCCACGTACCACAGTTTGAGAACCACTCGTTCATAATTCAAAGCTGCTGTTTCAGATATTTTAAATAGGAAACATATAGAACACAGTTTTTGTGTAAACTTTTGAGAAGTAAAGTTCAAAAAGGCAGTAATAAGTGTTCAGCCTCACTCTCTCCTCTACTGTATTTATATTTGATGAGTATTTACACTAAGAAATAGTGAAAACAAAAGGACCCACAGTACCTTGAGTCAGACATGTCGGCATCTCTCGTGATTCTGCTTCTGGCTTCTCTTCTCTGTGACTTAGAGCGTGTGTGGGCGGGGCTTTCATCATGGCACTTTTATGGAAGTTTGAGGTTCAATGTTTGATGTGCAATCACCAGTTTCATTTCAGCAGAATTTTTTGTCTATTAAAACATGTGTAAAACCCCTCAGTCATCCAGGTAGAATCCACGGCAATGGGGGAAATTAAATTTGATCGAATCCATTTCTCAGCTCATCCAAGCTGCTTCTTCTGTTCTGGTCAAAATGACACTGCCTGAAGGGAGGAGCTAACTACTGTGAGGAGAGAGTTATAAATCCTCAAACCCAAAACAAACAAAGAAAACAATAGGGCAGCAGGTCAGGTCCAGAGGTGTGAAAACACCCATTATCATAAACTAAATATATCATATATATATATATATATATATATATAATGATTTATATATATATATATATAAATCATAATTCAAGGCCACAATTTACATTTTTCGGCCTCGTCATCAGGCGGGCTCCATTCACCTCACCATGCGATTGCTGTTAAAGGTGCTATATGTATTTTAAGCAATGCATTTTAGTGATATTTTCCTGAACTTATATTGACAACACATTAAGATTATGATAAAATGATCTGATGACACTGTTAAAGTTGATCTAATATTAATTGTTGCTTATTATCAATGGGACATATGGAGCACTCCTGATGACAAATATTTATACATGTACATGGACAGTTATTGTCAAGTCTTTTATTCAGGAATGCATGTCTGCTGCACCCATTTATTTAGATCCAGGTGCGCAGGCACACAAACCAAACCAGGAATGCAACAGGAAAACACAGAGGCACTACCGGTTTTCGACTGTCAGGTCTTTTATTAAAAGTATAGTGCGTCCAAAAACAGTTGTCCACGAAACATCCAGCAGCGTATTTCACATTCACGTATTGTCTCTCTCCACTCGTATCACTACGCCCATGTTAACTCTATCAGCCTGTTCACCTTCAGCGGATGTCTACGCCGAAGTTTACAAGTGAACGCGCTCGTCATTGACAATGGACCCCACGGGTGCGTTACTGGACGCGAGCCCTTTCCATTGATATATATAGTGCCACCATATATTGTTATTGTTCTGTTTTTTTTCTTCTTCTTCTTCTTATTTTCCTGACCACTTTTTTCAAGTTTCGGGTACTTCCCACTGACGAAAATTTTGCAAAAAATTCAAGAATGCCAAAAAAGGAATTTACAAATAATCTGTATTAAAAAATCTTTAAAAATGGCTCGACAGCGCCACCTGGAAAATCAAAATACATTACGCCTATGGCTACACCCGAAAAATGAACTTTGTCATAGACAAACGAAATTTGGTACACAGATGCATCATGGGAAGAGGAACAAAAAAGTATATTACGCCGTTGCTAGGCAACCAACCAGCCATTTTGGATAGGCCATGTGACCTGGTGGCAAAGGCGTCATTTCCTGTCAAACTTCGACGAATGATAATTCGCACACCCCGGCCCTGAACAGATTGATATAAGAAAATCTAAAATGGCCATAATAGCGCCCCCTAGGGAGATTGCTTAGAACAAAAAAAAATTACTTTGCTGTAGACACACCAAATTTGGACCACACATTCGGGACATGGTCTCGATCAAAAAACACAGTGACACCCCCACTCCATCTCACATCATGTTGCCATGGTAACAGGCCAAACATCTGTCCCTGCCATTAGGATGCCCGGCAGAAACTTTGATGTAGCCACACCTAATTTGGTACATAGATGCATCATGGGAATAGGAACAAAAAAGTATATTACACCATTGCTAGGCAACCAACCAGCCATATTGGATAGACCAGGGGTGAGCAAACTTTTTGACTTGTGGGCCACAAAAGGTTCTAAAATTTGACAGAAGGGCCGGACCAGGAGCAGGTGGGTTTAGTGTTTTGGTAAAAACACTAAAAATAACATGGGATATGTAGAAAACATTTGTTTTATTTCAATTAAAAATTAAGCATTAAGCATTAAGCATTACAACAAAATGTCCATCTTTCAAGTTCCACAGCATTTAGCTATTTACTCTTAAAACACAGAAAATTTAATTAATAAAATACAGCTTTTTTTACAGTTACTATTTTAAAGCACTGAAAGTTCTGTTCTTCAGGTTCTTTTGTTCTTTCGTTGTCTGTTTTTATGGCAAAGTGACGGCTGATATATTCTTTAAAAAACGCTACAGTCTCTTGGCATATCAGGCATACAGCAGCTGATACGTATTCGGTGAAAAAATATTTACTTGTCCACTCCTTATTAATCACTCAACATTCTCTGTCCACTTTTCTATTCTTAGCTCCACTCGTCTTTACAGGAGGGCTGAGGGGTTAAAGAGTAAAGCACAAACGTGGAGCAAAACGCCGCACCTCAACAAAGGTCAATGTATGTAGTGCGCCAGCTACTGGAAAATGCCAGAATTGCAGGGAAATTAAAACATTAAAACATTAACAAGGTTTATTAATATAATTTCTTCAAGTTCGACGGGCCGGATTAAGAAGCTTAACGGGCCGCATATGGCCCCCGGGCCGTAGTTTGCTCATGCCTGGGATAGACCATGTGACCTGGTGGCAAATGCGTCATTTCCTGTCAAACTTCGACAAGTGATAATTCACGCATACTTTGGCAGATTTCACTCAAACTTTAATCATTGGTTTACACCCTGGCCTTGAACATTGATTGATATGAGAAAATCTAAAATGGCCATAATAGCGCCCCCTAGGGAGATTGCATGGAAGTGTAAAATTTTACTTTGTCGTAGACATACCAAATTTGGTACACACATTTGTGATAGGGTCTCGATCAAAAAACTCAATGACGCCCCCGCGCCATCTCCCATCGTGTTGCCATGGCAACAGGCCAAACATCTGTCCTCACCATTAGGATTCTCTGCAAAAACTTTGTCATAGTCAAACCAAATTTGGTACATAGATGCATCATGGGAAGAGGAACAAAAAAGTATATTACGTCGTTGCTAGGCAACCAACCAGCCATATTGGATAGACCATGTGACCTGGTGGCAAAGGCATCATTTCCTGTCAAACTTCGACAAGTGATAATTCACGCATACTTTGGCTGATTTCACTCAAACTTTAATCGTTGGTTTACACCCTGGCCTTGAACATTGATTGATGCAAGAAAATATATGATGGTCATGATAGCGCCCCCAGGGTAATTGCATAGAACTGCAAAATTTTACTTTGTCATACACATACAAGATTTGGTACAAATATTCATGGCATGTTGTCAATGAAAAAAGTCAATGGTGCCCACATGCCATGCCTCATTGGGTTGCCATGGCAACAGGCCAAACATCTCTCCCCGCCATTAGGACACCTGATTTTGTCAGGTGTCCTAACCTTTGGTATAGCCTTTGGTGTGGCTATACCTTTGGTATAGCCACACCAAATTTGGAACATAGATGCATCATGGGAATAGGAATAAAAATATATATATATTACGCTGTTGCTAGGCAACCAACCATATTGGGTAGAACATGTGACCTGGTGTTGAAGGCGCCATTTTCTGTCCTCATATTTTTATTTATTCAGTTTATTTATTAATGTTTGCCCCCAGCATTTAAAAGAACAAAAATACACACAAAAGAAAAAGAAAATAACAGAACAGTGCAGGAAAGGCTTATGAGTGACCTCCTCTTAAAATAATTGAAATTAAAAGGCGAAACAAATAACCCCTCCCCACCTCACCCCCAGGCATTCAACACAAATGCATCCAGATAACGCACAAACTCACACATGCATCCAGCTAGAAAAAAGGGGAGGAAAATGGCGCGTTAGCCACCCCTTCCCACCCCCCCTATTAAAATGCACAGTACACATGAAATGATTCTTATTAGTATAATGTGAGTAAACTCTTAAATGAACTACTTTTGTACTATATGTCTTGTGTTTGAAGTGTTAACCTCAAACAAACATGACACTCAATGACCACAACAAAGTTATAAGTAAATATGAACTATATTACATCTAATGAAAAAAAGCGCTTTCAAGCTTTTAGATGAACATCTCAAGTGTAAACCTCAACACACAAAATGTTTAACAGTCACAATATTCTAATGGGCCCAAATAAACAATTTCTCCTATAGCCGGTGTTGTGGAATTTCTATTAGTCCGGGCGATAAGCGCAGATTTTCATGCAAATCACTTTGCGATAAAAGCGTCAAATTTGGTATGATGATTCCCAAAGGGGGTCTGATCAAATTTAGGACCATAGACACTCAAGATCTGGCCCCTAGGGGCCATGGGGGCCATTTTCCAAAATAGCCGCCATGGAAATGGGAAAATGGATTAAAAGCACCCAGAAACATCACATATTTGTATCAAATTTGGTGGGAAGGTTCCCAAAGGGAGTCTGATTAGATATAGATCAATAGGCATTCAATATCGCGGCCATTTTCCAAAATGGCCACCAAATATGGATTTCGTGGTCAAATGGATTGAAAACAGCCAGAAACACAACATATTTGTATCAAAATTGGTAGGAAGGTTCACAAAGGGGGTCTGATTAGATTTAGAACTATAGGCATTCAATATGGCGGCCATTTTCCAAAATGGCCACCACAAATGGAGTTCCTAATGGGAAAATTGATTAAAAACAGTGCAAAAATACACAAAGTGGGACTGATCATTTTTTAAAGGGATATGCCACCCCCAGGTCAAATTTGGGCATCTCCCCACAGTCCAGAGACTAAAATAAGTGGTGGAAAGCGTTTTCCTGCTCACCCAGCCATTGTCCGAGTCTGTCGCCACTGACCGCCGCGGTATCTGGTGCTCCTCCGCCTTAGACTGGAGTCTAACGGCGCCAGAGAAAGATTTCGGCCAAAAGGAATTAATTTGCTCGATGCGTTTCCCAATTACTTTGTGTGTAGTGCGCATTCATATCGAGTGCAAATAAATGTGCAAATCAACACGGAGAGCTTGACTTGGTCATTTTGGGTGGGAACTATTTTCCAGTGCGTAAGAATACAGCCGTATCACGCAGCACGCTACCAGGGGAATCCCAGTTACGCACCGGGAAGGGAGTTCCCCTGTTGCACAACGTGGTGCGTGATACGGCTGTATTCTTACGCACTGGAAAATAGTTCCCACCCAAAATGACCAAGGCAAGCTCTCCGTGTTGATTTGCACATTTATTTGCACTCGATATGAATGCGCACTACACACAAAGTAATTGGGAAACGCATCGAGCAAATTAATTCCTTTTGGCCGAAATCTTTCTCTGGCGACGTTAGACTCCAGTCTAAGGCGGAGGAGCACCAGATACCGCGGCGGTCAGTGGCGACAGACTCGGACAATGGCTGGGTGAGCAGGAAAACGCTTTCCACCACTTATTTTAGTCTCTGGACTGTGGGGAGATGCCCAAATTTGACCTGGGGGTGGCATATCCCTTTAAGGGGTATGCCACTACTTTGGGTCTAGTCGTTGCTCTGGGTTTATAAAGGTGGTAGAGGGTCTTATTTTTCATGTTAGGTTGTGTTGTTTTAAACTCTCTTGACAAGAGTCAATGGATCACACGTAGCAAGATCCCCTACAAATGATTTGGGAAACATAGGTTGTCAGTAATTGTAAGCCTTGCATGATCTCTGAAATGTTCTCTGTGCTCAGCTAGCTAGGAGCTAGTTTTCATGCAGCAATTCATTCAGCAAATATTATGCTAATGAGCCATGATGCAGTTTGTCAACAGCCACCGCAGCCAATTGGAATGTCGGATAGTGTTGCCAAAAAAAATCACAGAAAGTCGCTACTGGCTCTCTGACAAGTCGCTAGGAGTCAATAGATGACGTCATGATGTTACGACATCATAGCGTCACGCACACCACGCTAATCTCTAGAAAATGTGTCTGCATGGCTATGTCCATAATGCAAAAGGGCAGTGCTAGCGACTTTTTAAAGATCAGAGCTAATCTGCAACACTGCTTCACCGTGATAAATGCTTCTGATGGCGTCACAGAGCTACAGTTATGTTGAAAAACAATGATTTTGTCACTTAAAAGTCGCCAAAGTCGCTAGATGAGATTTTTAGTCACCAGAGATGGCCAAAAGTCGCTAAATTAGCAACACTGATGTCGGAATGCTTGCATTCTGCTTTAACAGGGGCGGCAGTAGCTCAGGGGCGGCAGTAGCTCAGTTGGTAGAGCGTTTGCCTGGTGATCCAGGGGTTGGCGGTTCGAATCCTGCTCTTGACAGGACCGCGTGTGATCCCGCCGTTGTGTCCTTGGGCAAAACACTTAACCCCACCTCGCCCCCAGTGTCTGTGGACACTGGCAGCCCCAGTGATACATCAAGGCCCGTTGTGACGTGAGCCACCTGTGGGAGGATTCTCCAGCTGAGGTCCTGACCAAGCCGAAGCAACAAGATCATGGAGATGGTCCCCGGGCGCAGTAATGTGCAGCCCACTGCTCCTAATAACAGGATGGGTTAAATGCAGAGGACAAATTTCTCCTAATCTTAACAGTTCTGCACCCCAAGTTCTTTACAATATTTCAGCGCTCCCTGGGTAGCTTAATCAAACAAGTTACGGGGTATGGGTAACTGCCCAATCACAGTATACGAGCACGACTTTGCTGGCATTTCGGAGGACGTTGAGGGAGGAACAGGAAGTTGAATACTTTATTTTTCGGTTAAAATTAGTAATTACGTGTGACCCAATTAGTAACATACTGCGACCCAATTCAATGGCGAAAACATTTAAAGTGTACAATTCTGGATACACCGATCCCCCACAAAAAACTGACTGGGAATTATGTTTAATTTGTCAACGGAAAACTAAAGAGCCACTCAGATGCCCATTAAATCTCATTTTCCATGATTTGGATCACATAAATAATTTAAAGATATATCAATAGCCATTTTTGTGAAGTGTGTTCATATTGGCATGTATTTCTGGTGTAATATTGCACTGTTTTCAATCCATTTGACCACGAAATCCTATTGTTCTATATCTAATCAGACTCCCTTTGGGAACCTTCTCACCAAATTTGATAAAAAAATATGTGATGTTTCTGGGTGCTTTTATGTGGTCGCATGGTTTTGGTGTTTTATCAGGTCAGTGTTTTTACGAATAAAGGTTCTATTCTCTCTAATTCAGTTCGAAGTGGCATGTTCAGCCCACTGATCACGAGGCTTACACACTTTTGTCTAAATAACATGTTTGTGGAGAGTTTTTGTTCTTCTGTTGTAATTGTAGTCACAACTTTTACCCCCAGATGTCACTATTATACAGGTCTACATACTGTTACTGTTACTGTACTTATGTTCATGTAAAAGTGATTCCACAGTTGATTTTCACTGGTGTTTGGGGTCAAAACTTAAGAAACTAAACTATATTATAAACATGACAGATAAAACAAAATGACCAAGCATAGATTTGAAAATAAAACACTTTTATTTCACTATGCAATCAGCTGTTTACACGTATTTCATGTTTATTTCTTATTTGATCGGGCTGGGGATATTAAAACTACAGAATTTCAAGCCCACTCACAGTAAAGACACATGTTTTTTATGGGTTTCAGCACAATAAAAACATGTAAGTTTTGTCTAAAAAGTTACATACTGAGGCTTTAAAGATCCCATGACATGGTACTTCTTGATGCTTTTATATGGCTCCTTAATGGTTCCCTAATACTGTAAATGAATCCTTCTTCAAAATCAACACTCAGTGCATGAGAAAGAGAGATAAGATGAGAAAGAGTATTTTTCTCTCTCTGGAACACTCCATAATGGGCGTTGTTGCTTGAATGCAAATGAGGAGAAAAGAGCTGGCCAATAGTAGAGGGTTGGGGCGTGGCCAAACTCCGCTTTCGGCTCTGAGCCCTCAGCTGATCCATTTCCTTGTTTTTGCACGGGGGGAGAGATTTGAAGCGTTCCATTGAAAAATAAACACATTTCCACAGAAAATAAAATTAAACCACTGCTGTTCAAAGGTCCAGAGGCTCAGATAAAGGACTTCCGAGCCTAGAAACACTCGGACGTGCCTCCAGGCAAATAAAAAAACGCATTTCGCATTGCCTAGCGCATTCGCAGTCCAAACTCTCTGGGCGTGATTTACAGAGACGCTGAGTACAGACAGACGGGGGTGGAACTGCATTTGCATGTCTTTTTTTGATCTGACGTCAATAAGGTGCCTTGTTCAAAATCGCCAGTTTGAGCTCTGATTTTTTGTAACGCAGAAAAGGATCGCAAATGCTCAGTTTAGACATTTCACAACTTTTAACCATGGGGGGCTAAGGTAGGGGAGCTAACATTAACGTTTAAAAACCTCACAAAGTGAAAATTTCATGTCATGGGACCTTTAAACACCACACAAATGCAGTGGTGGAAGTAACGGCATAAAAGCAGTAAAGTACTAAATAATAAATATAAATATAATAAATAAATAAATAAATAAATAAATAAGAAATTAAAAGGGAGTCTTAAAACGTTCTTACTGTCAGTGGGCTTGCACCTCCACAAACCTGACTCTTATTTGTCCTGGAGGAGGGCCTTCTCCTGCTCGTTTCCATGGAGTTGACATAACTTATCTGTCTCCATGTAATATGTTCCAGAATGTGTTTTTAATTGACATTCCATCTCCAGAAAGTTCCGTACTGTCACTTTAAACTCCTCCTGCATGGGTCTGAAAATGAAAAACACAAAATACTTCTCCAATATTCATTTCTAAATGTGGGAGATAATAACGTATTGATACTTTGCAGCTGATCATAAACATTCACTGGGGGTGTAAAGCTAACTGAAAGCACTGCTCTGTCTGAAGCTCTGTTACTCAAACTTAATCTGAATTTTACCTTAACATAATCTAATCTAACCATAAAGAAGTGATTTGAACTACAAGAGGTGAGCTGTTGTGCGCTTAAAACTGTCTCTAACATGTAAAATCAGTCATGAGTTAGCGAGCGTTAACCTTTTTGTTGAAAATCAAACTCCTAAACTGGACCGTGAACGCTCGTATTGATCACAGGCTCCTGAAAATCCCCTGTTTAAATCACTTTAGTTTACAGTGGTCCCTCGCTCTATCGCGGTTCACTGTTCGTGACCTCGCTGTTTCACAGATTTTTTTTCAATTTTTTTCAATTTTTTTTATAGTGTAACATTGTGTTCTGCGTCCTGATTGGCTAAGAGACTGTAGACCTTTGCCGATTAATAGATGGGGGACGCGGGGGGGGGGGGGGGGGGGTGCCAGGACTAGACCGGGACTAGACCGGGACCAGACCAGGACTAAACCAGGTCTAGACCAGGTCTAAACCAGGTCTGAACCTGGACTGGACCTGGACTAAACCAGGACTTGATCAGGTCTAGTCCTGGACTAAACCGGGACTAGACCAGGTCTAAACCAGGATTAAACCACCACGTGCCGCTCTTTGCTGGTCTCGTGCGGTTGGTTTGTGGCTCGGGCTGAGAGGACGCGGTCTGGGCGCCGCGGTTCGATCTCGTGCTCGCAGCCCCGGTGTATGCGCGGCGTCGCGCCGGTCGTGCTGCTCTGTCACGGATTTGACCACGATGAGGGGTGCACGTGTCGCGCACTTCTCCAAGGGGTTGGTGCGTGTGGCGTCCCGGGATGTGGCAGTGCCGTTGGATGAGCGCGGTGCTTCCTGCGGATCCAGTGACTCATATCTCCGCTCCCCTCGCGCGTCTGGCGGGGCTCCTGGAGGAGCCCCCACGCTTCACTATTAATACATTTTGTTGAAAATCTATGAAAGTTTGAGTGTTTAAACGAGAGAGAAATGTGAGAAAATGTTAATTCCAGTCTGAGGAAAACGTATAATGTGTGTGGTGAGGCGTTTACAGCCTTAAAACATGTAGAATAATTGTAAAATATAAAGTTGTCCTACTTCACGGATTTCTCTTATTGCGGGTTATTTCTGGAACCTAACTGCCCGCGATAAACGAGGGATTACTGTATTTTCTTACATTTTTAGACGATCTTAACAACGTTTTGGCAGTTTTTGCTAATGTGTGCATTGTATCGCCATGATAACTGCTGAACATACCCCCGGTAGAGATACATTGTTCTGCATGTACCACCCTGATATCACTGCAAAGTGTCAATAACCTCGGAGATAATGTGCAAAACAGCCTGAGGAGGAGTCCACGGAGCAGACTACTTCCTGCAGACCAACACAAACATCACAGGAGGAAATGACGCTTTAACAGACAAAAATAAAGACAATAGGGACTAAGAACAATGACTTCTTTCTTTTCACTCAGCTGTAATCCAACTGTAAAGGCCGTACGCAAACAGAGGATAATACTGGCCAAGGGTGGAGAGGGTACCCTATTAACCTACTGGACATTTGGAACAGTAAGTGTACACGGTCATTCCAGAATTGGAGGACATTTGGGCTTTAAAATTCTTGAAAAATAAACTTTAACTTTTCTGATTTTCTGCTATACATTCATCACTAATAGGTCATAAACTATCAAATGCTTGATTAGCTCAGCTTACGGATCAGTGGTACAATCTTTATGATGTATTGATTGATGTAGTGCAACCCTGTTACCCTAATCACAGTAACAGGGTTGCAGGTAACAGGGTTGCAAATCCGCACTAAAGTTCGCTTTATCTCAGGAGTAGAAGCTGTTTAGCTGTTACTGCTAATCAAGAGGAAAAAGTTATTTATGCAAATAATTAAAGGAAAAATAATAATAATTCTTATTCTTATTCTGATCATTTGCATAACAGGGTTGCATGAGGCAGAGTGAGACATTCAGTCAAGGTTAACGATGTTATAAAAATATGAAAAATAGAAGAGAAGATAAACCTTTGCTCTGCCCATTCTTTTGGAAAACTGTTTGATGACGTCAAGTCCAGGGGATCATGTGGTTCACTGTTGATTGATTGATTGACTGATTGATTGATCATGTGATTCTGCTTTCTTCTTCTTCTACCAGGCTAAAAATGTTCTGGTAACAGGGTTGGTGCATATTGTGGGACACATGTTCCATGAAAAAAATTATTATTTTAAATATTATGTCTATTAAAACAAATGTTCCCACAGTTACAAGAGATGGCAATGAAACAAAAAACAAAAAAAAAAGAAATTTAATTTTAAAGGTACACTGTGTAAGATTTTTACCCGTTAATTACCGAAATTGAAGATACCCATTTAAAAATAGTGTTTTCCAAGCCTTTTCACTTCCATCATGAAATCAAAGTATTCTGTTGGACTTAGATATAGTTGCATAAAAGGGGGATCTTCCCCATGTAGCGGCATCCATTTTAACTACGAGAGCCGCAGAAGGACATACTGTATTTTGGGCTCCGCCTTCACCGTTTTCTTTATAGCTGTTGGCACTGGCCTGTGGATTTCACACACTTTCACTTTCGGGTTAATGGCGGGTTACGCGTTGCTTGCGCATACCGCCACCTACTGGTTCCTGGGATATTCTGCTACTTATTACTGCCGTTTATGACCCTCGAGGTCTGCCGTAGCTAGAACCGGAATTGCAATACCCACCATCCACCAATGCACCACCATCCTACACAGTGTACCTTTAACTGTTTTATTTGAGATTCAATTTGGCCATTAGAGGGGTGGGACAAGAGGAAAATGGCATTTTGGGGGGTACTCCAGACTTATTTGGTATTTTAAAAACTATTTTCAAGCATTCTTTTCTTTTAGTTTTTTTTAGATTTGGTCTCAGGACAAGTAAATTCACTCAGAAACTGTTTTAGTATTTTGTATGTGGATTATTTAATATTTGATGGGTGAGACGTAAAATGTCCTCCAATTCTGGAATGACCCTACAGTTATAATGGCAAAAAATGAAAAAATACAACTTTAACTGTAGCTAAGCAGCCTAGAATTTTAGCTCCTATGAATTGAAATCCAGTGAAGTACAATTACATGCTGAAGTCCATGTTTAAAATTCTCTTCAGACTCTCCTCTTACTTAAAACCCTTGTATGTAACTTTTCTGCCAACAAATAAACTAAAATAAAAGTATGATTTTTCATTGGAGATGTTTTTATTGCTCTGAGAAACAAGTGCAGACCTGCCTCTCCACAAACTTGGCTCTTATCAGGCCTGGAGGACGGCCAGTAACGCCTATTTCTAATTAGGCTGGTAACTTTCTGGTATTAACTTATTACAAGTGTTTTACAAGCAAACATTATGTTATATTACTGTACTACTACTACTACGACTACTACTACTACTACTACTATTACTACTACTATTATTACTACCACTACTACTACTGGTAGTAGTATTACCACTACTACTACTACTAGTAGTAGTAGTATTACTACTACTACTAGTAGTAGTATTACTACTACTACTACTAGTAGTATTACTACTACTACTACTACTATTACTACTACCACTACTACTACTAGTAGTAGTATTACTACCACTACTACTAGTAGTAGTATTACTACTACTACTACTACTACTACTACTACTACTACACGCAAACAACAAACTTTAAGAATTTTTTTATTACTGTATTACTACTACGAATACTACTACTAGTGCACTTGTGCATCTCAAGGGACTTTCCATAAATAAATTCAAATTCAAATAAATTCAAATTACTACTACTACTACTACTACTAGTACTACTACTACTACTACTATTACTATTACTATTACCACTGCTGCTGCTGCTTCTGCTACTATAGATAGGCCTGTTATCATTTGATTCCCATAAAAAACTAGACAATTTAAAAGATTTTACAAGCAAACAACAAACTTTACGATTGTTTTTACTACTACTACTACTACTTCTTCTACTACTACTACTACTACTACTACTACTACTACTACAGATAAGTCTGTTATAATTTGAACCTCATAAGCTAAGCAGGCAGGCCAGTTTTATATAGTCTTTCTTTCTGAATTTACGTCACAAAACTGTATATATGTATATTTTTGTATAATTTTGTTGTTCTAAAAAAGTGTGAGCGCGCACAGCAGAGGGGGTGAGCGCGCACAGCAGAGGGGGGAGGGTCTCCGCGGTGCCACGTTCCAGAAGAGCTGACGGGGCGTGGTCTGTGAGACTCCGGGGGGAGGGGGGGCGTGGCATACCCGCTCTTATCCACTCAGATGAATAAGCCCTACGCCTCTTCGCACCCCATTGGCTCACACCCTCCCACGTCCCGCCCACGTCCCCGAAGCGCACCGCCGATTGGTCGACGCGGGTGCCAGGGAGAAAGTGGACGGCGCTCCTCGCACGGACCTGACTTTTTATCACCCGGGAGGTCGAATTTTGATTTCTTTCTTACAAATTCTGCTGCGAAGAGAACGTGTTTTTGTCCATTTTCCCAACTACAAACTCCAGAGACGCGACATGGCGGCCAAAAAGAACGCGAAGACAGCGAAAGCCAAAGGTGCGTAGCTCGCTCGTTTGTCCTGTCACGGCTCCAAAGCGACGCGTAGTGCGCTCGGCTTTATTATAGGCTGTTTAGTGTTAATCTTGTGCCAAAGCTGCCAGTCCCCGGGAGCCTTTTCTCTTTGTGCAACTGCAACGCCGCGGGGCTTAAACGAATGGCCAAGCGTCCGTGCGTAAAAACAAACGCAGCACATTCCGCGCTTGCGTCTAGTTTCTTGTTTTTACGCATCTCCAGGCAGCGGCGCAGCTAACAAACAGCTAGCCTGGGGTAATGTGGATTCAAGGTGCAAAGCAAAAGCAGGCACCAGCACGTATAAAAAATATCTGTGGCAACGTAGAGCGACTTGCAGCGGCGTGCGTCACCTCACCTCAAACCTCACCGGAATCCCAAATTTTGCCCTTTTACGCACTCCAAAAACACCGCTCTTGGCTAGGCTTTCCGCTTTCCGAATCAACGTATTTATTTATCGTCGACACCAGCCAACACTAGGGTTTTGGAAAAGTGCCACACTGTCGCGTTTGTGCGTAGTTACGTGTGTGTTTGCAGCATCTCCGTAGCCATTATTGTGAACTCCAGTGACCGCTGCTGCGCTGCCCCCGGAGCCGAGCTTTCTCCAAATGCTCACGTGTCACTAAGAGGGTCCGTGCCGTGGGTGGGGTCAGAGGGACAGACGTGGCTCACCCCCACCCCCACCCCCGTGGATTTGTAGCTTTGGGGACGTTGTAGCCCCCAGGTAGAACCATCCTGTTACCATCCACACGCATCCTGTTAAAGTTAAAACTGTGAAATAGTTCAGGGGAGTGTTCACACTACAGTACTCGTGATTTGGTACTTCTTTAGTACTGATCAAGACTTGGTTTGGTTCTGGTTTAGTCCTGGTGGAGATGTGTACTGACACGTGGCTGTATTGTTTCCATATGAACAAACAAAAAAGAAAACCGTGCGCCTGCAGACAGGATTTGCATACATTTTGCCTAGTTGCATTGCCCAAATTGCGCAATAATTATACAATTTTGAGTCATTTCCAGAGATGCATGGTGGTTTCTACATATTGCATCCCCTAATGCTCATATATGCCAAGGTGTTGCACAGGATCAAAGGTTATTATGGCGCTTAAACGGCTTCAGGGAACAAAATGTACAGTTTGGAGTGTGCGCGCAGGCCCCGCCCACCACATTGCCTATGCACGCGTGGAGTCTAGTCACAACAATGGAGCCTCCGCGCACAAAGCACCGAGCACCGAGCACCGGACAGGCCGCTGTCATTAACCCCGATGCCCGTGCTGTGGGGACACCAAAGCTGGGCTCGGGTTTGGTATGAGGCGTTTACAGTAAAGGCTCCGGTTGGAATGTGGAGTATCATGGAGCAATGGGAACGTGCTGATGCTCCCAGTGAGTCAAAGTCACTCAGCTGGTTCTGACAGAAAAGCCTACTGTGTCAGGAGAAGCTAAAACAGTACGCCTGTGATGATTAAAGAGCCTGGACCTGGCTTAAATGTGTTCTTGTCATGATAAATATTATTTTTATCATACATGTGTTTAGTTAAAGCTATTATAAAAGAATTGAGACAGTAAAATATTAGAGATGTGATGTTTTGGAAGTGGATCTCAGTTTTTAAAAGACTCAAATTCAAAATCTTGTGCATTTTTATTCTGATTAACACTGAAGCAACACAAGAATCAGCACAGAAGCAGAGCAGGCGACACAAATGAGAGGTTTGTGCATTAAAAAATAGCATAAGAGTATCTAAAACCGTACACTTTTTTTATATATTGACCTTTATTTGACCAGGAAATATCTCATTGAGATTAAGAACCTCTTTTTCAAGGGAGTCCTGGCCAAGAGGCAGCAGCAAACACAAAACACAGTGACATATTTACACAGATAAGACATAAAAGTGTAAAAACATTATAAAAAAACAAGTGCAGATTGTGGAGTTGGTCTCAAAAGCTCTCAGTTTGGATTTAAAAGTGCTCAAGGAAATTAAATCAGTTAGTTTCCAGTCTCTCTGTAGCATATTCCATTAAGTTAAAGAGCCTGCACTTGGTTTAAATGTTTTCTTGTCATGATAAATATTATTTTTTATCATATGTTGTCTAGTAAAACTGTTATAAAAGAATTAAGACAGTAAAAAATATTAATGATGTGACGCGGATCTCGCTTTTTAAGACTCAAATTCAAAATCTTATGCATTTTTATTCTGATTAACACTGAAGCAACACAAGAATCAGCACAGAAGCGGAGCAGGCGACACAAATGAGAGGTTTGTGCATAAAAAAGAACATTATAATAACTGAATTATTATTGTAAAGAAAAGTTTTATTTAGATTATGCATCGTTTCAAAGACCAAATACAAATTATCGTAACAATTCGTCCCCTGACTGCAGGTCCCCGTGGTGAAACACTGTACAGTAGATGCGCTGTTTACTGTGTTGTATTTAATCCCTGGGAATGTGATGCTAACTGTATGCACTGCTGTATCTGAGGTTTGTTAGACTATAATCTGCGTTTTATTCTTCTGCTTAACACAATCTGACCAGAAAGAGCTGGTTTAGCTGGAACTACAACAGGTGAGCTGATTTGTGCTGTTAAACAAGACCATCTCACTTTAAATTACAGTCTTTTTTAAGTTTTTAAGTTAATGCTTCTCACATTTTTTATAAAAAAAACAAAAAAACAAAAACTAAACGGGACCGAACGCTTGTATTATTGCACTGCCGTTCTTGTCTCCTGTATATAGCTGTGATTTGATATTTTATTACTTATTTTTCTATTTTATTTGGACACTTATTATTTTTATAAATATGTCTCTTGCTATCTTTTTTCCATCTATCTTTTGTTAACCTCTGTTATATATTATAATGTGATGAGTGAGCTACTGTACCCAAACAATTTCCCTTGTGGATCAATAAAGTTTGTCTAAGTCTAAGTATTTTAAAGGGATAGTGCGTTTATTTTATTTTATTTTTTTTAATGTTAATCTGTGTGGGTTTCCTTCTAAAAGTTACGTGTGTTGACACCGGCTTACCTCTGACAGTTTCCGCTCAGCCCAGTTCGGCTCGTGTTCTGGAGCCCACGTAAGTAGGTCCGGTAACTTCCCTGGAACATGAAATAAAGCTTGTTTTTCTTCTCAAAACAAAACATTTGTCCGAAAGGTGATATATTTGTGTCCCAAACAGTTGTCCACGAAACATCCAGCAACGTAGTTAGCATTCGCATATTGTCTCTCTCAATTCGTATCACTGCGCCCACGTTAGCTCATTAGCCTGTTCGCTTTTAGTGGAAGTGTACGGCGGATGCGGTCCGCCGCAAGCAGAAGTTTTCATGTGAACAGGCTGATAGAGTTAACATAGGCGTAGTGATACGAGTGGAGAGAGACAATGCGTGAATGCGAAATACGCTGCTGGATGTTTCGTGGACAACTGTTTCGGACGCAAATATATCATTTCCTTTTAGACAAATGTTTTGTTTTGAGAAGAAAAACAAGCTTTATTTCATGTTCCAGGGAAGTTACCAGACCTACTTACGTGGGCTCCAGAAAGCGAGCCGAACCGGGATCAGATGAGACTGTCAGAGGTAAGCCGGTGTCAACACACGTAACTTTTAGAAGGAAACCCATACAGATTAACATGAAAAAAAACGCACTATCCCTTTAACCGTAGTGACAGAGCGAGGTCCACTGCGGCTGACTCAGCACATCTCCACAGGGCAGAGTTCACAGCTCCGTATCTGTCTGATAGGAACATTTCTCATGGACGTGTCACTTTAACCTTCTGTCGTTTCAACACAGGAACGAGAATTATACTTTACTTCAGACGATATTTGAACGTTTTGGCTACTGATTGGATTGGATTTTGGCTCCTTTACGGGATCCGACTCTTTTGGATGTGTTCGTTTCAAAGAGCCGTTCAGAAGTCTGGCTCTTTTATGCGACAAGAGCTATTGCGCAAACTCATTTAATCTACAAACTAATCGCGGAGAGGAATGACCAAGCCTAAGAAATGGATCAAACTGAGAGCCGGAGTGTGTTTACCATTTGAAATTATGCACGATTTAAATAAAACTACAACATTTATCATTTAAAAACAAACCGTTATTACAGTACAAAAAGCCTGCTCTGCTTCTGTGCTGTTCCTTGAAAAACTACAAAGAAAAAGCTTTGGTTCTTTAAAAAAAAAATGCGATCAGTTTCCAACTATTTGTTAAAGGTGCACTGCGTAACTTTTCTAGTGGAGGGTCCGCCACCTGCTTGTCTCCGTGGAGATGTTATTGCTTTGTCTAGAACGTTTAATCTCGACCATGGAACGGATGTATCTCAAAGGAGGCAACTAGAGGCTACATTACAAGTCAGATCTGTGAGGAGGCAACACTGTTCAGAGACAATTAGCGATCGAAACACCTGTAATGAATAATTTAGACTTGGACAAACTTTATTGATCCACAAGGGAAATTATTTGGATAGTAGCTCACACATCATTACGGAAGGCGACAGAGGCGGTGTTCGTAATGATTATTTTCCACCCTAATAACGAGAAAATAAACTTGAGATCTCGAAAACGACACAATTAATTCGTGATCTCGAGAAAACACTGCATCTCCGTCGGTAAAGACGAAGTCGGGCCAGTCTTCTGCGGAGGTTCCGCGGACTAAACTTGAAATGATCCCGAATTAAAAGACATAATGCAATCTCCCCCTGTGTCAACCCCTGATCAAAATATTGCCTTATCAGCTGATCAATTATTATTCCAGACATTCTAATGACCAAAAGCGCGTCTATTCAGAATGAGAAATGGCCCCGAAGTCAGACTGTCACAACGTGGCCGTAGATGTTTCAGTTGTTTTCTCGAGATCACGGAATAATTGTTTCGTTTTCTCGAGATCACAGAATAATTATCTCATTATCTCAGGATAACAAGGAAGAAAAAATACTGCTTATGAATATGGCCTCTTGTCGACTTCTGTACATCATAATATAATAACAGAAAGTCACAAAAATAGATGGTAAAAAGAGAGCAAGAGACCGGTGTCAAATGAGACATAATTATAAAAATAAATGTACAAGTCAAAATAAAATGGAAAAATATAGAGATGCACCAATGTGATGTGTATTTTTTTTATTTATTTATTTATTTAATTCTGAGATAAGATTTTATACAGACTGAAAATCACGCAAAATGAATTTTTGAATGTCTTCTTTTATTTTCAAAATGTGTTTTGACTCCATAAAGCTTAACTTGTTTTATTCACAAAACCCCTGTGAGAAAGTTTAGATAAAAAAAACAAACCACAAGGATGATAAATCACCATGTGCCGTCCTCACGACACGTGACTATGTGAGGCTCGACAGCCAGAGAACTAATAAAGAAAAACTCCGTACACAAGGCGTACTTTTCTTGTTTTATGGAGGTCTCTTATATATTTATGTAGTAACTGAAACATAGAACAAACATGTGATGAACAAAATACGAGTAGCTAGCTTAAACAGTTAGCTCCGTGAAACCACAAGTTCAGGTCTTACTTGTTCAAATGCAAAATATACATCACCTTAATCAAAGTGCTTGTTATATAAAATACTCACAAAGGCGAAAGTTTGCCGAGGTTCAAACGTATAAAACATATTGAGCGTGAACACGAGCCGTCTTCATGCTTAATTCGTATAAAACAGACCGAACCTCATAGGAGAATTAACGTTTTTTACAATCTGAGCCGTATTTCGGTAATAAAACAAGTTGTTTTACTCACCCATAGCACTTTGGTGTCATATGGAGCACTTCCAGAGATGTTTTAGATTTGCGATCTCCGTAATGTGAGTTCTCGGGGCATATGTCTCCAAATAACACAAACTTTAGCAATTTTCAAATCATAGAAGCTCAGTGTCTTAGTCTACACTTTCGTTTGAGTCAAAAGTGGCCTCTAATCCGAGATTTATCCATAGTTTCGAGTAAATGAGGATGCCAGTGCGCATGTGCGGAGTCACATCTTATTTCGCTCTCAGCTCTCGGGACCCAAACATGAAACGCAAAGCTGTAAATGATAAATCTCAGTTTACAGGCCACTTTTGACTCATACGAAAGTGTAGACTAAGACATTGAGCTTCTATGATTTGAAAAGTGCTAAAGTTTGTGTTATTTGGAGACCGCTCAGGGCATATATTATATGCCCCGAAAACTCGCGATACGGCTGTCGCAAATCTAAAACATCTCCGGAAGTGCTCCATATGACACCAAAGTGCTGTGGGTGAGTAAAACAACTTGTTTTATTACCGAAATAAGGCTCAAATTGTAAAAAACGTTAATTCTCCTTTAACACAGGAACACTCACTCTTTACTCAAAATAGAACGATCCTTAAAGGTGAAGATTTCTCACTCTGATTTTACCTTTTTACGCTTTTTAACAATTTACAAATATGAAACAAACTCATTTATAACTAACTTATTGATCTTATGAAATATTGATGTCTATTAACACAAAGACATGACACACCGTGTCACTCTTAACCTCGTATTTATAGTACTGACAAATATCGGTCGTTAATATCGGCTCAGTTTTATACATCGGGCCGATATCGATATGTTAAAATTTTGGCAATATCGGCCGATACCGATGTTAATGCCGATATATCGTGCATCCCTAGAAAAATAAGTAATAAAATGTAAAATAAAATATAAACTCACAGCTATATACAAGAGACAAGAACGGCAGTGCAATAAAGTGCTGATTTATATGCTACATGGATGTGTTTAATGTTATACCATGGGACATTCCAGGCAAAGCGATAACATCTCCATGGAGACGAGCGGGTGACGGACCCTCCACCTGAAAAGTTGTGCGGTGCGCCTTTGAGGAACTATCCAAAAGCTGGTCACGTCACTGGTTTTGGCGTGTAAAATACTGTAATAGAGCGTTTTGATAGAATAAAAGTGAGGTGTTTCTGTAACTGTAGCAGAGAGTGACTGATGCAGGTGTGGCCAGACCAGCCCGTCCGGCACCTTTCATTGACTTTTCAGAGTTATTAAGTCATTAATCACCGTTTAGAAAGCAGTTCCATTATTATAAACAAATGCATAACTGAAATGCTGAAAGTTCACAATGGCTTTTCTTGTTTGTCTCATTTCGTTTCACATTTAAACGCCCTGTGAGGCTATTTTCTTATCTGTGTTCTAATGTTTCCTCATCACCTGTTTCCAACATACCTGGAGCTGTTTTTTGTTTTTGTTTCGTTCACACACCTTTAACACACAAACCCTGCATATTTAGGCTGAGTTCTTCTCTCAAACCGAAGATTCTTTGTTCCACCTTGTGATGTAACACGGTAATACAGGAAGTGCTGCTCCACTGGGTTTTTAAACTCCATACACCTTCACTAGACTCAGACCCTACGGAAGAGGATTTGGGCCCCGTGAACAGATTTTTTTTTTTTATTATTCTGAGATTAAAGTCAAAATTTCTGACTTTTTTTTTCTCAGAATTTCTGACTTTTTTCTCAGAAATTTCTGAGATTAAAGTCGGAATTTCTTACTTTAATCTCAGAAATTCTGAGATTTTTTTTGTCAGAATTTTTAAAAAAAGGAAAAAAAGAAAAAAAAATCTGTAAAAAAACAAAACGAAAAAAATCTGTTCATGTGGCCCTAATCCTCTTCCGTACAGACCTGGAATTGGCAATCTCTACCTAACTAAAAGTACAGTAAAAGGAGATGTTAGTTTGTAAACAGCCACTTCATGACATCACAACCTGGAACAGAGAATTTTGAGCTTTGGAGATGTAGACGTACTGATAATAAAGTGTTACTCAAACGTGTGTGAATGAAACAAAACAACTCCAGGTCTGTTTTTGATGAGGTAACATTACCACATAGAGGTCCGCTGCTTGTTTCCTTAGTGACGTTATTGTTTTGCCTGGAATGTTCCACAGTATTAAACTTGTGTTAGACTTGTTTTCTAATCAATATGTTCATATACTGTATTTAAATGGACATAACTTGCTGCTAGTGTTTAGACCTGGCTTAGTCCTGGCTTAGTCCTGGTTTAGTCCTGGTTTAATCCTGGTTTAGTCCTGGTTTAGTCCTGGTTTAGTCTTGGTTTAGTCCTGGTTTAGACCTGGTTTAGTCCTGGTTTAGCCCTGGTTTAGTCCTGGTTTAGACCTGGTTTAGTCCCGGTTTAGTCCCGGTTTAGTCCCGGTTTAGTTCCGGTTTAGTTCCGGTTTAGTCCCGGTATAGTCCCGGTTTAGTCCCGGGCCCCTGCTGTCAGATAATCTGTCCCTTTGATGCAGAAATAATACGATAATATAACTCATCCCATAAGAACACGGTCAGCTCCGACGTTATTGTTTTGCCTGGAATGTTCCACACTATTAAACTTGTGTTAGACTTGTTTTCCTAATCAATATGTTCTCTGTGGACTCTTTTGCGGATCATACACTGTATTTAAATGGACATAACTTGCTGCTAGTGTTCCAATTCGGAAGTGAGTGGGGGCGATTTGGCTCTATTTTTATAATTCAGGATATTTGATTCACACGCTCAGAATTTCAACTATGGAAATATGGAAGTTGGCTCCAAATGAGCTGCTACAGTTGTTAGCCAGCTTCATTTGGCTTGAGCTTAATGATTGATTAGGCTTGGACTTAGACAAAGGTTATTGATCCACAAGGGAAAATGTTTTGGGTACAGTAGCTCACTCATCAAAAAGGGGTAAAAAGTAAAAATAGATGGAATAGCAACCAAAGAGCAATAGACGGTGTCAGATGAGAGATAATTATCTACATATAATAGGTGACGTCACACTCACAGGACAGTCTGAGTCAGATCTGTGGAGAGGCGAGCTTGTTCACATTAAGAATGAATGTTTTTCTGGTACTTCATAAACATGTAATTGAATCGATTTTGCATGTACAGTGGTCCCTCTCTCTATCGCGGTTCACTTTTCGCAGCCTTGCTGTTTCGCAGATTTTTTTTTTTTTTTAAATTTCATTTATTTTTTAATAGTGTATCAACATTGTGCTGTGTGTCCTGATTGTCTTCTCCTCCGTGTCTCCTGTACAGTACAGAATGTGTTAAGTTTGACACATTTATATAGATGTTATAGAGGGGGGACCAGGGGGGCTCCAGGAGTCCGGCTGGATCCACGAGGAGCCGAGACATGAGTCACTGGATCTGTAGGAAGTCCAGACCGGGACTAAGACATGAGGACCAGACCGGGACCAGACCGGGACCAGACCGGGACCAGACCGGGACCAGACCGGGACTAGACCAGGACTAGACCAGGACTAGACCAGGACTAGACGTGGACTAGACGTGGACTAGACGTGGACTAGACGTGGACTAAACCAGGTCTAAACCAGGTCTAAACCAGGTCTAAACCAGGTCTAAACCAGGTCTAAACCAGGTCTAAACCAGGACTAGACCAGGTCTAAACCAGGATTAAACGACCGCATGCGGCTCTTTGCCTTGTTTCGTGCGGCTCTTGTGCGTGTTCACTTCGACTGCGTTGTTGGACACGGTCCCGAGGGGGTGGCACGGTCCGGACACTGCTGGCCTCGGTCTTGTGCTCGCAGCCCTGGGTGGGACGCACGGTCTTGCACCAGTCATGCTGCTCACGGATTTCACCACAATGAGCGGGTGCATGTGTCCGCGCACACACTTCTCCGGTCCCAGGACTAGACCAGGTCTAAACCTGGACAAAACCAGGGCTAGACCAGGTCTAAACCTGGACTAAACCAGGGCTAGACCAGGTCTAAACCAGTATTAAACCACCGCATGCGACTCTTTGCCTTGTTTCGTCACCACGTGCACGTGTCTGTGCGCAACCGTACATTTTGTTGAAAATCTACGAAAGTTTGAGAAAAGTGTATAATGTGTGTGGTGAGGCGTTTACAGCCTTAAAACATGTAGAATAATTGTAAAATATAAAGTTGTCCTACTTCGTGGATTTCACTTAATACGGGTTATTTCTGGAACCTAAACGAGGGACCACTGTATTCAATTACAGGAGTTTTTATTGCAAAAATAGATGTGTCCAATGCCATACTCTGTCACATTCCAGGAGAAGCATAACAACCCCACAGAGATGGAGACCTTTAGACCTTTAATGGCATGTTTGATTCATGTTTATGATCTGCGGACTTCCCTCTCCAGGCAGGTTCAGGGTGTGGCCCCGACCACCTTCTGGCTCCTCTTCTATGGTCAGTGAGTGTGTGTGTGTGTGTGTTTGTGCAGAGCTTCTGTTTGTTTTCCAAACTGGGGCGTGTTGTGGCAGAGCACATGTGACCTGCATGAAGGCTGCAGTGGCTTTGACCTGTTGCACTTACTATTTAAGAGATCTGACTCCATGTGTTTTTAAACTTTTGGATGAAACTGATTGATTCGTTGCCATCAATAACAAGATATCACATTTTATTCTGTTAAACTAATCCAAGGAATCCTGTCTCATTTCAGAACATTATTTATTTATTTATTGACCTTTATTTAACCAGGAAATATCCCATTGAGATTAAGAACCTCTTTTTCAAGGGAGTCCTGGCCAAGAGGCAGCAGCAAACACAAAACACAGTTACATTTTTACACAGATAAGACAGAAAAGTTTAAAAACATTATAAAAAACAAGTGCAGATTGTGGAGTTGGTCTCAAAAGCTCTGGATTTAAAAGTGCTCAAGGAAATTAAAGTTAGTTTAGTTTCCAGTCTCTCTGTATTCCGTGCAAAAGGTGCAGAGTAAACAAATGCCTTTTTACCCAATTCTGTACGAGCATAAGGAACAGAAAGCAACAAATAGTCTTGTGAACGAAGAGAATACCGTATTTTCCAGATTAAGATAAGATAAGATATGCCTTTATTAGTCCCACAGTGAGGAAATTCCAGTGTTGCAACGCACAGATCAAGAACAGCAGGGAAAAGTAGCATGCAACAGAACAATATAATAAATAAATAATGGCCTCGGATTATTTAAAAATAGACCTAAAAATAGACTCTCGAGTATAGCTGAATATTGTAGTGCAGATAAAGTTGAATGACATGTTAACAGTGTTCGTTGTACAGGAGTACAGTATAGGAGTATAAGTCGCACCAGCCAAAAAATGTATAATAAAGAAGAAAAAAACATATATAAGTCGCACTGGAGTAAATTGGGGAAATTTATTTGATAAAATCCAACACCAAGAACAGACATGTCATCTTGAAAGGCGATTTAAAATAAAAATAGAGAACAACAGGCTGAATAAGTCTATGGTATGCCAACATTACATGACGCATAAACAACGAACTGAGAACGTGCCTGGTATGTTAACGTCACATATTAAGAGTTATTCAGATAACTATAGCATAAAGAACATGCTAACAAGTTTACCAAACCATCAGTGTCACTCCAAATCACTAAATCCAATGAAAGAGCGCCCTCTTGCGGTTTAGTGTGAAGATAACATGTGAAATGATATAATAATGTGTTAATAATTTCACACATAAGTCGCTCCAGAGTATAAGTCGCACCCCCGGCCAAACTATGAAAAAAACTGCGATTTATAATCTGAAAAATGAGGTACGATTCAGCATTTCTCAGAGCAATTAGGGTGCAAATGTACGAAGGCAGTAGCCCCAATATTGCCTTAGAAATGAAAGTGTACCCGTGACTAGTCCTCCGAGTGGGTGGGGGTGTGGCCAAATGTTCCGCTTTTTCCTGCATTAGCGGTGCGCTGGTGCGCTGGCCCCATTTCCGTGTTTTAAGAGCAGAGGAAGATATGAGACGCTTTCCATTAAAAAAAAAAAATTTCCACAGAAAATAAAATTAAACCACTGCTGTTTCAGAGGTTCGGAGGCTCGGATAAAGGACATCCGAGCCTGGAAACACTCTCGCGTGTCTCCAGGCAAATAAAAAAAAACTCATCTTGCATTGCGTAGCTCGTTTGCGGTCCAAACTCCCTGGGCGTGATTTCCAGAGACGGTGGGTAGACATCCAGACGGGGGTTGGAAACGTTTCCGCAACTTTGACGTCAGAAAGTTTCCTTGTTCAGAATCGCCCGTTTGGACTGTCTTTTTTTTCAAACGCAGAAAAGGATCGCAAATGCACAGTTTACACATTTAGCTACTTTTAGCCATGGGGGGGCTAAACAGGGTAGGGGAGCTCACATTAACGTTCAAAATTTCATGCCATGGGACCTTTAAAAGAAAAACACAGTTTATTCCGAAAATAAAATCCCAATTTTAGCCTCAGCTTCTTCTCAAGATTATCTATATGTGGCTTGAGAGTGAGTTTGTCATCAGTTAAGACACCGAGGTATTTGTACATATGAACCACCTCTATTTCACTGCCCTCAAGAGTGGGCACTGTGGGAATCATTTGAGGCAACTTTTTACAATTAGAAAACAACATAAGCTTTGTCTTGTCAGCATTGAGAACAAGTTTCAAGTTAATTAATGAGTGTTGGGCAGTTGTAAAAGCTTTCTGCAAAGATTCAACAGCCTGAACAAGAGTTGCTCCACAGCAGTAAATAAACAGAAATGTTTGTAGAAATCTAAGGTTATCAGGTTAAGACAGATATTTTGTTTTTGTATAATTGTAATAGGCAGTTTTTTGCAGGCTTTTAATTGTGACGTTCAGATTCTGTCATCGACCCGGTGTAAACACGAACAGAACGATGGCTGTTCATAACAAGTTTAATTCTCAAACTCCATCTGCTGATAGATGCACGTGTGGAATCTGCCCGGGTGGTGTGAAGTGCAGTGCTTTGTTTATAACCCCCGACTAACGTTAGCAAAGGCAGCATTAGCGCAGCTGTTTACGTCAGTGTTCAGGTGCAGACCGAGCTGTCGTTTACACATGTCTGCCACCCCCCACAACTTTACAACTTTTACAACTTTTGTGAAACGTATTGATTTTTAATTAAAGTCTAAAGCCAATCCTCTGTCAGTTCAGACTTTATGAAAAACAATCGGACAGACGGTTAAAGCTGCATTGTTTAGCTTTTCTGGTGAAAGGTCCGTCAAATGCTTTTGTCCATGGAGATGTTATTGCTTTGTCTGGGATGTTTCACAATATGGCATTAAATTTTTCTATCTTGGAAACCAAACCAGACCAAGTTACAGGTCAGATCTGTGGAGAGGCGACCCCGCTCACAGTCAGAATGTTTGTTTTTCTAGGTATTTTTGAGCTATAAAGCACCCTGTAATTGAGTAAATGTAAAGTAGAGCTGTTTAATGTCATACTGTGGAATATTACAGGCAGAGCAATGACATCTCCATAGAAACAAGTAAGTAATGGACCCCCAACCAACCTTAAAGTTTCAATTTGATGTAATGAAGGCCGAAAGGCGAAGCTCTCAATTTCCCAGTCAATCTACGTTCCTCCCCTCACCTATGGTCATGAGCTCTGGGTAATGACCGAAAGGACGAGATCGCGGATACAAGCGGGCAAAATGAGTTTCCTTCGCAGAGTGGCTGGGCGCTCCCTTAGAGATAGGGTGAGGAGCTCAGTCACACGGGAGGAGCTTGGAGTAGAGCCGCTGCTCCTCCACGTCGAGAGGAGCAGTTGAGGTGGCTCGGGCATCTGTTTCGGATGCCTCCTGAATGCCTCCCTCAGGAGGTGTTCCGGGCATGTCCCACCGGGAGGAGGCCCCGGGGAAGACCCAGGACATGCTGGAGGGACTGTGTCCCGGCTGGCCTGGGAACACCTTGGGGTCCCCCCGGAGGAGCTGGAGGAAGTGTCCGGGGTGAAGGAAGTCTGGGAGTCCCTGCTTAGACTGTTGCCCACGCGACAAGGATGCTAAGATAAGTGAGAATAACTTTTGACGACTGTAAATATGTACTAGTTCTGTCTTAAAAACATGAAAAACCTATCTTGGCATCCTTTTTGCATCATTTTTTTGTCGTCACGGTAATCCTAAAAACAACTAGCATGCCAACAATGCACCATTGCTTATAATGAGATGCGGACAGCACACAGGAGTAAGGTTTTGACACTTCTTTTATAATATCTGTACTGGGCGTGGCAGATGATATTCCCAGAAACCTTAGACTGAAGCGTGGTTTGAGACGAGGAGATGTGGTGAACATGTGTTTTGCGTTGCTCCTTCGTCTCGTCTGGTTCGGCCTCATACCTGCCCCGGGGTCAAAGTTTAGATGTGCCGCAGAGGAATGTAAAGCTGAAGGGACAGGAGAGACGCGAGATAAGGGTTTAGCTGTTGCCTTAGTTACAAAATCTACCCGATTTTTAATGTTTTACGATGTGAAAAACTACGGAAGTCGACAGATGCCATATTCATAAGCAATATTTTTTCTTCCTTGTTATCCCGAGATAATTAAGTCGAGATCTCAAGAAAACAAAACAGTTATTCCGCGATCTCGAGAAAACAACTGAAACGTCTACCGCCACGTTGTGACAGGCTGACTTCAGGGCTATTTCTCATTCTGAATAGACGCGTTTTTGGTCATTAGAATGTCTGGAATAATAATCGATCAGCTGATAAGGCAATATTTTTGTCACTATAAAAAAAATAATAATAAAATTGAAGTGTGACATATTCCATAAGTAAACTAAACTAACAAAGAACCAAATTTAGGCCACTGACACAAAAAGCAGGACGATTTGGTGCGCTATTAGCATGCTAGTAGCTCTCTGGCCTCTGAAAGTTGTGAAAATTGCTTATAAACTCATTGTTGAGTTATTAGAATGTTCATATCCGCCAGGAAAGTGAAGAATAACTTTGAGCGTCGTCACGTTGTTGCATTTGAAAGACATTTTCTTTACTTAACTGTATAGCTTTTAGTCACACGCAGTTTATGAGGAAATTATATACATCAAAACTAACGGTACTGTGGCTACAGGGAAAATCTAACCACTATTTAAAATACATGTTGTTATATATATTTCTACAGCTTTTTAGGAGCACGCAAATGACATCTTCGAGAAATAAATCCACGTAATCTAGTGGAGCTTGTTCATATTAATATTATAAAAGCCAGTGTGTTTGAATAAGATCACGGAAGATCAGATCTAAGCCAAACAGCGCAAGATAAACGAACTAGATAAGTGTCTTTTTGCTCTCAGTGTAAATACAGCCTCGCTCCTCCTCTCTTTTTCCATCTCTCCCTCCTTCCGCTTCCTTTCTCTACCCCCACTCCTTTCTCTAATATAGACAATACACGATAATATTAAAACTAATTTATTCCACTGACGCAATGACCCAACAGCACATATAAACCACAAAAAACTATTTTAAATTTACAATATTGTTAAAGGGACAGTGTGTAGGATTCGTGGCGCATAGGTGGTGTAGGTACCATGCACTTCCTCTTTTGGCTACGGCAGACCTCGAGGGTCACCCGGGCGCGTTGTAGCGCCGAAAGCTCGCGTGCTCGCGCGCCGCTGTATACACGTATATACGGTTCCCCGTTCACTTTTTTTTTTCTTTTCGCATGAAAACACACAATCCCGATCATGATTCATGACAATCTACACATCAAATGAAACCTTACAGTCTCCTCTTTTTGACTATGCAATTCATTTCCCTGCAAAACAATCACTCCCCGAGCACATTGGGCTTTTATACAGAAAAGCACAAAACTTAGCTTACTTAGCTTACCTTTGAAGGCTCTGCACAGGTCAAACTCTGTATTTCACCATAAACTTGGTCTCAATCTGTCCATAAGGATCCAGCGAATAAAATCCAGTAAAACAATTTAGTCCAAAATACGTCTTAGATCCATTACAAGTGTGATACAGCAGCATGCTTCTTTACACGAGGCTCCCCCCTTCCCCCCTCCCCTTCCCCTTCTCTCCTTCGCTCCTCCGCTCCCATATGCAGCGCGGATGAGCAGCTGCTAGCAGGAGCCGAGGCGAAGGATGAGCCCAAATGTCCTTCTGCGGCTCTCGTATTCAAAATGGCTGCCTCTATATGGGGAAGATCCCCCTTTTATGTGACTATATCTAAGTCCAAAAGAATACTTTGATTTCATGATGGAAGTGAAAAGGCTTGGAAAACAATGTATTTTTGAATGGGTATCTTCAATTTATGTAATTAACAGGTAAAAATCTTACACACTGTCCCTTTAAATGAAATGCAGAATCAAGCACTTTTATACTTGGTTTGCATCTGTAATGAGTCATAGAAGTTATTAATTTAACTTTTTACAGATTAAATCTTACAATATAGCCAAAAAAAAATCACTGAAAACTTCCCACTAGTGCCAAAAAAGTACACACTGAATACTAACCCCAAAAATATTGTTAAATTTTTCATAAAGCTCTGGAAAAAAAATAAGAGACCTCTGCAAAATTATCAGTTTTTCTGATTTTACTACTTATACGTATGTGTTTGGGCAAAAGGAACATTTTTGTTTGAGTCTATAAACTACTGACAACTTTTCCCCCATATTCCAAATAAAAATATTAGCGTTTAGAGCATTTATTTGCAGAAAACGACAAATGGTCAAAATAACAAAAAAGATCCATGTTTTCAGACCTCAAACAACGCAAAGAAACAAGATCAAATTCATTTTAAAACAACATAATACTAATGTTTACACTTAAGAAGAGTTCAGAAATCAATATTTGGTGCAATAACCCTTATTTTTAATCACAGCTTTCATGTGTCTTGGCATGCTCTCCACAAGTCTGTCGCATTGTTCTTGGGTCCTAGTTTAGACCTAGTTTAGTCCTGGTTCAGACCGGGTTAAGTCCTAGTTTAGTCCCTGTTTTAACCTGGTTTAGCCCTGGTTCAGTTGAAGTTTAGGTCTGGTTTAATCCAAGTTTAGTCCTGGTTTAGTCCCCTTTTTAACCTAGTTTAGTCCTGGTTCATCCCTGCGTTAGTCCTGGTTCAGACCTGGTTTAGTCCTAGTATAGACTTGGTTTAGTCTTGGTTCAGACCTGGTTTAGTCCTAGTTTAGACCTGCTTTAATCTTGGTTCAGACCGGGTTTAGTCCTTGTTTAGTCCCTGTTTTAACCTGATTTAGTCCTGGTTTAGTCCCATTTTTAACCTGGTTTAGTCCTGGTTCATCCCTGCTTTAGTCCTGGTTCAGACCTGGTTTAGTCCTAGTATAGACCTGGTTTAGTCTTGGTTCAGACCTGGTTTAGTCCTAGTTTAGACCTGCTTTAATCTTGGTTCAGACCGGGTTTAGTCCTAGTTTAGTCCCTGTTTAGTCCCTGTTTTAACCTGATTTAATCCTGGTTTTGTCCCATTTTTAACCTGGTTTAGTCCTGGTTCATCCCTGCTTTAGTCCTGGTTCAGATCTGGTTTAGTCCTAGTTTAGACCTGCTTTAGTCTTGGTTCAGACCTGGTTTCGTCCCAGTCAGACATTGTTCTTGGGTGACTTTATTCCACTCCTGGTGCAAGAACTGAAGTAGCTCAGCTTTGTGTTTGTGTTGGAATTCAACAGACGCTGGAATGGAATGGCGGTAATACATGTAGAGATGCTGATTTCAGGAGGAAAAAAAAATGCAGCGGTCGCTTATTTTTTTTCCAGAGCTGTATATATCGCTTTGTTTTTCTCTTTTGCCACTTCTTCCTATGTCGTTTTTAAGTAGCCCTCCCTTTGTTCCTCTGCAGCTTCATCCAGTGAAATCCAGCCTTTACCCCTCCCCCTTCTAACCATCTCTCTCTCTCTCGCGCTCAGAAAACCCCCAAAGCCACACTTTTTCTTTTTTTCTTCTCCCTCCTCCTCCTCTTTAAACCCAGCGCACAGTTGGTTACATAAGACAGAGGAGTGAACAGCGTGTACCGAGCGAGTATACCAGGAGTCCTTCTTTTGTCCTGCTCGTGGAGAGAATCCCCAAACGGAATCACAGCATCATCACTATGGACACGGCCAACGGGAAGAGCGGTATGGTATGGCACGGCACGGGTGACACCTAATGGGAGAGGATAGCTTTTTAGTGCAATTAGGCAAGCTGCAAGTCTGTGAGCCATAAGATAAAAGATGAGATACAAGGTTTTCGCCAAACATTGACTTGAAATCGATGTCTGGGGAAAAATACTGCAAATTTAAGTCATGTGGAAGATTTTCGTAGTGAACCAAAACGCGGCTAAAAGTTTTCGTGACAATTTGACTTGAAATTTTTGTTGGAATTTTCAGAAAAAGTTGCAAATTTCAGTCGGATGAAAGATTTTTGCAGCGGACCGAAACGTGGCTAAAAGTTTGACTAAATTTTACTCAAATTTGATGTGGGAGTTTTCGGAAAAAAACTTGCGAAAACTTTGGAAATTTCAGTCAGATGGAAGATTTTTGCAAAAAGGTTAAAATTTTACTTCAATTTGTGCCGGAATTTTCAGAAAAACTTTGCAAACTTCGGTCAGATGGAAGACTTTTGACTTTTGCTTACACCCTAGTTAGTTTCTTTGTACACTGCAGTTTCAAATACTGTTTTTTACTAGTAGTAGTCATAATTGAATGTATATTCCATGAAATATTTGATTCAAAACTACTAACCCTGTAGTTCAGACCTCTGCAAATTCTGAAATGCATGGAATTTCAAATATTACTCCAACAAAATGTGTTCAAATTTGCACTTTCAAATGAATCCTGACTGTAAACCATACGATTTCTGATACATCTTTCGCAGTACGACTTTTGAGCATGTATTTGAAGTACTTTTTGCAGTAGTAGTAGAAGTATGCGCTCTCTTGCAGGCTACACGTGTCATGTTGAGGGAGGCGTGGTGCACAGGAAGTATAGGGGTTAGGCGAGCTCCCATTGACTTTCGTTACAAAGCGGTGAAAAGCTCCGTCGCCGCTTTTCTGACCTATAATTTGGGATTTGAGAGTTTGAGGGTGTTTTATTTTGAAGGCGCAGCTATAATCATGTATGCGTTAGATGGAAGTACGCTTACATGTGTGCTCTGAGGGGGGGTCGTGGGATAGAGGCAGGTCTACCGCGAAGTAACAACATGTACTTTTAAAACTTCACATTTGTGATTTTGTTTACCATGGTAAAATTAACTTATACCATGACGTGAATACTTTTTTATCATTGCAACTACCATACTTTTAGCGCCTAATGTTGGCAACTTAATTCCAGCTTTCTATTTTCTATTTCGTACTTTAAATTGTCCATGTATTTGCCTAGAATTAGGATGAAGAAACAAACGAAAAACGGCTCTTAAATATTCAGAATTTGAGTGAGTTGACTGTGGTGACTTTTTCAGGTTTGATTTAGATATTAAAGGAGAATTTACATTTTTTTACAATCTGAGCCTTATTTCGATAATAAAACAAGTTGTTTTACTCACCCATAGCAGTTTGGTGTCATTTGGAGCATTTCCGGAGATGTTGTTGATGTTAGTTTAGCGATATCCGTAACGTGAGTTCTCGGGGCACATGTTTGCGGTCTCCAAATAACACAAACTTTAGCACTTTTCAAATAATAGAAGCTCAATGTCTTAGTCTACACTTTCGTTTGAGTCAAAAGTGGCCTGTAATCCGAGATTTATCCATAATTTACAGCTTTGCGTTTCATGTTTGGGTCCCGAGAGCTGAGAGCGAAATAAGCTGTGACTCCGCACATGCACTGGCGTCCTCATCTACTCGAAACGGTTTGTGTTATTTGGAGACCTATCTCATAACGGAAGTGTGGTTTACGATTGCCAATGGCCGTTTATTGGGCGTTACGAATGTATATCATTTGGTGTATAAGTAGCCCATAGCCAAACATGTCAGTTGTACACGTAAGTAATTAGTAGTACGCGTCACCGTCTTTCCACCCCTCCCCGCCCAGCTCTAAATGACAGGCATATTTGTCAAGTCGAACTACAGTATTTCAAGACTGTGAGTATAGTTGATGCTAAACCTGGAATTACATGTAGTCTGTAGTGCAAAGGGCAGTGTTGTATAGATTTGAGTGTCCTTTAGCATTTGTTCAGCCCGGATGAGCAGCGTTTGTGCGTTTCGTCTCAACATGAACACATTTGAAAAGTCAGAGAGTTCACTGGTTTCTGGAATGTTTGTCATCTCGCTTTGTCGTCATGTGTTCACCTGGTTTTTCGGATGCGCAAACAAATACTTTCCAGTTGTAAATAATTCGGATATCATGTGCCGTCATATCTGGAATACTTGCTTACCTTGGAGTTGCATAACATTAATTGCTTTCTTGCATCTCAGGTTTGAAACAACCTGATCATAGACCCATATTGCATTCGTTTCCTCATCACAAACATACCAGGCGTTGTGTTTTGTTTCACTCACACATGTTTAACACGCAAATCCTGCATATTTACGCTGATTTCTCAAACAGAAAACACTCAGAACCATTCAGAAAGTGCTCCACTGTTTTGTTTTGTTTTTTTGGATAATTTCAGTCCTGGAATTGCCAATCTCTACTGAATTAAAGGTAAAAAAAGGCATCTGTTAGCTCGAAAACAAGGTGGAAAAGAGCATTTTGAGCTTTGGAGATGCAGACAGACTAATAATGAAGGATTACGCAAACATGTGAATGAAACAAAACACAACCAGGTTTGTTTTTGAGAAGGTAACAACATTAAAACATGGGTAAAAGCTCACAAGAGTAATTTTTGCGTACTATAGGACCGTCAAACCTAAGAATCAGAAATGTCGCCATGTCAAATTGTACGATTGTGCAAAAAAACAAAAAACAAAATGTGGTCAGTTTTGGACAAATTTAACTGTACCATTAATTACAACTGAATCTAAAACTTAAAATATTGACCATAAAACGGTCATAAAACAAAGAAAATAAGGAATAAATGTTGACTTTAAATAAATGTATTATGTAATCATTGTTATTTAAATATTTTGTGTCAGTCTAAAACAAAAATATGTGGATTTTCTGTCTATGTACACTGTGTACATTGAGTTGAAACATTAAATTGGAAAAATTGGCTTATGCATTTGAAGTTGAACTTAAAAAAAATCATAATCACAAAATACCAATGTATATTATCCAAATAGGGATGTAACAGTATCCAAATCTCTCTGTACGGTATTTTCACCATATGCATCTCACGATACAATATTTATTCCAATTATTCCAATATTTTGTGGAGGCTAGCAAAATTCTAAACATGCTACTTTTTCCTTTTTAAAATACCCCAGTTAGCCTTTGGTACTGTTACAATACAAAGAACTAAGATTTACAAGTCCAGTTATTTCTTCATGTAGTCTGAAGTCTGAAACCGCAAAGCATCATGGTTAGGGATGTCAACAATTAATGGACTTACGATTAATTGTCGATCAAGACGTTGGTCGAAAAAAATGCATTAATTGTAATTAATCGCTAATCGCGAACACACGCACCCGCGTGGTCACGAAACAAGGCAACCGTGCTCGACTCACAGCCAGCTGCAGGCGCCAACGGCACTGCCCGGCCCGCGCGTACACCGGGGTGCTGAGCACGAGATCGAACCGCGGCGCCCCGAATGCGTAATCTCAGCCCGAGCCACAAACCAGCCGCACAAAACCAGCAGCGGCACATGGTGGTTTAATCCTGGTTTAGTCCAGGTCTAGACCTGGTCCAGTTCTGGTTTAGTCCAGGCCCAGTCCAGGTTTAGACCTGGTTTAGTTCTGGTCTAGACCTGGTTTAGTTCTGGTCTAGACCTGGTTTAGTCCACGTTTAGTCTTTTACTAAGGAATAATGAATTGAGGAATATACAATATAATAATACTATGATATATTTATGACTCAGTGTTATGTATACTACAGCTTATATTCTTAAAGCCCCAGTGTGTAGGATTCGTGGCGCATAGGTGGATGGTGCTATTGCACTTTCTGTTTTAGCTACGGCAGACCTCGAGGGTCACCCGGGCGCGCCGTAACGTGGACAGCTCTCGTACCCGCGCACGAGCCGCGAGCCGCTACTGTATAAATAAAACGCGGTCCCGTTTTTTTTTTTCTTTTCTTTTCTCATGAAAACACACATTCCCGATCATGTACCATGACACTCTACACATCAAATGAAACCTTACAGTCTCCTCTTTTTGACTATGCAATTCATTTCCCTGCACAACAATCACTCCCTGAGCACATGGGGCTTTTATACGGAAAAGCACAAAACGAGGTTAGCTTACCTTAGAATGCTTTGCACAGGTCAAACTCTGTATTTCACCATAAACTTGCTCTCAGTTTGTCCGTAAGGATCCAGCGAATAAAATCCAGTAAAACAATTTAGTCCAAAACACGTGTTAGATCCATTACGACGTGTGATCCGGCAGCATGCTTGTGTTGTTTACCCAAAACCGCGAGCCTTGGCGAAGGCGAAGCCCAAATGTCCTTCTGCGGCTCTCGTATTCAAAATGGCTGCCTCTGCATGGGGAAGATCCCCCTTTTATGTGACTATATCTAAGTCCAAAAGAATACTTTGATTTCATGATGGAAGTGAAAAGGCTTGGAAAACAATGTATTTTTGAATGGGTATCTTCAATTTCAGTAATTAACGGGTAAAAATCTTACACACTGTCCCTTTAAAGACCCTATTGAAACACTAAAATTCAGGTGAAAAACGCCGCTTATCAATTAATCGTTAATCGATCGATAAGGTCAATCAACTATCAATTAATGAATTAATCGATAATTTGCATCCCTAATCATGGTCTATGTAGTTCCTTTTGTTTCTTTTAGTTATTGCTGCACCTAAACCAATTTACGCAAACAGACATGATTCAATATACTGTGATGGGCCACGATATCATTGAGAGACTTTGGACAATACGATATCGCAGTATTTTGGTTATTGCTACGTCCCTATTACCCAACAAACGATCAAGCTTTGACTAATTACCAAATCATCAGTGTACCTTGACCTTTTTTGCCTACTTTTAATAATTTTAACGAGGAGCTGGGACGGCATGAGGCGCAAACTTGAATTTCCTGTTTGGCTAGTACAATAATAACTTCAAACTCTGCACAATCAACAATTAAAATTTTGGCTAAACAGTCTGTTGGACCAGTAGTTTATAATACACTTGTTGTTTCTAGCCTGAAGTGTGACACACATACGTAGGTTACAATATGACAAAGCTTGAAATTGACGTTTTGAAAATAAACTAGTCTGTGTTCGTAATAGTGTGAAGTGTGAAGGAGCATAGAGTTTGACAGGAGGAGCACTATGTGAAGAATGCTACTCTTGTTGAAGACCGATATATAAATGAAAATACAAGAGCTTCAGGGCAGGTCTGACACAACTTTCACTGTGGAAGAAGTTATATAAGCTAGTACTGCGAGTTATGACTATAGCAGTGCTTCTCAATTATTTTCTGTGACGCCCCCCCTAGGAAGAAGAAAAAATTTCACGCCCCCCTTCCTGCGCGCGACTATAAATAGTATTATTTGTCTAGAAAATTGTTATGAGAACACCATTGTATCCTTTTATTAACATTATAAACAAAAAAAAAGAAAGAAACTTACAACAAAGACTGCACTGAGGACTCAAATATTAATGTGTTTTTAATGCTTTGCGCACATTTGTTTACGTTTTACAGAAATGAAACTTAAAACCACCTCATTTGCATAAGCTAAATGCACTGAAAAAACGCTCTCTCCTTGTGCCACTGATGCGTCAGCTTCTGTCGGACTAAAGGACACGACTCAGTGGAATATACGTGTTTTTTCAGTGACAGAGGATGTTCTGTTAATGGTGAGACTGTGCGTAAATCGCATGTGAGAACGCCACTGCCAACTACTGTTGTTGATGTGCAATTACACTTAGTTCTAGTACAGTACAGCAAAAAAACATGTTTCCCAGGGTCATACGCGCCCCCCCTGGCATCACGCCAGGGGGGGCGTGATGCCAGGTGTATCCTAGTACACTGTTTCCCAACCTTTTTTGGTTCGGGTCGCCCGGGCCTTTCTGTGTGGAGTTTGCATGTTCTCCCCGTGTCTGGGTGGGTTTCCTCCGGGCACTCTGGTTTCCCCCACCAACCCAAAACATGCACCATAGGTAAAATCCTAAAAAACCTAAACAACAAAATCATGGGGATGGTCCCTGGGTCAAATGTAGAAACAATTTCTCCTATGTGAGATCAATAAAAGTCAATCTTCTAATCCTTAATCACTGTAAGGTGCTTTGTGTTACATTTTGTATGAAAAGCACTTTATAAATATTGTTTAATTGATTGATTGATTGTGTACCCCCTGAGCCTTTTTGTCACACCTCGAGTACCCCCTCACTCATACATGTTGATAATTTTCCAAAAGTAGAACGTGGCACAACGGATTATTAAATGAAAATCATTTTATTTCATCTCCTTAATTTTAAAATTTAATTCACAGGCATTTTCTCTCTTTTCTTTAACTCAAATTTACTCAAATTAGAATTAAAAAATTTAAAAAAAATCTCCCCCTGCGCCTGGCAGCGACACTGCCGAGTACCCCCTGCAGTGTGCTCGCGTACCCCTAGGGTTACTAGTAGATGGCTATACATTTGCGTAATAAGATAAGATAAGATAAGATAATCCTTTATTTGTCCCACAATGGGGAAATTGCAGTGTCACAACGCAAGTTTCAGAAACGGTTGGAAAAAAGAGCATGCATCAAAAATTAAGATAAATAATAATAAGTATGTACAATCAACTAAAAAAACACAACACTGTAAGGTTAAAGGCACAGGAACGCTGTACAATAAATGTCTTTGATTCTGAGCAGTGAATGCTCAGTAATGCTTTTGTAATTGACAATTAGATGATTTTGTTTTGCATATGATTAATAGAACTGTATGCTCTTACTGTTTTGAAAAGGGTACTATAATCACAACTGAACCTGTATTACCAGAGCCTTAACTTGCAGATGGAGGACACATCCAATTTTGTCTGCAGAATGTTGGGGTTTAGGTAATGACCCTTCAGATCGTAAACATCATCACAACAAAGCATGCACTGCTATAGCCCAATTAAATTTTTTATTTGTTTTGGTTTCATCTGTGCCAAAATGACTATGTAACACTGCAGAATCCTTCGTGTATCAACGATTAAGAACATAAAATTGGAGAACAGCAGTGGGCATATGCTGCTGGTGGTGAAAACGGGAGTTGATCAGCAAAAGAGCGTCTTGAAAATCAGTGGTTAAAGATCGCTCAAAAAGGCACAAACTATTCCAAATACAAAGTTGAGAGGGTAAACGAGAAGGGGGAACAACTACATCATGGTTAAAAGTGCTAAAATATCGATTTTTGCATAATAGGTCTACTTTTAAAATCTAAATCTTCCTTCAGTCAGTCTTCAAACACTCCAAATCATGTAGTCTGGGTGTTGTGTATACTTCTAAGATTTTGATACCAACAAGATCAGTACTTCTATTATCTAAGACAAGACAAAAGCTCCAGAAATAAGGGCATTCCACTGTAATCCAAACTAGGGCATACACTCTGTCTCCACAACATCTTGAAGACTTGTCCCGGACTAATGTGCCCTGGAGCGTAGCGTCTTTGTCCGTGGATGTCTTTTGAGCTGGCGTCAGGGTCAGCTGGTGCACTGTCCTATAAATACCCACAGCCATATCAGGAGCAGACAAAGGCTCACCCAGCAGCCAGACCCAGCACAGAGCCATGTTGTGGGCTGAGCAATAACCCGTCCTGAAGCGCTCAGTCCCGGGGAAAGTTCTGGAGGAGATGGAGGACGCGTTCGATCCCGGCGAAACTCTGGCCGTCACCACGGAAACGGCGGGGATAGAGGAGGTGCAAGGTGAGGTGAGGGCCAGGGGGCGAGCAAGGGCACAGTAGAGGTCACTGTGAGGAGGGGACCTAGGCCTACAAGTACTGCAGATTGGGTTGCAAGGTTGATCGTTACTGAAGGGAAATCGCAATTTGCATGGACCCAGTTGGCAAATGTCAGAGGCTGAAATGTTTCGAAGTGATGTAATTTCTTCCACAAACAACAAAATATCCTCTTATTCTCATTAATAACTGCTAATCCTGTAGTTTAGATCAAGACATGTTCTGAAATGTGATTCTTGTTTTATAATATGAGCCTTGGCTAATGATGTGTTCTGACTTGAAAGGTCTTATGTTACACAATATTGTCTCTTGTGAGCTTTAAGACATGTTATAATGCGGTTCTCTCATCAAAAACATAGCTGGAGTCGTGTTTTGCTACACTCACACGTTTCAGTAGCCTTTTTTTTATTAGTCTGTCTACATCTTTAAAGCTCAAAATGCTCTGCACCATAGGTAAAATCCTTCAGCTGAGGTACTGACCAAACCAAAGCAAGAAGATCATGGAGATGGTCCCCGGGCGCAGTAATGTGCTGCCCACTGCTCCTAATAACAGGATGGGTTAAATGCAGAGATGAATTTCTCCTGTGTGAGATCAGTAAAGTCACTTCTTCTTGTAGAACTTTGTGTTCTACCTTTAGTTCAGTAGAGATTGGCAATTCCAGGAGTGAAATAATCCAAATTATTCTAGTGGAGATGTATGGAATTTAAAAACAAAGTGGAGCATTACCAGAGTGTTTTCTGTTTGAGAGAAAAACTCTGCACTCTGTGTGAATAAAACAAAACACGACTCTGTTTGTGATGAGGAAACATTAGAACACAGTAGATCAGAAGAAGGTGTTTAAATGTGATTGTGTCAGGTTATTGAATACTTGGAGAAAGTGAATTTGTTTTTCGTTGGGCTGGTCTTTTCCCCTCCTGTACCACTATATATTTGCAGATAAAAATATTCCCGTTCTGTAGTGGCTCAGTAGTTGCCCAGACCATTTGCCCAGAATTTGGTTTGTTGCTGGTTCATTCTCAGGGCCTGTCCACACAATGTTTTTTGGTGGAAACAGAGATGTTTGCATTCGTTTTGGCCTTTCGTCCACACGGCGCCGGCGTGAAATCAGGTTCCAGAGTGGAGAAATCTGAGAATGCCGGAGTCGCGTTGTCATATGGACGAGCAAAACACAGCTTTTAGAAAACGATGACATCGTGATGCTTGTTTGCGGAAGAGAAAAGACTTTATGCGCATGCGCTCTTTGTAGTACAGTGGTCCCTCGCTCTTATCGCGGTTCACTGTTCGCGGCCTCACTGTTTCGTGGATTTTTTTTTTTTCCAATTCTTTTTTATAGTGTAACTTTTTGTTTTATAGTGTAACTTAAGATGCGTGATAGTGTAACATTGTGTTCTGCGTCCTGATTGGCTAAGAGACTAGACCAGGACTAAACGTGGACTAAACCAAGTCTAGACCAGAACTAAACCAGGTCTAGACCAGGTCTAAACCAGGTCTAAACCTGGGCTGGTCCTGGACTAAACCAGGACTGGACCAGGTCTAGACCTGGACTAAACCAGGATTAAACCACTCTTTGCTGGTTTCGTGCGGTTGGTTTGTGGCTCGGGCTGAGAGGACGTGATCCGGGTGCCGCGGTTCGATCTCGTGCTCGCAGCCCTGGTGTACGCGCAGCCTCGCGCCGGTCGCGTCACGGATTTGACCACGATGAGGGGTGCACGTGTCGCGCACTTCTCCAAGGGGTTGGTGCGCGTCGTGGCAGTGTTCCTCGAGTTTCCGGGGGGGCTCCCGGAGCCGTGTCTCCCCCCACGCGTCATTATTATTAAATTTTTTTGAAAATCTATGAAAGTTTGACTGTTTAAACGAGAGACAAATGTGAGAAAAGGTTAATTCCAGTCTGAGAAAAGCACATAATGTGTGTGGTGAGGCGTTTACTGCCTTAAAACATGTAGAATAATTGTAAAATATAAAGTTGTCCTACTTCGCGGATTTCTCTTATTGCGGGTTATTTCTGGAACCTAACCCCCGTGATAAACGAGGGTTTACAGTATTGTGCTTCTGGTGGCTCATATGTATTACATCATTTTCACTCAGCGTGCCTTTTTCGTCTGGACGCGAATATTTACTGATCCGACACGCGTGTGGACGCACATTTTTTTCACCCTGCATTAAAAAAAATAAAAAAATCCAGGAGCGCTGTGGTGTGGACGTAGCCTCAGACCGGTGCCGCTGTGTACTTTGGAAAGACACCAAATTATGAATGTGATTCCTGGTTTGTAGGAGGGTCCATAGGCACAGACTTACGGCCACGTCTCTTGTCAGTCTGCCCTGAGGCAAGTGTAGCTATCGACGTAGCATAATCAGGAAGTGTTTGGATAAGTTGTGAGTTGATGCCATGTTTGTTGAGCAAAACTGGTTCTTCTGAAGACACACAAAAAGCTCAAACAACACGTTTCCACATTGCAAACAGAACAAAACTGTTCTTTCTCTTGTATTCGCCTGAAGCTTTCTATTGGAGGTAATAAAGGCATCCTGTCCAAGCCCAGAGGAGGAGTTTGCTGCTTTCAATACACCTCCACCTTTAAACTCTTTGTATTATCGGTCATTATAAACCAGTACAAAACCAGGCTCATTCCAATCACGCAAGTCATGGCTGTGAACGCCAAATTCATACTGGATTTTTTTACATGCACACCAATTATCTGGCCATGATCGGATTTCTGGAGTTATCAGATTATTGAAATGTAATGTAAACAGTTGCACCTTATGTGAGTAATCTGATTTCGCCCTGGTTGTTCACAACTCTGCAGAGAAATGGAAGAAAGGTCAAAATAATATGGCAAATACAGTGGCACCTGCAGGATTTTGAAAAAGGATGACATGTACATTTTGGGGTGGTCAAGTTTTATGTCTTTGTTCAAACTGTTAATGTACTGCTATTATAGGGATAGGGGGGCCTTGGGGTACTCTTGGGGTAAATTGTTTACAAAATTTGCAGTTATTTTGTGCACTTAAGCTGGCAATTTCGGGGTAATTTTGGTAATTATAGCAACGTTATAATTTTTCATTGTTTTTCTATGAGGAATAATGCAGTCTTCCCTCACCAGAGGAGCAGTGAGGGAAGACTGCATTATTCCTCATAGAAAAACTGTATTTGGTCAGTCTGTTTTCTCCGTCAGAGCGTCCCATCAGTGGAACTCCATCACCCTCATTCTCTGCTTTTAAAAAGAATGCTGAAAAGTGGCTTTTAGAAACGCAAATGCGTGAACACTAAAACTTTTATTGTATTTCTGTAATGTTGTACATTTGTGTAATTTTTTAATGTGTAACTTTTGACATCTGGCAAAGGGACTACCGATGCAAATTAGCTCTTATCAGCTAACTCGGGCACATTTACATTGTTTTGATGTTGATTAATGTGCATTGTCCCTTTTCAGATAAATAAATAAACGTTTCATATATATTATAACAAATACTTGGTAGTAATATATTAATAGTAAAAATTATATAGTAATATACACTATAGGTTTGTTGTGCTGAACAGAATAGAAAGAAAAAAAGATGACCATAATACTTTTCGGACTATAGAGCGCACCTGACTATAAGCCGCACCAACCAAATTAAAAAACAACAACAACAACAAAAAGATTTGTACATATATAAGCTGCAGGTGTCCACATTGTAACTTGAGATATTTACACAGAAAGATGGTACACAGAAGCGTGAAAAGACCCTCAGTCGTCCAGGTAGAGTCTCCTTTTATCATGGTACACAGAAGATTTTTTTATTTATTTTAATTAACGTAAATACCGGTACGTGCTTTTTTCGAACAGCGCCTACTGCAGTAACACGGCAGAAACACGACAGTAAAACAACTGTAAAATGGCCAGCCTGTAGCCTCTGGAAGCCTTAAAATAAAGTTTCAAGTTTTACTTTAAGGGTAAACCCCCTGAACTCAATCTAACAGAACTGTTGATGCCTGTAGGAGGTTTTAAGTGGCTAAAACGAGGCTTCATTAATTCATGAACTCTCCTCACTTATTTACAGTTGGTATTTTCACCTACCAGAAGTGGAGCTCGGGTTACGCTCTACACTCGCTGTCTTGATAAAGAATTAATCCGTACATAAGCCGCACCTGACTATAAACTGCAGGGTCTGAAGTGTGAGAAAAAAGGTAGCGGCTTATATTCCGAAAAGTACGGTAATTGTCATTGTCCACTGATTCACTGACACATGTTTTGATGATCTGATTTCAACTGAACATGTAAACACACAACTATGGATGCAAATTATTGATTAATTCATTAAGTCAAAAATGTATCATAGTATTATTATATTGTATATTCCTCAATTAATTATTCCTTAGTAAAAAGCAGACAAATGTATTGATGCTGAATAACAAAATACATTCTTTATTGAAAATAAATTGAGGACTGGCTCAGTTGTTGCACTTGCAGCATGGAAATCTTGAAATTAAAAGAAACAGAAGAAATTAAATGACAGAATGTTATTTAGTCTACATATTATGATGAAACCAGTGAATCCAGGCTATTTTTAGGACATTCTCAACATTTATTTTGAACTAAGGCATCAACAATATTTCTCTCCCTTAAAGGAGAATTAATGTTTTTTTACAATCTGAGCCTTATTTAGGTAATAAAACAAGTTGTTTTACTCACCCATAGCACTTTGGTGTCATATGGAGCCCTTCCGGAGATGTTTTAGATTAGCGATTAGCGTTCTCGGGGTATAGAGCATATAATATATGCCCCGAGTGGTCTCCAAATAACTAGTCTACGCCTTCGTTTGAGTCAAAAGTGGCCTGTAATCCGAGATTTATCCATAATTTACAGCTTTGCGTGTCCCGAGAGCTGAGAGCAAAATAAACTGTGACTCCACACATGCGCACTGGCGTCCTCATATACTCGAACTATGGATAAATCTTGGATTACAGGCCACTTTTGACTCAAACGAAGGCGTAGACTAAGACATCGAGCTTCTATGATTTGAAAAGTGCTAAAGTTTGTGTTATTTGGAGACCGCTCGGGGCATATATTACATGCTCTATGCCCCGAGAATGCTAATTGTTAATCTAAAACATCTCCGGAAGTGCTCCATATGACACCAAAGTGCTATGGGTGAGTAAAACAACTACTACTTATTACTGAAATAAGATTGTAAAAAAAAATTAATTAATTAAATTAATTCTCCTTTAATCTGTGAAGGGTTACAGTACAAACTATAAATTTTACAGGGCCCCTGGACACAGCATAAAACATTACAGGGCCTCAAACCAGAACAATCAAGACCTAGGACCTAGCTGGACCTAGGTGAGAGTTGTATGGCAACATCCAGAGAGGAAAGGGTTACATGATGTAACGCTATAGTCTTTCTCGTGAGTGGGTTCACATCTTGTGTTCACATTCCAGAGTAGCGCCCTCTAGCGATTAGTTACAATTAATGCATTTTGTTCGGCCAACGTCTTGATCGACAATTAATTGTAAGTCGATTAATTGTTGACATCCCTACACACAACTAAAATCTGATTTAATTATTGGGTTATCTGATTATTATCCAGCCAGGTGAATATAGCGGCCTATCTGTCCAGCTTCACAGAACAGACTGATCAAAGGAGAAGCTGCTCCATACGCTGAACACTTGAAAGCTGGATATTTTAAAAGTGTTTGAAGCTTAACTAAACCTAATAGCCTTAATAAGTGTAAATATGTGAACAGTTTATTAGCCAACCTACAGTATTAGCAGATAGGATTAGTCATGGTTGAAATCCTTAGGCTGTAGTTGTTCCTAGAGCCGTTTGGCAGTTTTCGCATGTAAAAAGAGCTATAAAGTGGCTAATTAAGGCATTTTTTTGTGATGCCTGATTGATATCCAATATGTACTCTTCTGAAATATTAGCTGTAAAATCATTTAATCGTGGAGAGACATGCAGTGATGCCAAATCAGGTTAGGGTTTGGAACAATTACTTTGGTTAAGGTTAGAACTTCAAGACCAAAAAAAATGACGCATCCCTATTGTTGTTGTACTCAATTTCAAAGAAACCCTAGATCAAGGTGCACTTTGTAGCTTTTCTTTTCCCCGTCTCCATGGAGATGTTGTTGCTTTGTTGCATTAAACGTATCTTATCTCCATGGAGACAAAAAAGTGACACCAGTAAGCCAAGTTAGACGTGATATCTGCGGAGAGATAACCCCGTTTATGTTTTTTTTTAAAGCAATAAAAACATCTGTGACTGAATAAATGAAAGATGGATACGTTTAATGCTATTGTGGAACATTTCAGGCTAAAATCAAGACAATATACACGAATAAAGACAAATTAAATAAGAGTAAACTTCCTGTTAATCAGCCAAAGTAAACCAATGGAGATTTTAAAATGCCAGTTAGCGGAGTTCAAAAGTATTCTGACACGACAGAGTGTTTCCTTTTTAATATCGTCTGAGCTAATCAGGTCTGAACGTTTAGCCTAATACTGACACATCTGCTGCTGACAGGTTCACACTCGGACTGTCCCTTTAGCCCTTTCGTAATGCGATCTCGTCCTCCGTCTCCTCTCGTCCTCCTCACACCTGTTTTCTCTCCTCCTCTGTTCTTCACACCACATGGAAATAGACACTGGACCAGAATAGCGCCGTCTCTTTTGTTTGGGTCCACCATGTCTTGTCCCGGTCCCGTTTTATCACTGTCCTGGAACAAAATATAGTCTATTTTTGTACTGGTATTGCTTCTTATTATTCAAGATGTCAGTAGGTGGGTTGAGTGCTTTAACAACATTCCCTGGGAGTGTGATGCTAACTGTAGGCATGCTCTGTCTGACTTTAATCTGAGCTTCATTTGAACACTCTGACTATAAAGGACTGATTTAGCTGGATCTGTAAGAGTTGAGCTGATTTTTGCTGTTAAAGATCCCATGACATGGTACTTCTTGATGCTTTTACATGGCGCCTTAGTGGTTCCCTAATACTGTTAATGAATCCTTCTTCAAAATCAAGACTCAGTGCATGAGAGAGCCTCTTGAAGACAGCCCTATTCAGAAATGTGGTTCTGAATACTTTATTCTGGGCGTTGTTGCTTGAATGCAAATGAGGGGGACAGAGACAGGCCAGTGCAGCGGGTGGGGGTGTGGCCAAATACACCACTGTTTCCTGGATTTGTGGTGCGCTGTCCCTACTTCTGTGTTTTAAGCGCAGAGGAAGAAAGGAGACGCGTCCCATGAAAAAAAACTCTCATAGTCAAATTTCCACAGAAAATAAAATTTTAAACCACTGCTGTTTCAGAGGTTCGGAGGCTCGGATAAAGGACATCCGAGCCTGGAGAGACTCTCACGTCTCTCCAGGCAAAAAAACCCCCGCGTGTGACTGCACTACAATTTTGTTGTTTATTTAGTGGAAGTTAAGTTACACTTGCTATATTCACTGTTTTGATGATTAAAATATATAGAATATGCATAAGTAGTGGTTTAACAAACGTATATTGTATTTGGTTCTTAAAAAACATATCACAGACCATAGGCAATATGCAGTCATACCTCACCTTACGAAAGACCCAAATAACGAATAATCCAAGTTATGAAACGCCTTTATGTAAAATTTTCGTCTCTGAATACGAAAGAAAATTCAAGTTACAAAACATGAAATCTCAAAAATTCAAATAATGCGCGCTCGGCTTTGCAGCCGCCCGAATCCCCCGAAACTAGTCTGGTTTACACCTGACCATATCACAAGTGAGATATGGGTCTGGAAACTCGCTTCGAAAAATCCCGTAGCGGAGGTGTGGTTAGCGATTGCCAACGGCCGTTTATTGGGCATTATGAATGTCTATCATTGAGCGTATACGTAAGTCCATAGCCAATCATGTCAGTTGTCAGTTCAAACTACAAGCTTCCGTTTGTCATGTAGTACACGTCACTGTCTTGCCGCCCCTCCCCGCTCTCTGATTGGGGCCCTAAATCTGGGACTCTCGCTTGGACGAGTTTCCAGGCCGCCTTCCAGTTCGAAACGAACGGAAGCGGCCTGGGAATTCCCAGGCTACCCCGAAACGTAAATACACTTGTAAATACACTCTCCCAACAGGGTTTGGGGGGGGTATTGGGGGCCTTGGAACGAATCAGGCCTTTTACATTGCGACTCTACTTACGAAAAAAATCACATTACGAAACCACTTCTGGAACGAATTAATTTCGTAAGGTGAGGTATGACTGTATCAAGTATTGCATGCATCGCCATATCGTGATAATATTATATGCATCGAATCATGGGGAACCCGGTGATTCCCGGCCCTAACTCCAATCACCACACAGCTATGTCCTGATTTTTAAATGTACTCACGTTTTGTTTTGTTTTGCAGACGGCGCCAAACCAGCCGTGGCCAATAGGAATGGAAAAAAGGCGGAGTCTGGCTCTGGGGGCGGGAGCTTCTTCACCTGGTTCATCGTGCTGGCTCTGCTCGGCGTCTGGACCTCCGTGGCCGTGGTCTATTTCGATCTGGTGGACTACCAGGGGGTCCTGGGTGAGTCCACGATGTGAACATGCTACGTGCTAATGTTGCTTCACCTCACACTGTTTAACTCATCCACATGCCGACAGCTTTTATCAGTGTGATACAGCACAGATACCCATTATACCCAACATGAGCCCATCTATCCATAAAACAGTAGGGCTGCAACTAACAATTATTTTGTAAATCAATTAGTCCAGCGATTATTCTTTCAAATAGTTGTATAGATCGTGAAAGGCCTGTGAATATGAGACTTTTACTACATTTGATACAGATCCTAAAGAGAGAGGTACATTTTTAGATAAAATACTTTTTTTCATCACAAACACAAAATATAAATGTTTCCATTGACATTTTTGAAGTAATTTGTACTTTACCTGAGTCATAGAACCTGTTCTCCTGGCACATGGCATTAGAATATGTGGATAGTCCAGAAACATTTGATTACTAATTTGGTCAATAATCATTTAGTTGTGATTGGTCAGTTAATTACCTTGTTTAATATATTTTTATTTCACTGAATTGTAACTTCAAATATAGTTTTCTCAAGAGGAATTTTCTCACTCTCAGATCTCCACGTAAAGTTGCACCTACCAATAGGGTAGATACTGGACGAGACACGAGATTGGATCTACGAGAACGGGATAAAATGAGATTTTGACATTCTGTATTATGAATAAATCGTGCAATCCAGTCCCTAATTTTAGCCCCACCATTCGCGATTTTTGCTGTAATTGTGGCAGTGCTTTTTGGGACACTTTCTCAAAAAATGTAACTCGCCAGTGCTTAACTCCATTTTTGTATCCAGTCCAAACGTAAAAACATGGGGAAAAAAACATCTCGTGGCAAAGTTGTCTCACGAGATTGTGTGGTACTTGTTTTTTTTACCCATCCCTACTACTAACGTTGTCAAGAATACCCAGATTCTAAAGATACCGAACTACTTAAAGATACTCATTGGAACAAGTATCAATACTAGGTCTTGAATACGTCACTCTAGTATCAAAATTAGGTCCTTCATATTCCAATTTTCTGATTTTTGTCCAGAATTTGCATAATTTAAAAAGACATATATTTACCTAAATATATGTTGTATGTATTTTAAGGTAGGAGCTGCACACATACTGCAGCTTATATGCATCTGTGGGTTTCAGACGCAGAATAATGAAAAATTAGATGTTGTTGCTTTGTCCAGAATGCTCCATATTGCAACAAATGTATCTTATCTCCATGGAGACAAAAAAGTGGCCACCAAACTACACGTCAGATCTGTGGAGAGGCAACCCCGCTCATTTTTTAAGCAGTAAAAACACCTGTGACTGTGACTAAATGCGAGATACTGTAGATAAAGTGCGACTATGGAATTAGGGGACATTTCAGGAGAAGCATTAAAAACTCCGCCCCCCAAAAAAGATCACTGTTGTTTAATATGCATGGTCCTAATTAAAATTAATAATCAGACCCTCCAGGAATTCGCGATGTTGCGATTTGCAACTTCAACGCAACTTCAGCCAATCCCCGTGAATTCAGAGCGGTGTTGCAATTTTGACCAATCACCGCAACTTTCCCGCAATTTTTACCAATTTTGACCAATCATCGGCGACGTATTGAACTCACGTCGACCAACTTCCTTCTGCCTTACTTCCGTGTGACGAAACGAAACTGCGGCCGTGTCCCCAGTTCGGAGCGTGGTTTGAAGGGGGCTCAGACTGCAGTCAAGGTGGTGCACACTTGCTCAGCCCTGAGTGCACTCCGCGGACCGCATAGCCGTCTGCGAAATGCGACAAGTCTCGCAACTACGGGAAGCAACCGCCGACTCCATTTTCTCCCGTAGAAGAAGTAGCGCGCGGTGCATGCTCCACACTGCGCAAAGCGTGCTTTTTCACGCGCTTTGTTCACGCGCTTTGTTCACGCGCTTTGTTCACGCGCTTTGTTCACGCGCTTTGTTCACGCGCTTTGTTCACGCGCTTTGTTCACGCGCTTTGTTCACGCGCTTTGTTCACGCGCTTTGTTCACGCCCTGATTTCCATGGAAACGACTGCAGTCTTCAGACCCCGTGCTAAAAAGAAGGGACAAAAAAGAAATGACGCACATGCCTTTCAAACCACGCTCCGAACTGTGCACTCTGGGAATTGGGACACGGCTTCTAATGGCAAAGAAACATGTCTGCGGCGCCATTTGCCCACAAAAATAACAGCAAAAGACTGGGCGAAACAGTTCCCCTCCTAGTACCGTAGTAATTTATTTTCGATGTTGGTAAGGTTGTTTTAGGACCATATCTGTGATCTCTGTGTCCTTGTATTATTCTTTGTCAGTAATAACTCAGTATTCAAAATATTACTCAATTTTAATTACAAAAAGGGAAAATCACAACTATTTATCGCAACTTTCACTTCCTCCCGCAACAAAATCGCAACAAAAACCTTAAAAGCACCGCAACTTTCATCGCAACTTTTTGGAAAAGCTCACGCAAATTCAGGCATTTTAGCCCGCAACAATCACAAAAAATGCCAGCGAAATCCTGGGGGGTCTGATTAATCAACGTGGCAACAAACAGCATCAATGTAAACATACCGGAATTAGCACAACAGCTACTTTACATCCGTTGTCCTAAGGCAGGTCAGAACAGAAGAACATTTAGAGGAACACACAGAAGAGACAGAAGTGCAGCAAGTTCACCACAACAGACCATTCTCTGAGTTTAAGATGAACATCTACCCGTGAGAGCATGTTTGATTATTTTTCAACCAATGTTTCAGAGTGATCTTGAAGGTTGAGCAACTAGCAATTCAAAATCCATCGTTTGAATGGTCTTCAAAATGTCGCCTATAAACAGGAAGAAGAAACTCAATGTACCGGTAAACGTCTTAATACTGCGATTTGACCCAGGCCTCAGTAAATGTTTTACATGATCTACAGCTCTGGGAAAAAATAAGAGACCAATAAGAGATCAGTTTTTCTGATTTTACTACTTATAGGTTTGTGTTTGGGCAAAAGGAACATTTTTGTTTGAGTCTATAAACTACTGACAACATTTCTCCCAAATTACAAATAAAAATATTATCCTTTAGAGCATTTATTTGCAGAAAATGTCAAAATAACAAAAAAGATCCATGTTTTCAGACCTCAAACAATGCAAAGAAACAAGATCAAATTCATTTTAAAACAACATAATACTAATGTTTACACTTAAGAAGAGTTCAGAAATCAATATTTGGTGCAATAACCCTTATTTTTAATCACAGCTTAATGCGTCTTGGCATGCTCTCCACAAGTCTGTCACATTGTTCTTGGGTCCTAATTTAGACCTGGTTTAGTCCCTGTTTTAACCTGGTTTAGCCCTGGTTCAGTCCAAGTTTAGGTCTGGTTTAATCCTAGTTTAGTCCTGGTTTAGTCCCCTTTTTAACCTGGTTTAGTCCTAGTTTAGACTTGGTTTAGTCTTGGTTCAGACCAGGTTTAGTCCTAGTTTAGACCTGGTTCAGTCCCCTTTTTAACCTGGTTTAGACCTGCTTTAGTCTTGGTTCAGATCTGGTTTAGACCTGGTTTAGTCTTGGCTCAGACCTGGTTTAGTCCTGGTTTATTCCTGGTTCAGTCCAAGTTTAGGTCTGGTTTAATCCTAGTTTAGTCCTGTTTTATCGCTGGTTTAGTCCTGGTTCAGATCTGGTTTAGTCCTAGTTTAGACCTGGTTTAGTCTTGATTCAGACCTGGTTTAGTCCAAGTCTTTCACATTGTTCTTGGGTGACTTTATTCCACTCCTGGTGCAAGAACTGAAGTAGCTCAGCTTTGTGTTTGTGTTGGAATTCAACAGACGCTGGAATGGAATGGCTGTAATACATGTAGAGATGCTGATTTCAGAAAAAAATGCAGTGGTCTCTTATTTTTTTCCAGAGCTGTATGTTTATGTGAATGGTATTGGGGACAACAAAAACTTAAAGCTGCATTGTGTAACTTTTAACTTGTCTAACTGGTGGAGGGTCCGTCAAATGTTTTTCTTCATGGTGATGTTATTGCTTTGTCTGGAATGTTTCACAGTACGGCATTAAACCTTTCTATCTTCATGGAGAACAAACCAGACCAAGTTACAGGTCAGATCTGTGGAGAGGCGACCCCGCTCACAGTCACAATGCTATTTTTGAGCTATAAAACCCCCTTTAATTGAATAAATGTAAAGTAGAGCTGTTTAATGTCATACTGTGGAACATTCTAAGCAGAAAAATGACATAGAAACAAAAAGGTGATGGACCCCCAACCCTGAAAAGTTACAGAATGCAGCTTTAATACTCCTTAATACTGACAACTAAGGCTGCACCATTTCAGAAAAATATCTAAAGAATGTTTTTGTTTTTGGTTTTTTTTGTTTGTTCTGACACGCATTGCTCGTTTTGCAATTTTTATGTTTTAAAAAGAGCATTCTGTTCAAAGTTCACTTTTTAAACCATCCAGAAGAATTGACAAAAACACTGGAATATGAAGTGCCACATTTCAGAACGCGTTTGTACAGATCGAAACTACAGGGTTTGCAGTTTTTATGCAGGAGATTTAGTTGCGTGTGGAGGAAATTATGGTACACACTGCAAATTTCTTTGATCTGGCCAAGATTTTAAAACTTGTATCAAGTTATTCATCTTGTTTTCAGATTTATTATCTACTTACTACACCAGAGACTGCTTAATTCTAGCCTAGAGGCAGTTTATTTTAAGATAACTTGTCAAGTAAAATGATCTTGCCACATGGACAGATATTTTCACTACTTTTAAGTCATTTTCTGGTAGATTTAAGTGTTTATATCTAATTTTTGCCAAGCTTTTTTGCAGTCCAGGGCCTAAAAACTACCAAATCATACACGATCGCTTATAATTTCTCAGTAGAAATGAAGGATTATAAATGTATAAGTTTACTGCAAGCACAACACACTGCTCTACTCAAACAAACGCTGAATTTCCATTTTATGCAAACCTGCTCTCGCCATTACTTCACCTTGACAACATCTGCCGCCTGCTCACTGACTGATGCAAGCACATGCAAATCCCCCCTCGCACAAAATACCATCTCACCGCATCCCTCCGCCGTACACGACACGAGCATATCTGGTGCCATATTTGAACGGAGCATGTTCTAATTACTCGCATGTGACTAATGATGTCTCTTTATGTGAAAAGTATGACCTGTTGTTTCTTTGGGTGATCTTGTAATTCTTCTGTATGATTTTTTTTGCATGCAGACAAGGCTAAGGGCATTCAAATTAACCTGTCTGAGGCCTTGCAAGGTAAACATACACTCTCGTACTAATTATCTTTTGTGTATTATCTTTAGAAATGGGGATGGACTTCTGTGTTTGCATACTGTGTTCTTCGGGGTCCTATTTTAAGCATAATAGAGTTTTAAGCGATGTTATAATGCTGTGACCTCAAAAACGTACCTAAAGTTGTGTTTTGTTTCATTCACATTGAGTAACCGTTTATTATTAGTCTGTCTCCTAAGGATATAACGATATATCCATAATCCATTTGTCATAATCCAAATAATTCAGATTTAAAAGTGCTTCATAACAGTTGTTTTATCATGTAGATTGGACTAAAACAGAGCAAAGGATCATGGTCTATGTAGTTCTGTCTGTTTTTAAGCTGTTGCTGCACCATAATGACGAATTTAAGCAAAGAAACTTGTAATGCGATATATTGTGATGGCCCACGATATTATTCTGAGACTTTTGATGATAGAATATCACGATATTTCGGTTATTGTTACATTCCTACTGTCTCCAAAGCTCAAAATGCTCTGTACCATCTTGTGATGTCATGTAGTACAGATTGGAAATTCCAGCACAGAAATTATACAAATGATTCTAGTGAAGGTGTATGGAGATTAAAAAGATTTTTTAAATTTTATTTCAAATATACAATGTAATATACAATGTTATGAACAATAACAATGCTCGAGGCTTAAGAGTTCATATTCATAGGACTCAACATGTGCAATTTCTGCATTATACAAATATATAGTAATTATCAATACATTTACAATTTATATTTCAAGTTCCATAAAAATTGAGTTTGTTTTCATGGCTTTTGGATTTGTGCAATACTTTAGAGAGTTTATATAGGAGGACAAGGGACTGAAATACAGTGGTACCTCACCTTACGAATGACCCAACAAACGAAAATTTCAAGTTACGAAACGCGAAATCTCAAAAATTCAAATAATGCGCGCTCAGCCACACACATTATACGCTTTTCTCAGATTGGATTTAAACTTTTCTCACATTTGTCTCTCATTTAAACACTCAAACTTTCATACATTTTCAACAAAATTATTAATAGTGAAGTGTGGGGGTGGAAGGAGGAGGGGGGAGAAAACTATGCTCTGACACGTGTGATACCGCATGACCCGCGCGGGGCTGCCAGCAGGTCTAGACCTGGACTAAACCAGGACTAAACCAGGACTAAACCAGGACTAAACCAGGACTAAACCTGGACTAGACCAGGACTAGACTAGGACTAGACCAGGTGGATTAAAGGTCTATTTCCTGGTTTCGTTTCGAGTCACACTGGAGGACCGCATGCAGTCTGAGCGCATGAACGAGACCCACGAACACATGCAAGAGCCGCGGTGGTCTAGACCTGCTCTAGACCTGCTCTAGACCTGCTCTAGACCTGCTCTAGACCTGCTCTAGACCTGGCTACTCAATTAGACCTGGCTACGAATTTTTCACGTTACGAAACCACTTCTGGAACAAATTAATTTCGTAAGGTGAGGTACCACTGTACAACAAATTTGGGTTTCTGGCTAAAAAAAATTGTGTTTGTGGCTAAAAAAAATTACAGCAGTGGATATGAAGTTTTGATAAGATGAAACCAGTGGAGTACTTCCTGTATTACCACATGACATCACAATGTGGAATGTGGAGTGCTTTCTGTTTGAGAGAACAGCTCAAACTAAATACGCAGGGTTTGTGTGTTAAATGTGTGAATGAAACAAAACACAACTCCATGTTTGCGACGAGGAAACAACATTATAACACAGATCAGAAAATAATTTAATTTACGCCATTGTAAAGGGGCTGTAATAGTTTTCATGTAGTTAAGTTCAATTTGTAAAAGCAGCTCTTGGGCTCAAAATGAGACCTCTATGTGTTGCGTAAATAGTAGTAGTAAATAAGGCTGGTTTGCTGCAGTCTAGTTGTTGTTAGCATTACTGTGATGGAAAAAACATGGCCCTGACCTTAAAGGAGAATTAACGTTTTTTACAATCTGAGCCTTATTTCGGTAATAAAACAAGTTGTTTTACTCACCCATAGCACTTTGGTGTCATTTGGAACACTTCTGGAGATGTTTTAGATTTGCGATCTCCGTAACGTGAGTTCTCGGTGCATGTTTGCGGTCTCCAAATAACACAAATTTTAGCACTTTTCAAATCATAGAAGCTCGATGTCTTAGTCTACGCTTTCATTTGAGTCAAAAGTGGCCTGTAATCCGAGATTTATCCATAGTTTCGAGTAGATGAGGAGGCCAGTGCGCATGTGCGGAGTCACAGCTTATTTCGCTCTCTGCTCCCGGGACCCAAACATGAAAGGCAAAGCTGTAAATTATGGCTAAATCTCGGATTACAGGCCACTTTTGACTTAAATGAAAGTGTATACTAAAACATTGAGCTTCTATGATTTGAAAAGTGCTAAAGTTTGTGTTATTTGGAGACCACTCGGGGCATATATTACATGCTTGGGGCATATATTATATGCCTGGAGAACGCTAATCGCTAATCTAAAACATCTCTGGAAGTGCTCCATATGACACCAAAGTGCTATGGGTGAGTAAAATAACTTGTTTTATTACCGAAATAAGGCTCAGATTGTAAAAAACGTTAGTTCTCCTTTAAGCACTTATAACCTCATGGGAGTGAATAATTACAATGATAAGAAAGCGTTTGGAAAGAAAAAATCAGGCATAGTAGTTAAAAAAACGTAGTCAAAAAAGAATAAAGGACCTTTGAAAAGTATGTGCTTATATCTGTACACATCCCCAGTCCTTCCTGCACTCTCACTCTTCTTTCTTTCTGAAGGTTTGTGGATTCATGTGTGACCGGTGTTCACATATAATGTTAAAGGGCCCATATCACGCTGTTTTCTGATCACGTTATAATGTTGTTTTTTCATCACAAACACACTTGGAGTTGTGTTTTGTTTCATTCACACGTTCAACACACAAATCTGCATATTTAGGCTAATTTCAGTCCTGGAATTGCCAATCTTCGCTGAACAAAAAGTAAAAGGAGCTGTTAACATGAAAACTACCGGTTCATGACATCACAAGGTGGAACAGGGGATTTTGAGCTTTGGATATAACAATAATAATAATCCAGAATTTCTCAAACATGGGTGAACGAAGCAAAACACAACTCCAGTTATGTTTATGATGAGGTAACGGCATTATAACATGACAAACAGTAGTCAGTATAGGCCCTTTAAAGGTGCATTATGTAACTTTTCGTTTGGGGGTCCGTCACCTGCTGGCATCTATGGATATGTCATTGCTCTGCCTGGAATGTTCCACAGTATAACATTAAACAGCTCTACCTTACACTTATTAAATTACATGTGTTTTTATAGCTCAAAAACACCCAGAAAACGGACATTCTCTACAGATCTGACCTGTAACTTGGTCTGGTTTGGTCTTCCTAAAGATTGAAAGGTTTACTGGTGTATTGTGAAACATTCCAGACAAAGTGATAAGATCTCCATGGAGCATTTGACGGACGCTCCACCAGAAAAGTTGCACAATGCAGCATTAAGTCATAAAACATACCTTGAGTGTTTTGGTTTTGTTTTTTTCGTGAATGTTTTGTAATCCTGTTTGCTGAAGTTTCCTCCTTTCTGAATTAACACCTCACAGTCCTGGTGTTTGGTGTTCTGGAGATTTTTGTCCAGTAGACTTAAATGGAAGTGTACACAGGCCGTGGAAACAGCATGTCTATTCACAAAGCACATAACCATGCTGCTAACTTTTTATTTTGAAATGCTTCACTCCCCACGGTCATCAACAGGGGGCGATAGACCCCGAATCATCCCGAATGAAAGCTCAGATTCTGACAGTGAATATTTTCCAGACATTATTTTAAAGGTCCCATGGCATGAAATTTTCACTTTCTGAGGTTTTTGAACGTTAATGTGAGCTCCCCTACCCTGTTTAGGGCCTCCCCATGGCTAAAAGTTGCGAAATGTCTAAACTGAAAATTTGCGGTCCTTTTCTGTGTTTGAAAAAAACACAGCTCAAACGGGCGATTCTGAACAAGGAAACTTATTGGCGTCACATCGAAAAAAGAAATGCAAATGCAGTTCCACCCCCGTCTGGATGTCCACCCCCTGTCTCTGGAAATCACGCCCATAGAGTTTGGACCGCGAAGGAGCTACGCAATGCGAAATGCGTTTTTTTACTTGCCTGAAGGCACGTGCAAGTGTTTCTAGGCTCGGAAGTCCTTTACCCGACCCTCTGGACCTCTGAAACAGCAGTGGTTTAATTTTATTTTCTGTGAAAATGTGTTTTTTTCATTGAAATTCCTCTCCTTTCTTCCTCCGCGCTTAAAACGCGGAAGTGGGAGACAGCGCACAGCGCACCTAACCAGCGGCGCATTTGGCGCCCCCCCCCCCCCCCCATCCGCTCCTCTAATCTATCTGTGTCCTTCTCATTTGCATTCAAGCAACAAGGCCCAGAATGAGTTGTTCAGAGAGAGACTTTCTGACTCTGACTCTGTACATGTGTCTTTCTCATGAGTGTTGATTTTGAAGAAGGATTCATTTACAGTATTAGGGAACCATTAAGGAGCCATATAAAGCATCAAGAAGTACCATGTCATGGGACCTTTAAAGGGATAGTGCGGTCTTTTTGATGTTAATCTGTATGGGTTTCCTTCAAAAAGTTACGTGCGGTAACACCGGCTTACCTCTGACAGTTTGCGCTCAGCCCGGTTCTGCTCGCGTTCTGGAGCTCGGGTAATTAGGTCAGGTAAGTTCACGTGGACTGTTAATAAAGCTTTTTCGGACAAAACATTAGTCCGAAAGGTGATATATTTGCGTCCCAAACAGTTGTCCACGAAAAATCCAGCAGCGTATTTTCGCATTCGCATATCTCGTCTCGATTTGTATCACTGCGCGCCTATTACTTATTATTAGCCTGTTAACCTTTAGCGGAAGTGAACGACGGATGCGGTCCGCCGTAAGGGGAAGTTTACGAGTGAACAGGCAACAGGCAGCTAACGTGAGCGCAGTGATACGAATCGAGACGAGATATGCGAATGCGAAAATACGCTGCTGGATTTTTCGTGGACAACTGTTTGGGACGCAAATGTATCACCTTTCGGACAAATGTTTTGTTTTGAGAAGAAAAATAAGCTTTATTACGAGTCCTCCCGAATTCACCGGACCTAATTACCTGAGCTCCAGCACGCAAGCAGAACCGGGCTGAACGCAAACTGTCAGAGGTAAGCCGGTGTTACCGCACGTAACTTTTAGAAGGAAACCCATACAGATTGTGCTGTCCAAAAGCATTTAGTAAAGTCTGGTATTAAGCAAAATTGACATACCTGGAGTTGTTTTGCTTTTTTCGCACTTGTTTGATGAATCCTTGTTTAGTAACTTGGCACCCTCAGAGCCCTCTGAGCCTGAAAATGAAATAATTCTGTATAACATAAGAAATTACCCTTACAACTAGTTTCTGTCAGTCTCATGAATTTGTGTTCCATAAAATGATTCGTATTGGAAATATGCCAAGCTTCTCTAGACATTAAAACCATGTAAATTACTGGTTTTCAGATGAACATTCTAAAGAAGAAGAAGAAGAAGAAGTGACTTTATTGATCTCACACTGGAGAAATTCTTCTCTGCATTTTAACCCATCCTATATATATATATACATATATTAGGAGCAGTGGGCAGCACACACATTAGGGCGCCCGGGGACCATCTCCATGATCTTCTTGCTTCGGTTTGGTCAGGACCTAAGCTGGAGGTACCTATGGTGCATGTTTTGGGTTGGTGGGGGAAACCGGAGTGCCCGGAGGAAACCCACCCAGACACGGGGAGAACATGCAAACTCCACACAGAAAGGCTCGGGCGACCCGGGGATCGAACCCAGACCATGCATGCAAACTCCACACAGAACACACACAGAAAGGCCTGGGCGACCCGGGGATCGAACCCGGAACCTTCTTGCTGTGAAGCAAGAGCGCTAACCACTCAGCCACCGTGCCTGTACATTATAACTCAGATGGGGGCAGCTCAAATAAATATTCTTAAAATGCAGATTTCTGTTGATTTCTTGGGTCTGGCCAGTAATAGAAATGATCAGGTTCAACATGTGTGCATTTACATGTTGGATATTTCATGGTAAACTAGTCAATAGACTTTGTGCACAGCAGAACGCTAGCTCACTGTGTTGTCTCAAAGCTAACAGTCACTTTTAACCTTGTAAAACATCATATAAGATAAGATATGATAAGATAAAATAAGACTTTATTGATCTCACATAGGAGAAATTTACTTGCCACAGTAGCTCCAGGCAAAGACAGTTTGAACAAGAAAGAAAGTGCCTGCAGGCAAGAATAAAATTAAATAAGTAATGATAAAATAATTAATAATAATAAAAAAACTTAACAACTTATAAAAATTGTAATGAATTAAAATAAAGACTAGCCACTTCTTTGTATATGTAGAATACAGTGGTACCTCACCTTACGAAAGACCCAACAAACGAAAATTTCAAGTTACAAAACGCCTTCACGTTAAATTTTGGTCTCTAGATACGAAAGAAAATTCAAGTTACGAAACGCGAAATCTCAAAAATTCAAATAATGCGCGCTCAGCCACACACACATTATACGCTTTTCTCAGACTGGATTTAAACTTTTCTCACATTTCTCTCTCGTTTAAACACTCAAACTTTCATAGATTTTCAACAAAATGTATTAATAGTGAAGCGTGTGTGTGCTGCGGACACGTGTGTGATAGCGCAGCATGACCCGGCGCGGGGCTGCGAGGACGAGACCCGTGCTCAAACCGTGCCAGGTCTAAAGCAGGTCTAAACCAGGTCTGAACCAGGATTAGACCACCGCGGCTCTTGCATGCGTTCGTTCATGCGCTCAGACTGCGTGCCGTCCCGAGGCACATCCCCTCCCCTCCTCACTGCTCGCCTCAGCCGTGACTCGAAACGAAACCAGGAAATAGACCCGCACGCGGCGCTTTAATCCACCTGGTTTAGTCCAGGTTTAGTCCTGGTCCAGTCCTGGTTTAGTCCAGGTCTAGACCTGGTCCAGTCCAGGTTTAGACCTTGGTCTAGACCTGGTATAGTCCACGTTTAGTCCTGGGTCTACACAGTCTCTACGCAGGACACAGTGTTACACTATAAAAAAATGTTACACTATAAAAAAAAAAACGAATCAGGCCTTTTCCATTGAAATAGCTACTCAACTTACGAAAAATTCATGTTACGAAAACCACTTCTGGAACAAATTAATTTCGTAAGGTGAGGTACCACTGTACTTATAAAAGTTTATGGCGCTAGCATTGAGACGCAAACATCTCTCTGAAGTGTCCTCCAGTGAAGTATTAACTTTATTTGTGTAGTTTTTAACAACACCCACAGCTCTCTGTTCACTGCCTTGTCTTTAAATATTTATTCATCTTCAGCACGTCTCGGCAAAGGCATGAACCTGGACAGGAAGTAGTGATGCAAACAGTGAGGTTGCCGGGTGCTGTTGTGCACAGAGCCTTTAGGGAGGGAAATGACTCTTGGCCCATCTGGGAATATGGTATCATCACATTGAATCATATTCTCAAATCTGAAAACCAGCAATAGTAAAATTATTCATTATTACACCATTTCGCAACTTAAATTTCTTGTCGAATCTAGCCAAAGTACCTTGAACCTGGCACGTCTACTTGAAGCTTGGTGATTTCACTCAATGACATGCATGCAGATCATAATATCATTCATTTAAATTTGTGATGAAATATTGAAATCAAATCTCAACCAATCATTCCTAGGTAAACTGGTGGCCTACGACTCCGACGGAGACGGTGACTTTGACGTGGAAGATGCCAAAATCCTCCTAGGCAAGTTCATCCCACCTGATTTACTCGTATAAGTGTTCTATAGCATGTGTGTTTTCAATGCAACACTGTCTGGGTTTCTTTTGCATGACTGACAATCAAACTTGATTCTAAACCATTGCATTAGGAAATATTAAAAACTTTGAGCCACCAAAAAGTTTTACAAGCCCATTATCGGCAAACTAGTGATTTGGGAAAAGTATCGGACTCCCATTTTTCTGACAAGGATTCCGAGATTTGCGATTTATGTATTCATAATATAAAAATTCAGTTCAAACTTCACATTTGAATTGAATTGACAAAAAGACTGTCAGGCTAATACAAGCATCACCTTTCAGAACATGTTTGTAGATCTAAACTAGCAGAATAAGACAGGAAATGATGGTACTTTGCTAATCGCGTCCATTCAAATAGCGATTTTCATTATTCAGTTATGATCAATTAATGCCGCTTTAGTAAACACCCACCTTTGTGACAAAAGGTTCCTGGTTCGATCTCATCCAAAGCTGGTATTGTGTCACTGAGCAAGACCCATCGCCACAGATAATACACGTTATATTAAAACTGTATATTATGATTAACATTTTTTTATTGATTTATTTTTTGCTCAATTTAAGTTTTCTGGATATAGTGAAAAAACGTTCATGTCCATATGGTGTTGTTTCTGACTTTTTTTAAAATTTTATTTATTTATTTATTTATTTATTTTTGGTCAAATCTTGTTCCTGAAAACCTTGAATCCTTTTTTTTTTACCTTCTAGAATAGGGGTCGGCAACCTTTACCACTCAAAGAGCCATTTGGACCCGTTTCACACAGTAAAGAAAACACTGGGAGCCACAAAACCCTTTTGAAATTTAAAATGAAATAACACTGCATATAACGGCTTTTTTTTTTTTGCCTTTGTGCCATAGAATTACATTTTAAAAATGAATGAACTAAAATAAAATACATTTTAATTAAATACACTGGTCCCTCACCGTGGTTCACTTTTCGTGGCCTCGCTGTTTCGTGGATTTTTTTATTCCAATTTTTTTTAATAGTGTATCAATGCGCATTTCTGCGTCCTGATTGGCTAAGGGACTGTAGACCTTTGCTGATTCGTCAGTCATTCTCCTCCGTGTCTCCTGTACAGAATGTGTTCAGTTTGCCAGATTTATATAAATGTTCGATCGCAGTGTGACTCTGAAGTGCTGTATGTTTGCAAGTTTTCTCCCCGACAAAACCCGCCACAGCGAAGCGGCGCCAGGACGAAGAGGCTCGGTCATAAGAACTGTGAAATACACACGAAATACACTTTGGTTTCGTTCTATAATACTGTGCTTTTTTGTTGAAAATCTACGAAAGTTTGAGTGTTTAAACAAGAGAGAAATGCGAGAAAACATTAATTCCAGTCTGAGAAAAGTGTAGAATGTGTGTGGTGAGGCGTTTACAGCCTTAAAACATGGAGAATAATTGTAAAATATAAAGCGGACGACTTTACGGATTTCGCTTATCGTGGGTTATTTTTAGAACGTAACCCCCGCGACAAACGATGGGCCGCTGTACTGAGCCGCATCAGAGGGTTACCGACCCCTGTTCTAGAAGAAAAATTAAACTGAGCTGGAACCAAGGCAGAATTCTATGGCGTAATTTGTGGTTTACCTGTCAGATTGAAGATTTGTTGACCTGGTTTATGGTTCATATCTCTACCCACATTGTACAAAAACTGGCACAAAATTCAGCACATTCTCTGTCAGTATTAATAAACAAAAGTGAAAGATTTTCTCACGGTAGCTTCAGGAAGTGTGCGCCTTTATTCGTGATTGTTGTCAGTTGAAAGGACTTTAAGACGTAAGATTTTAGTCTATCCCAAACAAGGAATTTTAAAGTTCAACATTTGTGAATCATAAGTTCGGATATTTCTTTCAAAAACAGTAAATGTGCGACAGAGTTACATAAACCCCAGTCGTCCGTCTGACATTATTCCGTCTGATATAATTCTCGAGCGCAACCAGCCTATAGAAACCCCCGGTGTTGTGTCTGTACTGTACTGTAGAGGGACTTAACTGCAAATCCTGACTGTGCAGTGGTCAGCAGGGGTCATTATCAGTGGGCAGCTCTGGTAACTCTGATCACTGTTGTCAATAGGTCAAAGGGGAAACAGATGAAGCACACTGTATGATACAATACTGCAGTGTGTTTGTACGTGGGGCGTGTACTCGGCGTTTGTGATACTTGTTTGAGTGATGACATTCTGAACTATAGGGTCAGGTCAGTGACTAATCTAGTTCAGTGAAAGTTTTGTTTTTACTATTGAAGCAGTAAGAAAGTCTTAAAGTGCATATAAGAGGTTTTCGGTGATGGGACGTAACAAAGTGGAAGTAGTAAAATATTGTAGTTAATGGTGCACTGTGTAACTTAAGGTCCTGAACCAGGGGTGTGCAGAGAAACACAAATCTATTACAGAAGTTTTTTTTATTTATTTGATGAACTCTTTCTTTTACAAACTATTATAATATAATGAACAACCTGAAACTTTAAGAAAAATGCAACTTAAACACTGTTTTAACATTAACTTGTCTGCATTTCACAGAATTTAGTCATGCTTTCTTTTTGCTCCTGAAACTTTGCATCTTTTAGCTGCATCAATATCAGTGTCTCGTAGTGGCGTTTAAGATTATTAAACGCCTCTTGTTGCAAACACATCAAGCACACAGGTTTCCCATTCACCTCTGTGAACAAATAGGAATTAGTCAATTTTTCTTGGAAAATCCTGCACTCGGCATCCACTTTTCTCATTTTTGACATTCTGCTGATGAGGGTGTTACGTCAACAGTCAAAACGATTGTCCTTTAAGAGCGTTTGGAAAGAGGCGAGCAATAATAATAATAATTCATAGCATTTATATAGCGCCTTACATGACACCCAAAGCACTTTACAGTTCATTGTTCATTCACTCCACACTTGGTGGTGGTAAACTACTTTCTGTAGCCACAGCTGCCCTGGGGCAGACTGACGGAAGCGAGGCTGCCAATCTGCGCCATCGGCCCCTCCGACCACCTCCAACACTCACGCACACTCCACTTTCATACTAGGCAATGTGGGTGAAGTGTCTTGCCTAAGGACACAACGACAGTTTTTTGCGACTGGCGCCCCCCTGTGGCACCTGGAATTCCCAGCAGTCTCCCATCCAAGTACTTGCCTGGTTTACACCAGACCATATCACAAGTGATATATGGTCTCGTAGCGGAGGTGTGGTTTACGATCGCCAACAGCCGTTTATTGAGCGTTACGAATGTCTATCATGTGGCGTATACGTAGCCCATAGCCAATCATGTCAGTTGTCAGTTCAAACTACAAGTTTCCGTTTGTCGCGTAGTACGCGTCACCGTCTTTCCATCCCTCCCCGCTCTCTGATTGGCTCCCAAAATTAGGAAAGCTCGCTTGCCATAGTTGCCAGGCTGTCTTTCAGATCGGAACGAACGAAAGCAGCCTGGGATTTCCGAGGTTATCCAAGTACTAATCCAGGCCCTGCCTTGCTTAGCTTCTGAGATCTGACGAGATCAGGCTTACAAGCAGGTATGGCCACAAAGTCTTCATTTGTGCTGCTCTGGTGGGAGGGCCACGCACAGAGGCGCTGGAGATGCTACTGTGCTAAGCTACTCAGAAAAGCAGCGCAGAAAATTACCAATATTTTTTATAGAAAATTAAAATATAATTTTAAAATAATATAGGGCCGGGTTTGGCCCCCGGGCCGCATGTTTGACACCTCTGTCCTAAACCAACTTGAGTCCATGTAGATGTTTTTTTTTTTTTTTCCTTGAATGTTCTACAATATTTACCTGGCCAGCCAAATGATATCTCTCTGTATTTCCTATACACCGCGATACCATTTGGACACCCTCGCTCCACCCTCGCTCCTCCGGTTACAAACGGACTCCGCGATTCTGATTCGTTCAAAGATGGTGACGTCAGTGCCCCCGCCTTTGCCCGCAAAGTCACTCTTAGGCAGCGGAAGTTCCGCCTCAGTTTTGAATCAAGATGGCGCAATCTCTGATTGGTTCACTTAGCTGTCTGTCTACGCGCAACCGCAGCGCATTCTGTGGATCAAGCGTTACCAGACTCACTCGCTGGTACAGCGATGAGTCATGGATTCTTCCAGGCAACTACAATATGGCATTAGTTAACTATCTCCATGGAGACAAGCAGGCCACATCACCAGGCCCAGTTACAGGTCAGATCTGTGGAGAAGTGGGCCTGCTCATGTTATTAATGTGTGTTTTTACAGTAGTTTTGAGAAATAAACACCCATAATTGAATAAATACAAGCTATATTTGTTTAACGCCATACTGTGGAACAAACCAGGCAAAGCATTAAGATCACCATGGAGATGATAGTAAATTTCTCCTGTGTGAGATCAATAAAGTCTTATCTTATCTTATGAGCAGATGGCAGACCCTCCGCCAGAAAAGTTACACAATGCACCTTTAAATATAAATATCAAGTATCTGTACTTTACTTAAGTACATTTTAAGATGGATACTTTTTACTTTTCTTCACTACATTTGAGGGCAGATATTTGTACTTTCTACTCCACTACATTGTTTAAAAGGACTGAAATGTTAAAGACCTATATGTTGAGACCTATTGAAATGGCTGTGGATTTATTTTGAATGCGTTCGTAATTTGAGCAAACAAAAATATAAAAATAAAAAAATTGCTAGAAAGAAAATATTAAATTGTACAAATCTGTATCAAAATCACTACATTTGAAGCTTTATTAAATCTCAAAATATGCACAAAATGCTTTTACATTTTACTCTTTAACTGCACTTTTAAACAGGCACTTTAATACTTTTTTCATGTGATATTTTTACTTTTATTTGAGTTTTTTTTTTTGCTCTGGTATCTGTACTTTTACTTAAGTAACAAAATGAAGTACTACTTCCACCACTGCAGGTTTTCATGTTTTTCTGATTCGGTTTGATGGGAGAGTACCTGTGCCAAATATTTATTCTAATTTTACATCTGTTAAAGTGTCAGTTTGTGAAGGAAAACACAAAAATACAGGAAGGAGGAAGAGGAAAAACCCATCCAATTTACACACAAGGAAGTTTAAACCTTCATTTAACAAAATAAAGGTCATTTATTTTTGTCAGTCTAATAGGGCTGAATGATTTTAAGAAAAAATTGAATTGCGATTTTTCCGGCAGATATTGCGATTTCTTTCCACGATTTCTTTCAAATTAAGTTTCAGTGCACATGAACATTTGCAAACATCACAGAAACTTGCATCACACCATTCACACTAAATTCCACTAAACTGTAATGCAAGAATGAAAACCAAAGTCAGTAATTTGTAGTCCTGTTTATTAAATGTAGTCCTGTTTATTAAAAAGAAACATGCTGTACACAGGCTACACTGAGCGCTTGAGCAACCGCAGCTATTCCACCTGAAGAACTAAAAGAGCATCTATGTCTGAAGTAGAGCAAAAAAAGTCTTTTAAAATGGTGCAAGGTCAGAGTTTTATGGCTCAAGGGGCTTGATCGTTGTATTTTATAACAAACGCATAAAATACAACACAACTTAAACTTAACTTAAATACAGCGATGTTAAATATAGCAATACTAATCGTGGTAGCCTTTCTATAGTGTTTGTAATGTAAACTAGCCTTATGCTAACAGTTTGTCAGCTAACAGAGGGGAATACCTCTTATCCATGGTGCGGAGGAGACTTTTAAACGACTTTTTGGTCACCGTGTTTACAGGCACCATTTTCTTGGCGATGTCGTGTGTTACGGCAGTCGTTATCTCCTGTCTTCTGTACTTCTGTCATACGGAGTTACACTGGCAAAAGAAGTTGTAACTGTCTGTTTGGCCCGAGTATCACTTTTACTCGACGTTTCTCCAGACTTTCTCGCCCTGCACTCGAGTGACGGATTACGGAGTTTGATTAAACGGGGGCTAACACCGACTTCACCAGCTCGTGACTCCCCAGACCGCACGGGGCTACGCGGCGTATTTCGGTTGAGGCGGAATACATGTGAAATAGTTGACGAAACAAAACCTGAGTCAGTTAGGAGCGCTAAACTTAAACAATCTTTAACGATTTTAAGCAACTTTAACGGTCCCAAAATCGCGTTGTCTGAGATTGCGATTTTCGATCTAAAACGATAGATCGTTCAGCCCTACAGTCTATTAATAACTGTTGTGTAATTTGGACAAGTTGTGGCCCTTGTTAATTAGGAGCCAGGAGCTTCTTGTGCACTGTGAGAAGCTGCTCAAGTGTCTTTGGGCAAGACACTTAAACCAGCTCGTTTCTGCGGTTGAACTGAACTGGTGTGAACGAGTGTGTTTGTGATGGTGAGTGTGGGACGTTGGAAATGAGCCTACGACTACAAACCACACTGTCCTGCCTAAATAAACCGAAGCCCCCTCGCTCAGAGCATGACCGAGCCTGACCAATAAGAGGAGGTTTTGACCGTCACACCAACCAGCCCAAGTCTGGACCAACTCCAAGCTCCAAGTCCTTGTTGAATCTAATCTACTCCTAGTTAATAATTCAAGTTTTGTTTTGGTTTTTCTTGCTATTTCTGGCAACAAGTCCATCAAATTAAACATTTAGCTGATCGATATTGTCAGAAGTATCGCTCGAATTGCTGTCACTTACATTCTCTTTTTATTTTACTGAGCGTATTTCAATATTTTATGCATCACTTTTCTTTTCTTTTTTTATCTAGAAAGCAGCCAAATACCGCTCTACCTGCTATTGCACTCTACCCACTCTCTGCCTTTATTTACTTGCACACCCAAATCTGATTATCATCTGATTTCGGGACCTGTAAGATTATTTTAAGTGAGATTAAACACTCCTAAAAAAACTCCTCCCACAACCACATAACCACATTCAAATAGAGCTGGTAAACCTGGAGGACTAAAGGGGAGGAGGTTTAGTCCCGGTTTAGTCCCGGGCCCCTGCTGTCAGCTAATATGTCCCTTTGATGCAGAAATAATATGATAATATAACTCACCCCATAAAAACACGGTCAGCTCCGTAGTTTGCGGTCTTGTCCGATAATTCACCTGTCCACGTGTATGCACATGGAAACCGACATTATTATCCCGAGTCCCGAGGCGAGAGTTCCTTCTTACGTAGCATTAACGTAGCGTACATATTAACGGGACTCGCTCACAGCTGATCAGCGAACAGGCGCAAACACAACAACGCTAATCGTCATGATTGGCAGGAGTGCGATTGGTGGGTATGCTGCAACATGATTGGAAGCCGGAGCGCAGTTCGGCCTATGATTGGCTCTTGGAACTGGCCACAATTCATGTAGGTCACCTATTTTGACTTCAAAACGGCGAATTTCGCCAAAAGGTGAGAGATTTTCATGCTTGATTGGGATGGAAGAAGGGATGCCCGTTTTAGAACAGGGATGATTTTGACTATTTTTTTCCTCCAGGGGGAAAAATATTTGGTATTCTGACCGCGAGTATCATAGCAAACTGTTGAAGGTAATGCCCCTTTCACGCGTTTCACGCGTGACAAGCTCCTGGATCTACGGGGCCCTTCTCTACTCCACGCGGGGAAACCGGAGGTCCCGGTGGAGATACGGAGAAAGAGGAGAGGCTGCAGGGGCGGACGCCGGAACCGGAGGCCGTATTCACCGAACGGACTACCCAAGGTGATAACGGGGAACCTGCGTTCGCTTAACAACAAGGTGGAGGAGCTTGTCGCGCTGGCCCGACATCAGAGACAATTCCGGGACTGCAGTCTGATGTGTTTTTCCGAAACATGGCTAAATGGGAATATACCGGACAATGTAATCTCGCTGGACGGATTTACTTTGAGGCGCGCGGACCGGACCGTGTCGGGGAGCGGGAAGACGCGAGGAGGAGGACTTATCTTCTTCGTTAACGAACGCTGGTGCCACCCCGGGAATGTACACGTAAAACACCAGCTGTGCACCCGGGACATTGAACTGCTCGCTGTGGGTATGCGGCCGTATTATCTGCCCAGAGAAATTGCACACATTATTGTGTTCTGTGTGTATATTCCTCCATCGGCGGATGGTGCGGCAGCATGCGAACAGCTCCACAGCGTCGTTAATGATATGATGATACGTCACCCGCGCGCCTCATTTCTGATCACTGGGGATTTTAATCATACATCTCTCTCCACTACTCTCCCCACATTCACCCAATACGTCACTTTCCCCACGAGAGACAATAAGACTCTGGACTTGTTTTACGCCAATATCAAAGACGCTTACACCTCCGCCCCCCTCCCCCCGCTCGGCCGCTCGGATCACTGTCTGGTCTACCTGCTCCCGCAATACACACCCAGGGTGCGGAAAGAACCTGTGCGGAAGCGGTCTGTGAAAGCTTTGGACTCAGGAGGCCTGTGAGAGTCTGAGAGACTGTTTCCAGAACACTGACTGGGACATTTTCACTGACTCTCATGGAGACGACATCAACGGCCTGACCCATTGCATCACAGACTATATCAACTTCTGCGTGGAGAACACTGTGCCAACCAGGAGGGTACGGTGGTTCCCCAACAACCACCCCTCGGTCACCCCTGAGCTTAAAGCCCTCCTCAACCAGAAGAAAAGGGCTTTCAACTCAGGGGACAGAGAGGAGCAGAAAAGGGTCCAGAGAGAGCTTCAGTGGAGGATCCGACGGGCCAAGAAGGACTACGGGAGGAGGATGGAGGAGCAGCTGGCCCAAAACAATGCACGGGGCGTGTGGAAAGGACTGAGGAGCATGTCTGGTTTTGGACAGAGTGGCAGAGGGACAGCTGATGGTGATCAGCGCTGGGCGGACGAATTAAACTGTTATTTCAACAGGTTTAATGCGCCCCACCCCCTCTGCCCCTCTGCCGACTCCCCTCCTCCTCTTCACACCTCCTCGGGCCAGTAGGCATATCCCCCTTCCCCCTCACATGGACTCAACCCAGCACCAGCCCCCCTCCACCCCCCCCACCACCACCCCCCGCAGTCCACCCCAGTCCCCCCCCCCTCTCCCCCCTCTCCATCACACCGGACGAGGTGAGGAGGGAGCTCAGACGACTCAGGCAGAGGAAAGCCGCAGGACCCGATGGTATCTGCCCCAGGCTGCTGAGAACCTGTGCAGACCAGCTCTGTGAGGTTCTCTGCTACATGTTCAATCTGAGCCTCAGCCTGGAGAAGGTCCCCGTCCTGTGGAAGACCTCCTGCGTGGTCCCGGTTCCCAAAACAACAAACGCCAGGGAACCGGCCCAATACAGACCAGTCGCCTTGACCTCCCACCTCATGAAGACCATGGAGAGGGTGATCCTCAGCCAGCTCCGCTCTGTGGTGAGCCCCACCCTGGACCCGCTGCAGTTTGCCTACAAGCCAAACGTAGGAGTAGAGGACGCCGTCATCTACTTTCTGCAGCGGGCGCTCACCCACCTTGAGACCGCCGGGAGTGCTGTGAGAGTCATGTTCTTTGACTTCTCCAGCGCCTTCAACACCATCAGGCCGGCGCTGCTGCGGGGAAGCTGGAGGACGCGGGAGTGGATGGACATCTCGCTGCCTGGACCATCGACTACCTCACTGACCGTCCACAGTACGTGCGGCTGCGCGGCTGTGAGTCAGAGGTGGTAGTATGCAGCACGGGGGCCCCCCAGGGTACTGTCCTCTCACCCTTCCTCTTCACCATATACACCTCGGACTTCACATACAACACGGACAGCTGCCATCTCCAGAAGTTCTCCGACGACTCGGCCATTGTGGGCTGTGTGTCAGAGGGGAACGAGCTGGAGTACCGCTCAGTCATCAGTGACTTTGTAGACTGGTGTGGGCGCAACCACCTGTGCCTTAACACTAGTAAGACAAAGGAGCTGGTGATCGACTTCAGGAGGAGACCACTACCTCATTCACCGGTGAACATCCAGGGGCAGGACATAGAGACTGTGGACAGTTTCAAGTACCTGGGTGTTCACCTCAACAATAAACTGGACTGGTCCCACAACACTGACGCCCTGTACAAGAAGGGCCAAAGTCGCCTCCACCTCCTGAGGAGACTGAGTTCCTTTGGAGTGAGCAGGCCTCTGCTCAAGACTTTTTATGACTCTGTGGTGGCCTCTGCTCTCCTCTACGCTGTCGTCTGCTGGGCCCCGAGCAGCACAGAACGGGACAGAAAAGACTGAATAAGCTGGTTAAGAGGGCCAGCTCTGTCCTGGGCTGTCCTCTGGACCGTGTAGAGGAGGTGGCTGAGAGGAGGGTACTGGCCAAATTCATGTCCATTAAGGACGACACCTCTCACCCTCTGCACCGGACTATTGAGGAGCTGAGCAGCTCCTTTAGCAGCCGACTGAGGCACCCCCAGTGCAAGAAGGAGCGCTACCGCAGATCCTTCATCCCCACCGCCATCAGACTGTATAATTCTAACATATAGGCCAGACGTGCAATATCCTCCTTTTCATGTTGATGCTTGTTGTTACTATTATCATTATTACTATTTTCCATTATTATTATTATTATTACATATTACTATTTGCACTATTTATTACTTACTTTATCCCCTCCCTGCCTGCATGCACTTTTTCCCTCCTGTCCAATTGTCCTGGAGCTACTGTGGCGAGTAAATTTCTCCTGTGTGAGATCAATAAAGTCTTATCTTATCTTATCTTTCCCTTAGCAACGCTGTCAGTCAAACATGTTGGCGCCTGATTTGTCTGTTACCATGTTCATATCTTGATTTATGGATTAAATGGCTAAATAAAAACACCAGGATCATGTAGAGCGGGTTAATATGAACATTTTAAGACCAAAATGAAGAGGCTCGCAGCAGTTGCGGAGGGAGTGGTGACCGTTTTTTCGAAGTGAATAGAAGCCAGAGTCGATGGAGCTGGAAGCGCGCCCATGCTCACTTCTCATCCATGGACTATACAGCTTATTTTGCTACTGTAGTTCAGCAGAATTCAGCATCGACAATAGCAATACTTGAACTGTAGTCCGCCTTTTTGACTGCTCTAAGTCTATAGCTAACCCCTCTCTAAAACCTTCCACTTACTCTTCTCTTCCCTCTCTCCTCCTCCTCTCCTCTCTCCATCTCGTCCTCCATTCCTTCCATTCACCCCTTTTGCTTTGAGTTCCTCCCCTGCATCACCCCATCCACACCCCCACCCACCTGTCGTCTGCGTAGGCCTGGCCAGCGCTTCATCTGGCCAGTCCCCAGCTCTGGATTGGTTAGAAGAGGAGGAGGAGGGCTCTGATTGGTTGAACGCTTTCTTCACCTTCCTGTACGGACTCATAAGCCCCCCGGACAGTGCGGAGGAGGAGGGGGAGGAGGAGGAGGGGTGGTCGGCGGAGGGATCCAGGAGAGCGGCGGACCTACGGGAAGACGACGAAGACGAGGAAGAGGAGGAGCGCGCGGGCAGAGCAAAGCATGACGGGAAATCAGGGCAGAAGGTGGTCATAGTCGGACTACAAAACCAATAGGACCAAGTGGATGGAAATACTTTTTTGCCTCGGATAAAGACTTTGCCTAGAAGTTCAAAACAAAGGCGTTGTTTTTGTCGCCTCATACTGATCATCTTGTGGTAACCCATGAAGCTCCTCTGTGTTTTTATAGTTCATACACTTTCAGCATTCTGATCGTTTTGGCGCTCAAATTGCCGTTACGCCGCATAGCAACTTTAGCACTAGCAGCTAGTTAGCTTAGCTCTAATAGCTTCATTCGAACGGCTGGCTATGCGCTCAAAAACATTAAACTGACCCTAATCAAATATATTATGTCACCATTTTCCATCAAAATATTAGATGTTAAATTAGTTTGTTTTGTATAAATACTCTTTAATTTTTTTAAATTAATTTATTTATTTTTTAATTAATTAATTTTTTTTTTTTGCTTTGGGTCAACATAGAAAATTACATGGAAAAGCAGACATTATATAATTAATTGATAATTAGTTATGCATGACATAGGGCCTTTAATTGACAATATTTAACTGTATTTTAGTTTTTGCCCCCAAAGACACAAGGACCTAAAACCCAACCATGTTTGGAACTTTTCTATGGCTGATAATGTCCTGTTTTGATGACTTTTGGGAACCCTTTCATTATAAAACTTTTTCAGAAGCTTTTATTGTGAAAATCCTCTTGAAGAACTCTTCCTGATGTCACCTTCTGTACAGACTGAAGAAGAAACTCAGGATCTTTTTTTGATATTTTTGTCTTAATGTGTATAGATGTATCCGCACAAGCTTTTTGGAAATGGACAGCTTATTTTTTTATTTTTTGTTATTTTTTTTTATTTATGTATAATTTATTTTATTATTTATTTTTATGCTGCTATTTTTTATTTATTTATTTTTACATTTTTTCTATATATTATTATTATTTTTTAATTTGATTATTTTTTTTTTTTTATTACGTGAAGCAACGAGCAATGCATTTGTCCCGGAACGGCCTGGCCCGGATCCGCCTCCTTCTTATAACTGCATGTCGAAACCCACCTGGACTAAAGCATAATATTGTGTGGACTTTCTGACCTCTCCTCTCCTCCCTCCTCTCTGATGTTTCCCCTTCTTCACCTTTGAGCAGTATTTGTAGTACAAGTATTATGTACACAGGCCTATACATGGAGATTACATGTACAGTACGGAGGGGAGACGTGTTCCCTTGAGTTACAGTGTTGAGACTTTTTATATGGACAAATTAAATAGAACTTTGACTTAGTTTGTATTTGATGATCAGCATTCTTTTTTCTTTTCTTTTTTTTTGTCACAACTTATGTCCTTGATCCAGTATATCTAGTCAAGGGATCGCTACAGTGTTGGATGTACTCAAAAAAGTAAATTCTGACATTGTTTACAAATATACGGAAGCCGTCAGAGGCCATGTTAGTAATGATTATTTTCCACCTTAATAACGAGAAAATTAACCTGAGACCTCGGGAAAACGACACAATTCGTGATCTCGAGAAAACAAAACTGTTATTTCGAGATCTCGAGAAAACACTGTATCTCCGTCGGTAAAGACGACGCCGGGCCAGTCTTCTGCGGAGGTGCCGCGGACTAATCTGGAAATGACCCCCACTTAAATTTAGTTTAGTTTATTTGATTTATTTGACAGGGACAATGTACAGGAGCATTGATCACAAACAATGAAAAGATGTTTTGTACCAGACTTTAGCTCTCGGAGCTCATTTCCATCTGCAGTCCCTGAGACAAACAATGAACATAAAGCATAAAAACAATGCAATTCATAATATTTACAGTGGCGGTGATACATTTCATCAATTAGTAAAAAATAATTAAAACTCTTTTCCCAATACCTGTACCACCTTCTCATGTCTAGTCTTTAACGCTGACACGTCTGAAATTGTTGTTTCATTTCCAGGCTAAATTTTTTTAAGCATTTGCATAATTTTAGCTCATTTGGAAGTTTGTTCCATTCTGAGATTGTTTTAAAGGAGAATTAACGTTTTTTTTTTTTAAACAATCTGAGCCTTATTTCGGTAATAAAACAAGTTGTTTTACTCACCCATAGCACTTTGGTGTCATATGGAGCACTTCCAGAGATGTTTATATCCGTAACGCGAGTTCTCCGGGCACATAATATATGCCCCGAGCGGTCTCCAAATAAGAAAAAAACTTTAGCACTTTTTAAATCATAGAAGCTCAATGTCTTAGTCTACGCTTTTGTTTGAGTCAAAAATGGCCTGTAATCCGAGATTTATCCATAATTTACAGCTTTGCGTTTCATGTTTGCGTCCCGGGAGCTGAGAGCGAAATAAGATGTGACTCCGCACATGCGCACTGGCGTCCTCATCTACTCGAAACTATGGATAAATCTCGGATTACAGGCCACTTTTGAATCAAACGAAAGTGTAGACTAAGACATTGAGCTTCTATGATTTGAAAAGTTTGTGTTATTTGGAGACCGCAAACATTTGCCCCGAGAACTCACGTTACAGAGATTGCATTGCTAATCTAAAACATCTCCGGAAGTGCTCCAAATGACATCAAAGTGCTATGGGTGAGTAAAACTACTTGTTTTATTACCGAAATAAGGCTCAGATTGTAAAAAACGTTAATTCTCCCTTAAATTAAAATGCTGATTGTCCTCAAGATCAAAGCTCAAAGTCAGCTTTATTGTCAATTCTGCCATATGTGTTCGACATACCTACAGCGAATCGAAATTTCGTTTCTCTCTGGCCAGGTAGTGCAAAAAGACAGTGTACAAAATACAATATAAAGACAAAACACAACAAAAACTATCTAAGACAAAAACCGAAATCTAAAACTAAAATCTAAGATCTAAAATCTGAAAACAGTGCAGCAAAAATAAATAAATACCTATTTACAGATGTCCAAAAATGTGCAGTATGCATCAAAAATGTGCAATGGAAGATACAGCAGTGAAATGGTCATGTGCAATAGAATGTGCACTGAAGTCAAGATAAAAATAAATGTGCAACAGTAGAAATTCTAGTGCAATAACAGTAGTAAACAATCCTAATGATGTTTTCCGTTTTGGTATTGCACATTGGCCATTGACCGTTGACCTGGTTGTTCTAACCATCTGATCAGATGTTTTTTCAGTGGTGATGGTGCCACATTATTGATAATCTTGAATAATAACCTTAGATTGGCCAGTTTAATTGTATTATCAAAGTTGAGCAGTCAAAGTTGACTTAAAAGACGTAATGTAATCTCCCCGTGTGTCAACCCCTGATCAATATATATCCAGACATTCTAATGACCAAAAACGCGTCTATTCAGAATGAGAAATAGCCCCGAAGTCAGACTGTCACAACGCGGCAGTAGACGTTTCAGTTGTTTTCTCGAGATCACAAATGAATTATCTCGGGATAACAAGGAAGAAAAAATATTGCTTATGAATATGGCCTCTGTCGACTTCTGTACACATATTATGTCACCACTAGGGGTGTAAATCAGACACTTCATGCCGATGGTGCATAGTTTTCACTTTATGTATTAATGATGTTTTGAATAAATTTTATTACAGAAAAATTCGATTTGATTCTCTTGTGGACGCATCGATGCATTTGGATCGTCGGCTGTAGGATCGATGCATTGATACGAATCGATTATTATTTACACGACTAGTCACCACTGCATTATAATATAAATGTGCATTGTGTAACTGGTGGAGGGTCCGTCAGATGCTTTTCTCCATGCAGATGCTATTGCTTTGTCTGGAATGTTTCCCAGTATGGCATTAAAGCTTTCTATCTTCATCGAGACCAGCCCAGACCAAGTTACAAGTCAGATCTGTGGCGAGGCGACCCCGCTCTCAGTCAGAATGTCAGTTTTTCTAGGTATTTTTGAGCGACAAAGCCACCTGTACCAATAAATGTTCAGTAGAGCTGTCTAATGTCATACTGTGGAACATTCCAGGCAGAGCAATGATATATCCATCCAAGTATATGCGGTATAATATTTCCGTAGTTATCATAAAGGTTTGATCTGATTCCAGAAATAAGTCCGACTTGTTCCTGCCGTTCCCCAAACTGGAATGTCGAGCAGATTTGGCAGCTCAGATTCAAAACATTAAGATTAAGATAGCATTTCATAATATTAAATAACATTTCATAATATTCCTCACTTTGACAGAACTCTAGCATTTTAGATTAAGATTAAGGTAGCAGAACTTTAAACTTTTTAGTATTTTTTTTTTAGTCAACGCATCAAGACAAAAGACAAAACAATAACATGCACTACCAGTGGAGAGGTTTCAAATCAACACACTTTTTTTCATTTTTGTTTGTTATTTCCGTGATTATTTGCACTGTAGATTCTCACTAAAAGTATTAAAATTATGATTGAACACATGTGGAATGCAGTACAGTAATCCCTCGTTTATCGCGGGGGTAAGGTTTCAGAAATAACCCGCAATAAGAGAAATCCGCGAAGTAGGAGAACTTTATATTTTACAATTATTCTACATGTTTTAAGGCTGTAAATGCCTCACCACACACATTATACACTTTTCTCAGACTGGAATTAACCTTTTCTCACATTTCTCTCTCGTTTAAACACTCAAACTTTCATAGATTTTCAACACAATGTATTAATAGTGAAGCAAGGGGGGAGACACGGCTCCGGGAGCCCCGCCAGACGCGAGGGGAGTGGAGACATGAGTCACTGGATCCACAGGAAGCACCGCGCTCATCCAATGGCACTGCCACGTCCCGGGACGCGACGCGCACCAACCCCTTGGAGAAGTGCGCGACACGTGCACCCCTCATCGTGGTCAAATCCATGATCCGCGCGTACACCGGGGCTGCGAGCACGAGATCGAACCGCGGCGCCCGGACCGCGTCCTCTCAGCCTGAGCCACAAACCAGCTGCACGAAACCAGCAAAGAGCGGCACGTGGTGGTTTAATCCTGGTTTAGACCTGGTCTAGTCCCGGTTTAGTCCAGGTCTAGACTTGGTCCAGTCCTGGTTTAGTCCAGGTCCAGTCCAGGTTTAGACCTGGTCTAGACCTGGTTTAGTCCACGTTTAGTCCTGATCTAGTTCCAGTCTGGTCCTGGTCTAGTTCCAATCTGGTCCTGGTTCCCCGCGTCCCCCATCTATCAATCGGCAAAGGTCTACAGTCTCTTAGCCAATCAGGACGCAGAACACAATGTTACACTATAAAAAAATCATCGAAACAGCGAGGCCGCGAACAGTGAAGCGCGATAGAGCGAGGGACCGCTGTAAACAAAGTGTAAAATAAGATAACGTGTGAGATTCCTCTAAATCGCCTTTACCCTTTGCTTTAGTCATTGATTTATACATTGTTGGCATTCTACAAGTTAACCCTATCAACAAAGCAAAGGGTGGAAGAATTTGAATTAAAAATATAAAACATATTAAGAATTATTTAACCCTTTTCTTTGCTTTTTTTGTTGCTTTGTCCATTTCTTGTCTTAGAAAATGGTGAACTTTGGACATTTTTCTACAGCAAGTTTAATCCAATTTCTTTCCAGAGATTATTTCGCAGAGAGAACTCGAATATTATTGTCCTCTCGACCTGAAATTCCTGCGTATTTTTGGGCAATAAAAAACACCTGTTATTAAACGAGCTTCACTTAAGGACAAAACGATAACATCTCCATGGCGACAGAACGTGGCGTACCCTCCGTCGCAGAAGTTACACGATGTACCGACAGCGTAGAAACCTGCTGTCCCTGCTCTGTACACTTTGAACTTTTATCGCATTAACAATAGCTTGAAACATTACCAATTATGTGTAATAATATCTCCATAGCAACAAGCAAGTGATGTAGCCTTAATCACAAAATTTACACATTGTACCTTTATGATTTTTGCAATTAACAGCTTAGAAACTGGCTCTCCCATCTCTCTAACCTGTGAACTTTAACATATTTAATTCATTACTATACTTTAAATTAAAATATAGACAATTCTCTGCAATAACATCACCATGGCAACAAACGGGCCATCACAAAAGTTACACAATGTACCTTTTAAGTCTGATCTGGTCTGGTCTGATCTGTAACCTGTGAACTTGAACATATTTTAAACTTTAAATTAAATTATACTTTAAATTAAAATAGACAGTTGTGTGCTAAAGGTGGCAATCACCATGGCAACAAACAGGTTATCACAAAACTTGCACATTGTACCTTTGTCTTTCGCGACGAACAGCTTAGAATGTGGCTCTCCCATCTCTCTAACCTGTGAACTTTAACGTATTTATTTATAATACTTAAAAATATAGACAGTTCTGTGTAATAACGTCACCATGGCGACAAACCGGTTATCACAAAAGTTACACAATGTACCTTTTAAGTCTATGCAGTGAACTGTAGTGTACAAATGGGCTCTCCCTGATCTGTAACCAGTGAACTTTAACATATTTAAACTTTAAATTAAATTATACTTTAAATTAAAATATAGACAGTTGTGTGCTAAACGTGGCAATCACCATGGCAACAAACAGGTGTACCCTTTATCATAAAAAGTTACACATTGTACCTTTGTCTTCTGCGATGGACAGCTTAGAATGTGGCTCTCCCATCTCTCTAACCTGTGAGCTTTAACGTATTTATTTACAATAATTAAAAATATGGACAATTCTGTGCAGTAACATTACCATAGCGACAAACGGGTTGCCAGTTCACCAGAAAAGTTACATAATGTACTTTTTTAAATCAATGTGGGCATAGAAACGGCATAGAAATGGGCCTTACCCTGCTCTGTAGTCTGTCAGCTGGTATATTTTTAAACTATTCTTAAAATGTCAAAGTTAATATTACAATAACATCTCCATGGCGACTTTTCTTTGCCAGAAAAGTTACAAATTGTGTCTTTAACATATTAACGATTGTTTAAAATGTAGACGGTTGTATAGAAACTTTAACTACTATTATTAACTCACCGTCTCTTATTACGTAACATTTATATCATGCGGACTAACTTTTTTTCACTCTTACATAATCACAAACTGTACAGCAGCATACTCCACATACTGGAAGCATGTTTTCATTTGCGTTTGAAAAAACAATGCCGACCGCCTCGTCTCTTCGAGCCGGTTTTTGTTGGTTCAGTGGGAGGTTCCTGGATGTAGACCTGTGAAGTATTTTCTTTCTGCAGTATTTAACCGTGTTTATTTTGTGTCAGATGACCAAACTGGAGCTGAGGCCAAAACAGGAGCTAAGAGAGGTACCGTGCACGAGAATAACAGCGCAGTGAATTTGAATAGAGGACAGACTAACAATAGCACCACCTAAATTTGAGTTTGGAGTGGAGTTTTGCCTCGTTTTTTTTTTTTGCCTTGGTTTTCCGTGTTGTAGTGCCAAACGAAAGGATGGTGTAAAACTAGAGCTGCTTGATATGAAAATAGACCAGTTTCAAAGCTACGTCATCACTGAATGCGCGCGCAGTTCCGACTCAAAAAAAGCCACTGCTGCCATAAAACCCCCAGCGAAGATGTAGAAGAGAAGAACTCAAACAGCTGGAATAAATGATAGTTTATACCATTCAAGTGACATACACACAAGTGAACACATGCTGCTTGTTTAGGGTAATTTGCTCAGGTGTTCAATGGTGTTTAATCATGCTGATTAACTAGCAAGCACAGGACACCGCAAAGACATTAACCGGGTAACCTCTACGACAGACACATGTAAACGAACACGAATAACTTCGCATGACCATCATAAATGGCATTTGACATGACTGAGATCACATCTGTGACTCGTGAATTAAGTCGTAGTATGTTACGTACCCCGCAACGCAAGTGCAGTTGGCGGTCAGAACGTAGTTCTCGTGCTTGTTGATGATAGCCCAAGCATTGTACATGGTCGTATGTGTGGTGAGCTCCCTAGGGCTGTCTTTGTTTGGTGCTTTTTTTTTTTTTTTTTTTTTTTTTAACTTTTTAGATTATTTTGGCTTTTCCCCTCCTTTTCGGTTGTTCATCTACTCCCGGTATCCCGGCTGAGGGGGGGACGCTTTCTCTTTTCCCCGCGAGCCTTGCTCACCCCCGGGCGGACGGCGCAATGTCAGCCCCCACAGGGCCCCAGGCCGCGGCGGAGAAGCCGACTGGGAAAGCCGGTAGTAGGAAGGAAGATACTACGGAGAAACTCCCCATCGATATCGTGGTATTGTACCTCCTGTACATGGCCACACACGGCAAACTGGTAGGCATCCATGGATTTGTATGCGCAAACTTTCTCTCTTTTATACACGCTGGGCTTCTCGACTAAATAACAGTAGATATCTGGCCACTGTAAGTCTGGCCACTTTCTGCGGTCGTACTGCCACTCCGTGATCGCATAAGGATCTGGTAGTCGAACTCCGTTGCTCAACATGAGCTCTTGAATGTAGCTCTCCCTATCGTTCAGATACTCGGCTATGGTCCACCATGGTTGCTTCTGAGTCGGGCATGCGCGCGCATGCCAGTGACGTCACGTTTGTTTACTAACAGTAAAGGGGTCTATAAAGATGTAATGTTTTATAATTCTGTTTATGATCAATCTATTACGAACAGATCAATACAGCATGTTCAGTTTTGTCCTTATTAACACATAACATCTTAAGTACTATAATATACTGTATCAGTTCCAGTATCAGTGTCAGCCAAAATCAATACGGATTCTTAGATATTGGTATTGGCCGATATCTCATAATCAGGATATCGGCCCGTGTTTGGAAATATATTACAGCATAAATAAGAAAATGGAATAAGAATAGGGTTGTACCAATAGTTTGTGTCGTCTGTTCCATTTTGTTGAGTAGTGATCAGATTTTAGGCCGACTGCCAAAAATCTTTTGTTTATTTCATTTAACGTGACCTAGAGGAGCATTATTTTCCATTACTCCAGACCCCGCTGTCCCCACTGGGTTTATCAGGGCAGATGTTCTCGGAAAACCAGGATGTAATCTGTACCAAATTACAATTATTATATTTATTCCGTAACAGCTGTGGCAACAAAAGTGGTTTAAAATACACAGGATAAATCAGAATTATTTTTACGTACTGCATGCTATTTTTACCACGTTAAAAACATTAAAAACAGAACTACTTTCAGGCGCCTGCTAGGCTAACGACAACTAGCACGCTAACAGGGGCAAACGTTTGCAGATGATAGAAATACTCAAATTTAGATCAGAATGATACTCCTGTGTACTGTCTAAGAGAAAAAGTGGGAAGATTAACCCAAAACTTTTACTCAAGTCAGAGTTAAAGTATGATGTCTGAGTATTCCAGAAAAGAAGAAATTTACCGCACGCTTGTTTGACTTTACTCTTATTCCTTTATTGGGCTTAGAGCGAACACAAGGGGCCGTGTAACGATAACAAACGAGACTCCGACATGCTAACTAGTTACGCGGCCCCTTGTGTTCGCTCTAAGCTCAATAAAGGAATAAGAGTAAAGTCAAGCGAGTGTGCGGTAAATTTCTTCTTTTCTGCAATTACTAAATGTTCCTGTTGTTACCAGCACCTGGAAGCTGTACATGGAGTTTTGAACTTTTGATGTTTGAGTATTTGTTAAATAAATTAGTTCTTCTCAGAGTTTTCAAGTAGTTATATTCAAGTAAATGTTGTACTACAAACTTGTGTGATCATACTTGTCTACACCAGTCACAGGAATAGTCTACAACAGGGGTGTCAAACTCATTTTGGTCCAGGGGCCGTATCCAACCTACTTTGATCCCAAAGGGGCCGGTTCAGAAAACTCATGGCAAATATACCCCAAAAATACGAATAAGTCCAAATATTTGTGCAGAGAAACACAAATCTATTACAGAAGTCTTTTTTTATTTGATGAACTCTTTCTTTTACGAAATATTGTAATATTATGAAGAACCAAAAAAAAAAAAAAAAAAAAACAGGTTTCCCATTCACCTCCGTGAACAAATAGGAATTAGTCAATTTTTCTTGGAAAATCCTGCACTCGGCGTCCACTTTTCTCATTTTTGACATTTTGCTGATGAGGGTGTCACGGTCGACAGTCAAAACGATGGTCCTTTAAGAGCGTTTGGAAAGAGGCGAGTCTTCGTTTGTGCTGCTCTGGTGGGAGGGGCCACGCACAGAGGCGCTGCTATGCTAAACTGTGGAGAAAACTACCAATATTTTAATAAAAAATTTAAATATAATTAGTGCTGTCAGGCGATTCAAAATTAATCTAATTAATTACAGGATTTGTAATTAAGTAATCTAATTAATTGCATTTTAAGAGAGAGAGAGAGATTGTGAGTGAGTGAGCGAGCGAACGAACCAACCCACTTTGCGATTAAGGCTACGTTTATACGGCGACAACCAAAACAGAAGACGCAAAAGTGGCGTCTCGTCTTCAATTTTTTATCCGCGTTTAGACGAGCGTTCTCAGCAGGAAATGTTTGTTTAAACGAAGACGCAAAAGTGGGCGAATTTGATTGAATATGCATGCCAGGCCGCTAATATAATGTCAGAGCTACCTTTTTCAGGACACCGACAGGGGCTCTCATTACGGTTGTTTCGCCCTCGATGTGGAGGAGCTCTTCGCTTAATGCAACAAGAGCTTGTTTAGTCATTCTGAAGTTTTCCACCCAAGCACTGTCATCAACTAATCCATTCTCAAAATTGTCCCACCACTGACTGGTTCTGCCCGGTCTTGCCCAAACTCGCCTCTGTCACCTGCGACGTATTGTTATTGTTTTTACCAGCTTGGTGCATCCAGTCAGGTGTATGGAGCGTGAACATGTTTTGCGCTTCTTGCCGTTTAGACGGAGACGCGACCCGGGCCGTCTTCAGAACTCCACACTCTTGAAGGAGTCTTCAGATTTTTGCGGTTTCAGAGCCCGACGGCGCCGCCGCCGTGTAAACGAAAGACACTTCCGATAGAATATTTTGTCGTTTTCAATCGCAATCGTCCTTGTCTAAAAGGCCCCTTAGTTTGTCAGTTTTTCTGCCGTTTGGTGGTTTGTTGGTTTGTTGAAGTGCGCTCACGCTCGCTGTATCACCGGTAACGATGGAACTTGTCCGGACGTGTTTTGCGTTCAAATGATCCGTCAGGCTGGAGCAGCTGCAGTGATCGGAAACTTCTTTTTGACAAAAGCTACAAATCACGGCGTTTTTGTTGATCGTCCCGTCTTCGTTCTTTTTATAAATAAACTTGCCGTACAAAGGCCCTGGCAGCAATTTGCTCGCCGCACGCCAAATTTAAAATGCATGCGCATTGAATTGCCGCTAATAATTAATTGTGTTGATTTTCATAACGCGTTAATTTGCAGTGTAATTAATTAATCCAATTAACGTGTTAAACTGACAGCCTTAAATGTAATTAAAATATTTTAATAGAAAATCAGCCGAGGACCAGATTAAAGATCTTGGAGGGCCGGATCTGGCGCCTGGGCCGCATGTTTGACACCCCTGGTGTACAGGAAGGGCATCTGACTTCAAAACCTACGAATTCCCAGTGCTACAACAATACTTTTGCTGTGCCAAAATAGTTTTAACCAACTGTCAGCCCGAGCTTGCGTTGCTGTGCCCTGTAACCAGACGTTGGCATGTTCTTTTCTCACACAAACTTGACTTTAAACCCACAAGTTTCTGTACACCATCCTGTAGCACCAAGCCCAGCCCACCTCAAACTCCGAGAGGCCCTCAAACTCCAACTGTCCCTCATCCACGAACGCGTCGAAGCGAAGAAGCTCGCTCGCATGGCCTTGGCGGAGGTCCGACAGCTGCTGGCCGAAGAGGGGGAGGAGGCCAGGGTGATGGAGCTGGGGAGAATCAACATGTCCGACCGGGTGAGAGCGAGGGTGAGCGCCCGGCTGAGGGAGGAGGAGGAGAGGATGGAGAGAGAGGAGCTGGAGAAGGCTCTGGAGAGGACGAGGACGGAGAAGATGAGGAAGGAGGAGGAGGAGAGGAGGAAGACCGCGAGCAGAGGAGAGGAGGGGAGAGCGAAGGAGAGAGCGAAGGAGAAGCCGAAGAAGAATAAAGCGGAGAAGAGCTAAAGATCAGATACAGAGGAAATGGCAGAAGATGTGTGGAGTTATGGTTCAAACAGTGAGGTCGAAATGTTTTTGCCTCGTTAAAAGTTCTGACTAGTTCGTACTGGTCTGGAATCGGGGTTTGGAATATTGAGAAAAATGTAATTGGCTGTGCAAAATTTTTGTATAAAGCAGGCGTGTCAAACTCATTTTGGTCCGGGGGCCGTATCCAACCTACTTTGATCCCAAAAGAAAGAAAATTAATGGCAAATATACCCCAAAAATAGCAATAAGTCCAAATATTTGTGCAGAGAAACACAAAACTATTACAGACTGCTGTTTCTTCAGTCCCAGCAATAATTCGATTATCTTCTGTCTTCTCAGTCATCCGTTCAAGTTATTGTATTGTTCGAAATGCCGTGTCTCGTAGTGGCGTTTAAGATTATATTCCTTGAGCACCGCCACTTGTTGCAAACACACCGAGTGTACAGGTTTCCCATTCACCTCCGTGAACAAATAGGAATTAGTCAATTTTTCTTGGAAAATCCTGCACTCGGCGTTCACTTTTCTCATTTTTGACATTTTGCTGATGAGGGTGTGACGTCAACAGTCAAAACGATGGTCCTTTAAGAGCGTTTGGAAAGAGGCAAGTCTTCATTTGTACCTAAAAAGGGGCACAGAAAATTACCAATATTTTTATAGAATATTTAAATATTTTAATAGAAAATCAGCCGAGGGCCAGATTAAAGGTCTTGGAGGGCCGGATCTGGCCCCCGGGCCGCATGTTTGACACCCCTGGTATAAAGTAAGATTTGTTTTGCCCCAGAACAGATAAAAGCAGCTCAAAAATGAGACCACTGCGCTGTCTGCTTCTAATTTAATTATAAAGTAGTATTATTGTCCACAAACCAGAAAGCTATAGGGTCAGTGCGCTGTTAGCATGCTAGTTGCTGTGAGTGTTGCTGTCACGCTAATGCTGACAATTGACAATATTCAGTCTTATTGCTATCCATCAGAAATCTGCTAAATCATGCCTGTAAATATCAGTTGAATATCGCACAAAATGTGGATAGGCTGTAAAAATAGCCAAAAATATCAACTTTCATTTTATATCCTTGAAAGTTTTTTTTTTTTTTTCAGCATTTATGAATACATTTTAAAGCTCGTATCTGTACGTTGAGCTCACTCGTGCTCTCTGGTCTTCTTTTGTCAGACTAAAGCTGGCGCCCTATCAGACGGCAGTAACGTAGGCGGCATCTAGTGGTGATATGTGAGAATACAACAGGGAGCGGGTCGGCTAATCTAATTACAGATGGTGGATTTAATACAGCTCTGGAAAAAAATAATAAGAGACCACTGCAAAATGATCAGTTTTCTATCAGTCTATAAACTACTGACAACATTTCCCCCAAATTTCAATAAAAATATGATCATTTAGAGCATTTATTTGCAGAAAATGACAAATGGTCAAAATAACAAAATGTTTTCAGACCTCAAACAATGCAAAGAAACGATCAAATTCATTTTAAAACAACATCATACTAATATTTACACTTAAAGGGATAGTCCGTGTTTTTTTTTATGTGAATCTGTATGGCGTCCCCTTCAGCAGTGTCGTGCATTAACACTGACTTACCCCTGACAGTGTTCTCTGAGCCGAGTTCTGCCCCGGTTCTGACGCTGACGAAAGTAGGTCCGGCAAGTTAGCGGGGACATTTAATAAAGCTTGTTTTTCTTCTCAAAACAATATTTGTCCAAAAAGTGATATATTTGCATCACAAAACAGTCACCCACGAAAAAGTCAGAAGTCATAATCGCTTGGTGCTATTTTCTCTCGAGTCGTATCACTGCGCGCCTATTATTATTATTATTATTATTATTATTAGCCTGTTCACTTGTAAACATCGCCACTTACAACTTTATTCCACTCCTAGTGCAAGAACTGAAGTAGTGCAGCTTTGTGTTTGTGTTGGAATTCAACAGACGCTGGAATGGAATGGCTGTAATACATGTAGAGATGCTGATTTCAGAAAAAAATGCAGTTGGTTCTTTTTTTTTTTTTTCCACAGCTGTAAACTTTACACTCCATATTCTAAATCTGCATATCTCTTTAGATCTTTAGATTAGTACATTTACATGGGCAGGCAGAGGGGTGGTGGTGATCACAATATTGGTTCACCTTGCAGTTATTTACCGCTTCTTACTCTTGGTACCTAATAAAATGTTTTTGTTGGAAAATATAACATTTCTGCTCCGCATCAAAAGTTGTGTGGAGTCAAACGGAACAGTGGGTGTAGTTGCAAGATGGATTCTCGTGAGTTTGTTACTTAAAAACCTTGTAACAGTCCAGCTTGTAACACACGGTAACAGTTTAAATGTTGAGTTTTGACTGATACAAATGGAATCTATATCCTTCTGAGACCGGCCCATTCATTTGTGTCCTTTATAGTGGACACTGAGTTAACCAGTCTGTCTTTGTGTGTTTTGAGATAGACTCTAGTTTGTGGCTGCACTATGATAAAATAAATAAATAAATAAATACATTTAAAAAAATAAATAGTAATACATAAAATAAATGATATATATATATATATATATATATATATATATATATATATATATATATATATATATATATAAAAATAAAAAATTAAATACATAAATAAATACTTGTATAAATAGATACATAAATAAATAATAAAAAAATTGAGGTGACTGTAGAAGTTGGTTATCAAAACAAAAACAAAAAAAAAGTTTTTGTTAGGTCATTAACTTCACATGGATTTAACACCAAAATGTCCCCTACGTGCATTACAGAGGACACGTTACAACATTATGAATAAAAATCAAATTAACAAAATGTAAATGCTAAGGTGTTCATTTACCTCCAAATAGAAAATTTAAATAATAATAATAATAATTTAAACACACTTTTTTTCTTCGGGTCCCAGCAGGATATGATCTCTTCACTCAAGTATTTCATGCGCTTCTGTGTACTTTTAATTATCGTCTAGACCAGGGGTCGGCAACCTGCGGCTCCAGAGCCACGTGCATGCGGCTCAGTACAGTGGTCCCTCTTTGACCGCGGTGGTTACGTTTTAAAAATAACACACATTCTACACTTTTCTTAGACTGGCGTTAACATTTTCTCACATTTCTCTCTTGTTTGAACACTCAAACTTTCGTAGATTTTCAACAAAAAAGCACAGTATTATAGAATGAAACCAAAGATCCAAACCTGTTTTCAGGCCCTAAACATATCACGTGTATTTCGCAGTTCCTCTGACCGAGCCTCATCGTCCTGGCGCCGCTCTGCTGTCACGGGAAAAACTGGCAAACATACAGCACTTCAGAGTCACACTGCGATCGAACATTTATATAAATTTGGCAAACTGAACGCATTCTGTACAGGAGGCAGGGAGGAGAATGAATGACAAATCAGCAAAGGTTTACAGTCCCTTAGCCAATCAGGACGCAGAACACAATGCGCTTTGATTCACTATAAAAAAAAATTTGAATAAAAAAATCCACGAAACAGCGAGGCCGCGAGAAGTGAACAGCGATATAGCGAGGAACCACTGTATTAAAAAAAAAAAGTATTTTATTTTAGTTTGTTCATTTTCAAAATGTAATTCTATGGCACAAAGGCAAAAAAACCCCTGTTATATGCAGTGTTATTTATGACTTTCAATACCGAGGTTGAGCACAGTAGGCGAACGCTATCATTATGAACAAGCAAATATTTTACTCAAGAGCAATGTTACTTCAAAAATAATACTCAAGGAAAGAATTATGTGTTAGAAGGACAATACAGTACACTTTGTTCAAAAGTTACTTGAGTCGCCTTTTCTTTAAAGGATTAATTTAATCAAGTTTACATCATTTTATGTCATTAAAGTTTCCGATTTGAAAACTGTGTCCTGTTTTCTGTTGTGTTTGTGTGCTTTTTGGGTACTGATGATATTAATATGAGTAGTTTTGTAGATCGCATACATAATACAAATACTTAAACAATAAATGATGTTCCCCAAGTCATAAATATGTAGGAAACCATGTCAGTCTGCAGAAGAAACCCACCACGTGCTTTTATGAGGGGCCGTTCAAGACATTATTCATTCTGATCCTCTCACATACATGTACATTCTCACTCTCGCATACATATATTCTGTCTCACATACATATATTCTCACTCTCACATACATATATTCTCACTCTCACATACATATATTCTCGCATATACTTATATTCTCACTCGCACATACATATATTCTCACTCTCACGTACATATATTCTCACTCTCACATACATATATTCTCCTCTCACATACATATATTCTCACTCTCACATACATATATTCTCCTCTCACATACATATATTCTCACTCGCACATACATATATTTTCACTCGCACATACATACATTCTCCTCTCACATACATATATTCTCCTCTCACATACATACATTCTCCTCTCACATATTCTCTCACATACGTACATTCTCCTCTCACATACGTATATTCTCCTCTCACATACATACATTTTCCTCTCACATACATATATTCTCACTCTCACATACATATATTCTCCTCTCACATACATACATTTTCCTCTCACATACATATATTCTCACTCTCACATACATATATTCTCACTCTCACATACATATATTCTCCTCTCACATACATACATTCTCCTCTCACATACATACATTCTCCTCTCACATACATATATTGTCCTCGCACATACATATATTCTCACTCTCACATACATATATTCTCACTGTCACATACATACATTCTCCTCTCACATACATATATTCTCCTCTCACATACATACATTCTCCTCTCACATACATATATTGTCCTCGCACATGCATATATTCTCACTCTCACATACATACATTCTCCTCTCACAAACATATATTCTCACTCTCACATATATTCTCTCACATACGTACATTCTCCTCTCACATACATACATTCTCCTCTCACATACATATATTCTCACTCTCACATACATATATTCTCTCACATACGTACATTCTCCTCTCACATACGTATATTCTCACTCTCACATACATATATTCTCACTCTCACATACATATATTCTCTCGCACATACATATATTCTCAGCATGAGAATATATGTATGTGAGAGGAGAATGTATGTATGTGAGAGGACCAGAATGAATAATGTCTTGAACGGCCCCTCACATGCTTTTACTATTGCTTATGTCCATGTATTTTGAATGAAAAAAGCCAACCTTCATGATGTACTGCAAATTTTTTCTACTGCTCATTACCACAATTTTACAACTTCTTTTCCAGTCATTCAAACTATAGAATTGTCCCTCAGTCCTGCAAGTAGCGTCCATAGAAAAATAACTTTAAATTGTCAAATGAACAAAACTTTAAAGAGTGAGTGCGTTTTGCCTCTACGGCTAGCTTCATCAGTTCAGTTCAGTTCAGTTCTTATTTAAAGTGGGACTAAACGCCTAAACCCCCAAACCCTCTACCCACAACTGCATTTTAAACAGAGCTGCTAAACTGGGCAGTACCTGGAGTTTGTGGCTTAAATCAGGGCAGTCCTTTGTAATGTCACATAGTACTCAGTTTTTGACAAAGCTGCAAATGTACTAAGTTTGCACTAACATTGCCAAAAACTAGGAGTAGAAACAGTAGATCGTGGTAGTAAAACACCATATACGCAGTTTAATAGCAAAGAAAATATTGATTTAGCGTTTATTGTTTAGTACATTTAAGTCTGAGGATTGCAGTAACTTATGAAGTACTACTTGGATGGTCTTAGTACATAGGTTTTATAGCTCTTTTACAGAACTGAAAAAGCGAGATGGTTTAGTGGCAAAACGTATTCACTCAAACTTTTGTCCAACTTCTTCGGGTATTTCTAAATTCCACATTATTTCTGCCCATTTTCGTTAACCCACATTTGTCGATCCGTAAGACCACCCCCTGTGTCGCCATATACGTGTTGTACTAAATGTCGTCCATAACCGTGTACTCTCAGGTCTGAAGGAGAAGGCTGTGGTGGTCCAGACTCGTGAGGAGGCAGCTGCTCCTGTGGAGGCTGCACCCGTGGAACCTGCTCAAGAAGGTAACTCCAACGAGCCACTGGAGCAGACCCGGGCGTTGTCCAGCTCCGTGGTCTCCTACGGCCCTTTGCTTGACTCTTACTGGCCCATTTAAGCTCATATGGAATTACAAAACAAACATATTTTATAATTTTACCTCATGCATGGACTCAAGCTGCAATGATTTTTCATCGTTTAGTCATAACACCCTTTTACCAGCGCATCAAAACAATGCTATTTACTGCTTTTTTTTATAAAGAAATACAATTAATATTATGCAGAATTGAGTTAAGCATTTTGGCCCGGCCCTCCAAATATTTTCTGTTTCTCGTGTGGCCCCATGGAAAAAAATAATTGCCCACCCCTGCACTAGACCTGTAACCTGTATTCCATAAAAGACATATATCACTCTAGACACTTTAAAAAAATGGCTGCTAAGGACTACTGTTGCACTGTTGCACATTTACTACTAATGTACTGTTGTTTACTACTGTTATTGCACTGGAATTACTACTGTTGTACATTTATTTTTATCTTTACTTCAATGCACATTCTATTGCACATTACCATTTCACTGCTGCATCTTCCATTGCACATTTTTGATGCACACTGCACATTTGTCATGGCCATGGAAAAAACAGTCACAAGTCACCCCGGACGCTTTTTGAGTTATTCACAGATTCTGAAAGTGTAGATTCTAAGCTTTCCAACGATGCCTTACACATGGAAATCTGAGAACATTTGAAGAATTTGTGACCATATGAAAGCAGCACATTGCGAGCTGAGAAAAGCCACGTTAAAGATGGTCCTGTTTTAGTCTTGGTTTAGTCCTGGTTTAGTCCTGGTGTAGTCCTGGTGTAGTCCTGGTGTAGTCATGGTTTAGTCATGGTTTAGTCCTGGTTTAGTCCTGGTTAAGTCCTTTTTTTAGTCCTGGTTAAGTCCTTTTTTAGTCCTGGTTTAGTCCTGGTTTAGTTCTTTTTTAGTCCTGGTTTAGTCCTGGTTTAGTCCTTTTTTATTCCTGTTTTATTCCTGTTTTAGTGCTGGTTTAGTCCTGGTTTAGTCCTGCTTTAGTCCTGTTTTAGTCCTGGTTTAGTCCTGGTTTAGTCCTGTTTAAGCAACTAGTGCTGTTATCTGAAACATGGAGAGGCTTCTTCATGATCTCATCTAGCACATTCTGCAAAAAAATGAAAATCACAAATTTAGAAAAAAAAAAATGCTTCGAATGTGATTTTCACGAATCCCAACATGTGACCGGTTTTCCCGTGGTGGGTCACATTTTTGGACATCTGTAAATAGCTATTTATTTATTATGTTGCACTGCTTTCAGATTGTAGATCTTAGATTTTAGTTTTAGATTTAGATTTTTGTCTTGGATAGTATTGTATTTTGTACACTTTTTTGTACTACCTGGCTAGAGAGAAACGAAATTTCGATTCACAGTATGTTGAACACATATGGCAGAATTGACAATAAAGCTAACTTTGATCTTTGACAATAGCAGATTTTTATTGTGCATCACTACAATTCCAAAAAGTCCATATATTAATCTATGAACATGTTGCTCAGCGGACCGTTTGTTTGACCGTTTGTTTGACCGTTTGTTTGACCTGTTTACATATTTCCCCTGATGATGTCCTCAGCTGTGATTGAGCCTGACCCTGTGCCCGTGGAGGAGGAGATCGAGGAGGCTGTGGCAGAGGAGACCAGTGCCCCTCTCGGTAAACTTCTGTACTACACACAGGGTTTGTCAGAGCTCCACCTGCTGGACACAGGCTTAAACTGTTACTGTTCACAACTACAGCTCTGGAAAAATAAAGAGACCACTGCAAAATTATCATTTTTTCTGATTTTACTTATGTGTTTGGGCAAAAGGAACATTTTTGTTTGAATCTATAAACTACTGACAACATTTCCCCCAAATTCCAAATAAAAATATTATCGTTTAGAGCATTTATTTGCAGAAAATGACAAATGATCAGAATAACAAAAAAGATCCATGTTTTCAGACCTAAAACAAGATCAAATTCATTTTAAAACAACATAATACTAATGTTTACACTTAAGAAGAGTTCACAAATCAATATTTGGTTCAATAACCCTTATTTTTAATCACAGCTTTCATGCGTCTTGGCATGCTCTCCACAAGTCTTTCACATTGTTCTTGGGTGACTTTATTCCACTCCTGGTGCAAGAACTGAAGTAGCTCAGCTTTGTGTTTGTGTTGGAATTCAACAGATGCTGGAATGGAATGGCTGTAATACATGTAGAGATGCTGATTTCAGAAAAAAAATGCAGTGGTCTCTTATTTTTTTTCCAGACCTGTACATCTGTTTAATGGTTTAAGATTAAAAACAATATCTTTTGGCTGTATATTTTTACTTTTTTTGCTCTAGCAACAATTGTTTATTTAACCAGCAATCCCCCTGTTGAATAATACGCAATAAGTATGTATATTTTTTTAGTTGTTTCATTTTTTGTATAGCTAATTTCTTATTTGGGATGTGGTTAGTACTTTTAGAAAATTATTTAACTTCAAATATTGTATACATTTAGCATTATCCTGTGCCATATTTTGAAGTTTTTGCAATATTGTGGCTGTACAGCTCCCATAATGGTATTGATACTTAGCAGCTGATGTCATCAACATTCCCTGGGGGTGTGATGCTAATTGGAGGCACTGTTCTGTCTCAAGCTGTTATTCAAGTTAGAGTTTAATCTGAGCTTTATTTTAACACAATCTGACCATATACTGACTTTGTTGGAAGTAGAACAGTGGAAGTGAGTTGTGCTGTTAAACAAATTCCACTCAAATAACATTACAGCCTACACGCTCGTTTTTCAGTTAGTCCGTCTAACATTTTAGTTGAAAATTAAACGTCAAACACCTAAACAGGACCCTGAACGCTCATGTAGATCGCACACTCCTGAAAATGTTTGTGTTGTTTAAAGTGATTTTGAGTTTAACACAGCAGCACAGTAGATCCCCGGGCCTTTCTGTGTGGAGTTTGCATGTTCTCCCCGTGTCTGGGTGGGTTTTCTTCCAGGCAATCTGGTTTCCCCCATCAAACCTAAAAAACAAAACAAAACAAAACAAAAAAAACATGCACCAGGTATGACAGGTGGAAATTGGCCCTTGTGCTACAGCCTGGGAGTCTCATAAACTAACCTAACTAACTAACTAACTAAATAAATAAATAAATAAAAAATACATTTAAAAAATACATGCAAATAATAATAAATAAATGAATTTCCTTGTTTTTTATTGTGTTACAATGGTAACTACTTAAAGGAGAATTAACGTTTTTTACAATCTGAGCCTTATTTCGGTAATAAAACAAGTTGTTTTACTCACCCATAGCACTTTGGTGTCATATGGAGCACTTCCAGAGATGTTTTAGATTAGCGATTAGCGATTAGCGATTAGCGTTCTCGGGGCATAGAGCATGTAATATATGCCCCGAGCGGTCTCCAAATAACACAAACTTTAGCACTTTTCAAATCATAGAAGCTCGACGTCTTAGTCTACGCCTTCGTTTGAGTCAAAAGTGGCCTGTAATCCGAGATTTAGCCATAATTTCGAGTAGATGAGTCACAGCTGTTTTGCAGATAAGAAGACGCAACTTTTCTGTTGCGAGTGACACATGGCAGAAGATTCGGACTTTGAGGCTGAAGAGGACTTATGGAGGACTGAGGACTGAAGAGGAGTATACGGATGAGGAGACAGAATGGATACGGAAAGAATGAAGCGGAGACAGTTTTAGGAGCAGCAGAGAACAGCCATCGGTTTCACATTACTTCTCAGAATCGTGCGCTGAATCCGCTGGTCTTCTTTCTTTTCCTTTGCTGGTAAAAAATCGTCCTGACTGAAGTGGGTACTGCAAACACGATGGTCCAAACGTCTTACAGCTTTGCCTTTCATGTTTGGGTCCCGAGAGCTGAGAGCGAAATCAGCTGTGACTGAGCACATGCGCACTGTCCTCCTCATCTACTCGAAACTATGGCTAAATATCGGATTAGAGGCCACTTTTGACTCAAACGAAAGTGTAGACGAAGACATCGAGCTTCTATGATTTGAAAAGTGCTAAAGTTTGTGTTATTTGGAGACCGCAAACATGTGCCCCGAGAACTCACGTTACGGATATCGCTAAACTAAAACATCTCTGGAAATGCTCCAAATGACACCAAAGTGCTATGGGTGAGTAAAACAACTTGTTTTATTACCGAAATAAGGCTCAGATTGTAAAAAAAAACACGTTAATTCTCCTTTAACATTCCTCCATAGGCATACATACAGACCCCCCCAGCGTGATGTCACTACAAAGTATCTATAAAACTGAGGAATCGTTAACTGACTGATGATTCATTACTGCTCTGTGATGTATTCCCTGTATATGTAAATGAAGACAAAAACTGTAATATTGAATGTTCTTTACAGAGCCGGAGCCTGAAGCAGAGCCTGAGGTGGCCGAGCCCGAGCCCGAGCCCGAGCCTGAACCAGAGCCAGAGCCAGAGGAGGTGGGTGTGATCGTACATGTGAATCATTATGAATACATGTGCTCCACTGTGGCCTAAGGGTTACACTACAGCGCACATGCAGTCGAGTGTTTTATGTATGTTTAAGTAATCCAGTAAAGCTTTGTAATCAAGGCTTGAGAGCTCAGAAATCTTGTTTTCACCTACCCCCTATCTCTGCCCACAGACCTGTACTTACTTGTGGTTATTCCAAAAATTCTGACTAATACATGTCGTGTTCAAAAATGCCCTTTATTTATTTTTCAACAATAAAAACACGTATATTTTGCTGCAGTGCTAAATTCTGTTTTACCTTCACAAATGATCTGTCAATAATTTCAAAGTAACATAATACCAAACCCTGGAGCAGGTTCAAATCTGACAAAATGTTTTGTCCAAATCTGCCAAAAAGCTGCTCTGCTCAAACATGTGACGTGTGATCTTCAGGTGATAGAGGAGGAACCAGAGGTCCTGGAGGAGGAGCTTCCAGTCGCAGAGGAGGAGCCAGCCGAGGAGGTCTGTGCTCTGCTTGTAAAACTTAAAGTGGGATTAAACGCCTAAAGTCCACCCACAATCAATTTTAAATAGAACTACTAAACTGAGCAGTACCTGGAGGATTAAAGAAGAGTGAGGCGAGAGTGAGGCGAGAGTGAAGCGAGAGTGAAGCAAGAGTGAGGCAAGAATGAAGCGAGAGTGAAGCGAGAATGAATTGAGAGTGAGGCGAGAGTGAGGCGAGAGTGAAGCAAGAGTGAGGCGAGAGTGAAGCAAGAGTGAGGTGAGAGTGAAGCAAGAGTGAGGCGAGAGTGAGGCGAGAGTGAGGCGAGAGTGAAGCAAGAGTGAAGTCAGAGTGAATTGAGACTGAAGCGAGAGTGAAGTGAGAATGAATTGACAATGAAGCGAGAGTGAAGTGAGAATGAAGCGAGAATGAAGTGAGAGTGAAGCAAGAGTGAAGCGAGAATGAAGCGAGAGTGAAGCAAGAGTGAGGCAAGAATGAAGCGAGAGTGAAGTGAGAATGAATTGAGAATGAACCGAGAGTGAGGTGAGAATGAAGCGAGAGTGAAGCAAGAGTGAAGCGAGAGTGAAGTGAGAATGAAGTGAGAATGAAGCGAGAGTGAAGTGAGAATGAATTGACAATGAAGCGAGAGTGAAGTGAGAATGAAGCGAGAATGAAGTGAGAGTGAAGCAAGAGTGAAGTGAGAATGAAGCGAGAGTGAGGCGAGAGTGAAGTGAGAAGCGAGAGTGAAGCAAGAGTGAGGTGAGAGTGAAGTGAGAATGAAGCGAGAGTGAAGCAAGAGTGAGGCGAGAGTGAGGCGAGAGTGAAGCGAGAGTGAATTGAGAATGAAGTGAGAGTGAGGTGAGAGTGAGGCGAGAGTGAAGCAAGAGTGGGGTGAGAGTGAATTGAGAATGAAGTGAGGTGAGAGTGAAGTGAGAGTGAAGTGAGAATGAAGTGAGAGTGAAGTGAGAGTGAAGCAAGAGTGAAGTGAGAATGAAACAAGTGAAGTGAGAATGAAGTGAGAGGGAGGCAAGAGTGAAGTGAGAATGAAGTGAGAGTGAAGTGAGAATGAAGCGAGAGTGAAGTGAGAGTGAGGCGAGAGTGAAACGAGAGTGAAGTGAGAATGAAGTGAGACGGAAGCGAGATGGAGGCGAAAATGAAGTGAGAATGAAGTGAGAGTGAGGCGAGACTGAGTGTCAGAAAAATCACCTTCTCTGAAAACACAGATGAGTTCAGTGAAGTCCCACAGCAAACGCGTATTTAAGTTTTACTTGCACAAGGGGAGACAGACGTCAGGCAGAGTGGTCAGTCACCTCCGCTGGGCTGTTCCTTCTTGCACCTTTTATTAATTCACAGATGGATGTACACAAATATGCAAATTTCACATAAGACAACATGACTTCTTTCCCAGAAACTCAACTTTCCCAGAAATTCAACAACCTTGACATTTGCAAGGTTGCCCCTTCTTTTAAAACTCCCATCCTGGATTTTCTGACTCCCTTTCCTCACATCCCATAACATAGATACAATATTGCAATTAAATTTGATCAAAATACATGAATCAATTATAACACATTTATAATTATTCTAACAGTGAAGCAAGATTGAAGCGAGAGTGGGGCGAGGGTGAGGCGAGGGTGGGGCAAGGATGAGGCACTTCAAAATGCAACCAGTGTTTTGTAATCCGAAACACCTGGTTGTAATGAAGACAGTGCTGTGTGATGTCACATAGTACTTGAAATTGCAGTGGACACTAGAGACACACAAAACACAAAAGTCAAAGTTTCCCTAGTTTGCTCTAAATTTGCCATAAAGCACCAGGAACAGTAGACGATGCTTCTAAAACACCTATACACAGTTTAGTAGCTCTTAAATGCCACAGCTCTAAGATGTGTTGCAATTCCAGGTCGCTCCAGTAGAGGAGGAGCTGGCAGAAGATGAGCCTGCAGTTGAGGAGGCTGCAGAACCAGAGCCGGCTGCTGACGAAATCTTGGAGGAGCTGACCCGACAGATGGAGGAGGCTGCCATTGAGGAGGCTGCTGGTACGGAGGTTGAGGACGAGGTACCACCCGCAGAAGAGGAACCTGTGGAGGAGGCCCCGGCTGTCGAAGATGAGGTAGTAGAGGAGGAGGCCCCAGCTGTTGAGGAGGAACCGGTAGAAGAGGCTGCTGAAGAAGTTCCAGAAGAACAAGAGGAAGCAGCGGAGGAGGAGGAGGCCCCAGCTGAAGAAGAACCTGCTGAGGAGGAGGAGGCCCCTGAAGCTGAGGAAACTGTCGAGGAACCAGTGGAGGAGCCAGCAGAAGAGGAAGAAGAAGAGGAGGCTCTTTCAGAAGATGAAGCAGAAGATGAAGCTCCAGCCGAGGAGGAAACTGCAGTGGAGGAGGAGGCCGAAGACTTAGCACCAGAAGAAACAGTAGATGAAACAGTAGAAGAAACAGTAGAAGAAACGGTAGAAGAAGCAGTAGAAGAAGCAGTAGAAGAAGCAGTAGAAGAAGCAGTAGAAGAAGCAGTAGAGGAAGTACAACAGGAAGAACAGGCTCCATCAGAAGAAGCAATGGAGGAGGAGGAAGCCACAGAGGAGGCAGCCACAGGTGAGATGTTTGCAGAATGAACCAAAAACTCACAAACCGTAATCTGAACAAAGTTGCACATACCATCTGATACATGTATGGTCCAGATGGGGTTAACGGTCTGGGTGTGGGTTGTAAGAGCCGATTTATGTGTGTTTTTAGGCCACGCCGCCATCTTGTGAGTTCTATGTGCGTTTCAGCCATCTTATGAGTTTTTTTTACATATCTGTTTTCTCATTGGACGAGAGTCCCGCTTTGATGTTCAGGAAACACGTCCTTATATGGTTCACTTTGATCTTTATTCTTTGTTCTTTTATCTTTGATGCTACCTGGTATATAACCACTCACAGCACACATCTCCACACACAGAAGGCAGAGGACACGGAAGGCACCACACCAAGACACATATACACACACAAGGGGAAACGACTACGCTATGTAGGTAGTGTGGATAAGAAGCTGCGGTCTGGTGGCCAGGAGGATACCCCGAGACCATAGAGTATCGGATGAGCCGAGATGACGGGGTATTAGGACGTCCTGGACCACATAAGCTACACTGTCTTTTGACCGTCACGTGAGGACGTCACGTGAGAACGTCACGTAACAACGTGGGACGTCACGTAACAACGTGGGACGTCACGTGAAACGTCACGTAGGGACGTCAAGAAGGACGTCAAGTAGCACATGAGGACGTCATGTGGTCGTCATGTAACGCCGCGTAATAGTTACGTAAGAGTGTAACATCGGACGTCTCCCGGGTGACAGACGCACCGCGACAAGGCACATACGGACAGCAAGGAAGGACATCGAATAGCATCGTCAACAGCGCAACATAGGGTGAGTCCTGTCGGGAGCCAAGAAGTACAAGGAAGCCCGGTCTCCCAGTGACAGGCAGGACCACTATACGACACGCAAAGACATCAAGAAGGACATCACAACACATACAGAGCCTTACACAACATGCATAGGAAAACCACAAGCCTCAGAAATTCCTCTTTCCATTTCCCTCTTTATTCACCGCATTTGTATCCACTCTGTATGACCTTCGCTTTAGTAAAGATAGAAAAGACAAACTCTTTGATTCAAGACTCTTTATTTACATTACGTGACGCGTCGGAAAGAAACTTCAAGAAACACCGAGGCTGAGGCTAGTGAGGCGGTTCGCCGCACTCACATGGGTAATGATCTGGGTGGAGTATGTCAAGTCCAGAGGTGTGAAAACACCACTTATGGTCCTGAATGGTTCTGCTAACAAGACCCACACTCCACTCCCACTGCTTATTTAAAGGGATAGTGCGTTTTTTTTTTATCTGTATGAGTTTCCTTCTAAAAGTTACGTGTTGACACCGGCTTACCTCTGACACTCTCAGCTGATCCCGGTTCGGCTCGCTTTCTGGAGCCCACGTAAGTAGGTCTGGTAACTTCCCTGTAACATGAAATAAAGCTTGTTTTTCTTCTCAAAACAAAACATTTGTCCAAAAGGTGATATATTTGCGTCCGAAATAGAGATGTCAACAATTAATCGACTTACAATTAATTGTCGATCAAGACGTTGGCCAAACAAAATGCGTTAATTGTAACTAATCGCTAGAGGGCGCTACTCTGGAATGTGAACACGAGATGTGAACCCACTCACGAGAAAGACCTTAGCGTTACATCATGTAACCCTTTCCTCTCTGGATGTTGCCATACAACTCACAGTAGAGCTGGACCTAGAACCATATATTTTTGAAATTATAAAAGCATGTAACTTACATGCTGCCGCGCACCCGTGGTCACGAAACAAGGCAAAGAGCCGCAATTCTGGTTTAGACCTGGTCTAGTCCTGGGCAGGGCGCTCATTCAACGGCACTGCCACGTCCCGGGATGCGACGCGCACCAACCCCTTGGAGAAGTGCGCGACACATGCACCACCGGCGCTTGGCCGTGAGCACAAAATCGATCCACGGCGCCCGGACTGCCACAAACCAGCCACACGAAACCAGCAAAGAGCGGAACGTGGTGGTTTAATCCTGGTTTAGACCTGGTCTAGTCATGGTTTAGTTCTGGTCTAGACCTGGTTTAGTCCATGTTTAGTCCTGGTCTAGTCTCTTAGCCAATCAGGACGCAGAACACAATGTTACGCTATTAAAAAAAATGTTACACTATAAAAAAAAAAGTTACACTATTAAATCAAATAAAAAAATCTGCGAGGCCGTGAACAGTGAACCGCGATAGAGCGAGGGATTACTGTATTTTGTTATTCAGCATCAATACATTTGTCTGCTTTTTACTAAGGAATAAATAATTGAGGAATATACAATATAATAATACTATGATATATTTTTGACTCAGTGTTATGTTACTATAGCTTATATTCTTAAAGACCCTATTGAAACACTAAAATTCAGGTGAAAAACGCCGCTTATCAATTAATCGTCAGTCGATCGATAAGGTCAATCAACTATAGATTAATGAATTAATCGATAATTTGCATCCCTAGTCCGAAACAGTTGTCCACAAAACATCCAGCAGCATATTTCGCATTCGCGTATTGTCTCTCTCCACTCGTATCACTACGCCCATGTTAACTCTATCAGCCTGTTCACCTTCAGCGGATGTCTACGCCGAAGTTTACAAGTGAACAGCACTATCCCTTTAATAGGCTCACCTAACTAAGAGAAACTGTAAACAAGTAAGTGTGATAGTTTCTTAGTAATTTCATTGTAGTTCGCTCCTCCCTTCAGGCAGATATAGGCAGTGTCCACCAGCGTCTGACCAGAACTGAAGAAGCAGCTTGGATGAGCTGCGAAATGTATTCACCCAAGTTTGTCCAGTTGACAATTGAATTTCTTCTTTTGCCGTCTTCCAGGAGACATTATTGACCTATTTTAGTGAAGTTTGTCATTTTGTTTTGTTTTTGTTACAGAAGCTGAGTTCAGTGAGACACAGGAACAGAGTGAGGACGAGCCCACAGGTACACACACACACACACACACACACACACACACACACACACACACACACACACACACACACACACACACACACACACACACACACACACACACACACACTACATATCATGGATGAAAGAGTTCCGTCTTTTAGCGGATCTCCGCTTTTTTTTCAGCCGCGGGGTAATTTTTTTTTTTTTATATATATATCTGTGCAAAGTTGTTGAGAAAGATTTTGGGTGTATATATATGTATAGTTGTGTTTAGGGTCGCCAACCATCCCTTGAAAAACAGAATCGTCCCGTATTCAGAACAAAAGTACGTGTATCTCGTATTAAACTTCGTATTAAACTGCGGGCCGCGCGAGCCCGTGTCTGGAGCCGCGGACCGAGCGAGTGAGCGCAGCTCTTTCACAACAGCCTGTACCATTGCGTGTACACAGGTTAAACTTTATGAAACATCCTATATACCTCATCCTGCCTGCCCGTGCCTCACTTAACGCGTCGCTCCTCACTTTTTCACCTGCGCCTTTTAGCGAGCATCAGCTCCTCCTCAGTGCGCTCTGATTAGACAAAGTGCAAAGCAAAAACAAATCCAATATATACTACTAGTAGGCCTACCTGTTAATAAAATGTGTGTGTGTGTGTTTTTTTTACTGTTTTACTTTATTGCTAACATATAGCATATAGAAATCCAAATTTCAGAAATTTAAATTATTTTTTTTTTCATGATTGGCCACTTTCATCCCTGTACATATACAATCCAAACTATACTGTACTACATACGAGGGTCATTCAAAAAGTTCTAAGACAAATTAAAAAACGACTTTATTTTTGAAAGTAACAAAATTATTTTTCTACATAACATCCACCTAAGTCAGTACACTTCTGCAAGCGATGTTTCCACCGAAAAATTCCTTCTTGATAGAATTCTGGAGCTTGTCTAGTCAACCAGGTCACAACCTCCCTCTTCGCTTCAAGTATGGAAACCTTTTAAATGTTCCTTCAACTTTGGAAATAGGAAAAAAAAACCATCCATAAACATTGTGCAAATCTTCAATAATTTCTTCAGGTTTCCATTGAAGTTTTGTTAGAAATGTAATGTTTGCTCGGACCCTCATTTTGGAGGGTTGAAAAAGTGGGCTGTGCAGTATGTAACGTAACTCTTAGAATAACAAAGCTAGAACGCCGAAACTTGTCAAATGTGTTTATCAGTCATCAGCGATACAATTCAAGGTCATTTTGTTGAACAAGTTTGACTCATTTTGAATTTATGGCGTTTGTCTTAGAACTTTTTGAATGCCCCTCGTATAAACTGCTTACTGTAAAGAGACAGCAGCACTCACATATAGGCCTGTCATAACACATTTTGATGTATTGCTACAAAAATATACTACTCAGATATTGGTCAACAGCAGTAAGAAAAGCAAAATGATCCCAGTAAAACTTTTTTCAAATAGACAGTATCATTAAAAGACACGAGCTGCAACAAATAAATAACAGAATGAACCAATAATTAGCTATAGAAGTGCCTTATTCAACCTTCTAAACCTCAAATTGTATTGTAAAAGTGGAGGGATTTGATTTTAGTTGTAGTACAAAGAAATTGAACTCATGATTAGGAACGGGACAAGATCTCGTGAGACAAAATTGCTGCTAGATCGTGCACACGTGAGAAATGTGATATCATGAGATTTTTTCCCAAGCGTTTACATTAGGATAATTATTATTATAACTTTATTTAACCAGGGAAATCCCATTGAGATTAAAAACCTTTTTTTTTCAAGGGAGCCCTGGCCAAGAGGCAGCAAAAAAGACAATTACAACACAATTAAAATGACATACAAATGAGTTAAAACAGATACAATTTATTTAGGCTGTCTCAGGCGCTCTCAGTCTGGGTTTAAAGCCGTTCAGTGAGATAAGTTCCGTTAGTTTCCAGTCCTTCTGCAGCTTGTTCCATGTCGAGGGGGCAGAGAAGACAAAAGCCCTTTTTCCCCAACTCTGTGCGAACAAACGGAACGGAGAGCAACAACTGATCATTTGAACGCAAACCGTAAGACAAAAATGATACGATAAGACAAAAAAAAAGGTTGCAGGTTGGTGAGTTACATCAGTTCCAAAAAGCAGAACTAGAATGGAAACAAAAATATGAAATCAAATAAAGAAAAATTGTGAGACCAAAACTGGAAACTGGATTGTGAAATTTATATACAGTCATACCTCACCTTAGGAAATTAATTCGTTCCAGAAGTGGTTTCGTAACGTGATTTTTTTTTTTTCCGTAAGTACAGTCGCAATGTAAAAGGCCTGATTCGTTCCAAGGCCCCCAATACTGCCCCCTAAACCCTTTAAAAATGATAAAAGTATATATATATATATATATATATATATATATATATATATATATATATATATATATATATATATATATATATATACACATATATTATTATTATTTATTGTTGAGATTTCACGTTTCGTAACTTGAATTTTCTTTCATGTTCAGAGACGAAAATTTTACGTAAAGGCGTTTCGTAACTTGGATTATTCGTTAGTTGGGTCTTTCGTAAGGTGAGGTATGACTGTATTAGAAATTACAGTGGTCCCTGGTTTATCGCGGGGGTTAAGTTCCAGAAATAACCCTAATGAGTGAAATCCACGAAGTAGGACAACTTTATATTTACAACTTTATATTTTACAATTATTCTACATGTTTTAAGGCTGTAAACACCTTAAAACACTGGAATTAACGTTTCGTCACATTTCTCTCTCATTTAAACACTCAAACTTTTGTAGATTTTCAACAAAATGTATTAATAGTGAAGCGTGGGGGCTCCGCTGGGAGCCCCGCGCGAAGGGAGCTGCTCATCCAACGGCACTGCCACGTCCCGGGACGCGACGCACACCAACCCCTTGGAGAAGTGCGCAACACGTGCACCCCTCATTGTGGTCAAATCCGTGACAGAGCAGCATGACCGGCGCAAGGCCGGGGCTGCGAGCACGAGATCGAACCGCGGCGCCTGGACCATGCCTCCCCCTCAGGACCGCGTCCTCGCAGCCCGAGCCACAAACCGAACACGCACAAACGAACGCAAGAGCCACACGAAACCAGCAAAGAGGGTGATTTTATCCTGGTTTAGACCTGGTCTAGACCTGGTCCAGTCCTTGTTAGGGCTAGAGTGACCAGTCCAGGTTTAGACCTGGTTTATTTCTGGTCTAGACCTGGTTTAGTCCACGTTTAGTCCTGGTCTAGTCCTGGTTTATTTAGTCCAGGACCAGTCCAGGTTTAGACCTGGTTTATTTCTTGTCTAGACCTGGTTTAGTCCACGTTTAGTCCTGGTCTAGTCCCGGTCCCCCCGCGTCCCCCATCTATCAATCGGCAAAGGTCTACAGTCTCTTAGCCAATCAGAATGCAGAACACACAAAAAATCTGCGAGGCCACGAACAGTGAACCGCAATAGAGCGAGGGACCACTGTATATTAAAATCTCATCTCGTCTCGTTCTCGTGGACCCAATCTTATATCTCGTCTCATCTTATGGAAATTGTGTCTCGTCCCATCCCTACACATAAGTATTGAGCCCCAAAACATATTGAACAATACGCTGATATAGTAATGATCCTCCTCTAATAGAGCAGAGGGACATGAGAAGGACATGTGTGGGACATGTGTGGGACATGTGTGGGACATGTGTGGGACATGTGTGGGACATGTGTGGGACATGTGTGGTCCATAGTCCAGCTGATAGTACTGTCCATGCTGTACTTTGTCCTGTACAGAACACACTATCAGTCTGTGGTCGTGCTCCTGGTGGAACAGGCAGGTGCTCTCACACACTTTAGATACAGATGTACTCTACGTGATAAGAAGTCTCACTGCCTGCAGCACCTGCGGGTTTGAAATGGATAATATAACGTCTTACACTTGTATAACACACTTCATAAACCTCTCATAGCGCTTTACTGTCGTCATTATTCATTCATGTTAACATACAGCAGATTCATACTCGACAAGGTGGGTGAAGTGTCTTGCCCAAGGTCACAACATCAGTATGCACATATGTAACCACTCGTGTGTCTAAGCCTTTTCATAGAACCTTTACATAGAACTTGTGTATCTCTTTGTTCCTCAGTATGGCTTTAATTTTGTATTTCCATAGAAACATGCAGGTGCTTAGACTTTGGTGGCACGAATAATTTAATTTTATACAATTTGTGGAGCATACATGATGTGTATTGCTTATATTTCATCTTTAATCAGTCCTTTTTGCCCAGTATTGTTGCTTTTTAATTGTTAATTTAATACAATTGGTGTGATTTTACATGTATGTTCCAAGTTGTTTTTACTACCATCTAAACCAGGGGTGTCAAACATGCGGCCCGGGGGCCAGATCCGGCCCTCTATTAAAATATTTAAATTTTCTATTAAAATGCTGATAATTTTCTGCGCCTCTTTTCTGCGTAGTTTAGCATAGCAGCGTCTCCAGCGCTCCAGTGCGTGGACCATCGTTTTGACTGTTGACCGTGACAAAATGACAAAAATGAGAAGTGGACGCCGAGTGCAGACCAGGTTTAGTCCTGGTTTAGTCCAGGTTTAGACCTGGTTTAGACCTGGTTTAGTCTTGGTTTAGTCTTGGTTTAGTCTTGGTTTAGTCCTGGTTTAGTCCTGGTTTAGTCCTGGTTTAGACCTGGTTTAGTCCTGGTTTAGTCCTGGTTTAGTCCTGGTTTAGACCTGGTTTAGTCTTGGTTTAGTCCTGCTTTAGGCCTGGTTTAGACCTGGTTTAGTCCTGGTTTACTCCTGTTTTACTCCTGTTTTAGACCTGTTTTCATCTTGGTTTAGTTCTGGTTTAGTCCTGGTTTAGACCTGGTTTAGACTTGGTTTAGACTTGGTTTAGTTCTGTTTTAGACCTGGTTTAGACCTACTTTAGACTTGGTTTAGACTTGGTTTAAACCTGGTTTAGACCTGGTTTAGTCCTGGTTTAGTCCTGTTTTAGCTGTGTTTTGATCTTGGTTTAGTTCTGGTTTAGTCCTGGTTTAGACCTGGTTTAGTCCAGGATTTTCCAAGAAAAATGGACAAATTCCTATTTGTTCACGGAGGTGAATGGGGAAACCTGTATGTTTGTGTTGAAATTGCATTTTTCTTAAAGTTTCATGTTGTTCATAATACCGGTATTATTTTCTAAAAGAAAGAGTTCATCAACTAAAAAAGACTTCTGTAATAGATTTGTGTTTCTCTGCACAAATATTTGGTCGTATTGATATTTTTGGGGTATATTTGCCATGAGTTTTCTGATCCGGCCCCTTTGGGATCAAAGTGGGTTGGATACGGCCCCCGGCCCCCGAACATGAGTTTGACACCCCTGATCTAAACACTGAACTGTTCCACCTCCAGAAAGTTACATATTGTACCTTTTAATTCAGAATAAGGCTACGTCCCATTTCTCTGTGTAACCCCTACCCCTTTATCTACATCTTTGTCTTGCCCCTCGATACCGAGCTGAGAGGGCTCGGGGTACGAATGTTCCCCTAAGAAATGGGACACGACTTGATTACTGTTTGCGTCATCGTCCCTCGCCTCTACCTGAGCTGCTACGTCTACAGAGGCGACAACAACTGACGCAAACAAACGTAAACATTATCGGGTACCTCAGCTCGACAAAAAAAATAGCTTTTTTATGCATGAAAGTTCAATGAAAACGATAACGTCGGCTAAACAGACATTACTACAATTAAAACCGCAACAACAGTTCACTAAAAGTAACATTTACGAGACTCCTTGGCTGGTCGATGTGACGCTGCCATCCTGATCCCAAAACCTGCCTGAGCTTGTAGGTGTACCCCTTCGTTCCAAGTCTGGTCGAGAGTTTACTTCGTTTCAAGGGGTATGTAGCCCGAGGTCGTGGCCCGAGCCCTTGATCAAAATTAGAATCGGGACACCCCTTGCCCTCACATGAACGCTCAAAACCAAGGGGTGGGGGTAAGACGAAGGGGTAAGACAGAGAAATGGGACGCAGCCTTAGTTCAACATTTTGAATCCATCTTCTAACATCGCTGTTTTTCTGTCTGGTGCAGAAACGTAGAAGCTGCAGCGGTCGCCGTGGTGATGAAGCAGGGAGCCTCACTGAGCGCGCTCAGAAACCCGGCGCACGTCTCCGCCCGAGGACTGACACGGGCGTCATACCCCCCCTCTCCATCGCCCCCACCCCTCCCCTCTGTGTGAATGAACGAGCGAGAGGATGAACGGATGAAATACACTTTTTAAACCAGTGTTTCTGAAGTAGACCTTCTATTCTTAAAGGAATATTCAAGTTTTTTACAATCTGAACCTTATTTTGGTAATAAAACAAGTTGTTTTATTCACCCATAGCACTTTGGAGCAGTTTCATAGATGTTGTGGTGTAGAGATATCCGTTAACGTGAGTGCTTGGGGCAGGCGATTGCGGTCACCAAATAACACAAACTTTATCACTTTTCAAATTACAGAAGCTCAGTGTCTTAGGGCCTGTTTACACGAGAACGCTTACGGGTAAAAACGACAAAATATTTTATCGGAAGTGCCTTTCGTTTACACGGTGACGGCGTTTTTGGAGCCTAAAAACGCAAAAATCTGAAACCACCCTCCAGAGTGGAAAAGTTAAATACGCTCCGCTGTAGCATTTCCGTGTAAACTGCTCAAGACGCAAACCTGGTCAGATTTGCTCACGTCGTATGCGTTTACGTCACATAGATGCAGCATACCTTGATACCACGGATGTTCTAGCAGCTCTAGTCAACATACAAGAGTCATTTCAACAATTGTATAAATCGCATCCACACACGTCTACGGTCTTTTCTTTTCTTCCCGTCAAGTCTTTCTCACACTCTCACAGCCACACAGACGCCAAGACAAGCGACTTCCGCATGAGGCACTTCAAATGTAAAACCCGATGTGATTTTATATTTTGTAATTCACTGTAATCCTCCTGTAATGTAACTATTTTCAGTACAATATTCAAAAACATGTAAACAAAAATACAAGTCACTGAAATGTTTGGAGCGGAACTTAACAACTCATTTAAAACGCAACTAGAACGTTTTATTTTGAAGTTTTACCTTTCTCTTTTCCGGTAGTCGTGGTTAGAAATGTAACTCGACGCTGTTGTCATGTTTTGTTTAGTTTTTTTTCAGTCCAGCCTCCCTTCGCTGGCTTTTGCGTCCACTTTTGCATCCACTTTTGCATCTTCGTATAAACAAACATTTCCTGTTGAGAACGCTCGTCTAAACGCGGATAAAAACTTGAAGACGAGACGCCACTTTTGCGTCTTCTGTTTTGATCGTCACTGTATAAACGTGCACTGTCCTCCTCATCTACTCGAAACTATGGATAAATCTCAGATTAGAGGCCACTTTTGACTCAAACTAAAGTGTAGACTAAGACATTGAGCTTCTGTAATTTGAAAAGTGCTAAAGTTTGTGTTATTTGGTCACTGCAACTTGTTTTATTACAGAAATAAGGTTCAGATTGTAAAAAACATTAATATTCCTTTAAAGGTCCTGTATTACTCCAAATTGACTCTTGTGAACTTTATACCATGTTATAATATTGTTTGTTTCCTCATATAAACCTACCAGTTGTGTTTTGTTTCGTTCACACATTTTGGAGAAACAATGTTATAACATAGATAAGAAAATGACGTAATATGGGCCCTTTAAACTTCTATAACCACTAAATCCTCCATATCCGTACACATAACACAGCAGACTGCGCTAAAATTCAAATCGATATTTCAGAAACACCGCTTTTATTTCCATTTCATAGCCTCAGATCACATGACAAAACCATGTGGCTAAATATTTGCCACTTTATGATAAATATGAAATTTCGTTGCCAAGAAATTCGAAAAGAGAGTGCTACTCGGTGAAAAATTTGAGCAGACTTTATTCGAATGTTAGGAAAAATCCAATCGGTACGGAAGCCGACAGAGGCCATGTTCGTAATGATTATTTTCCACCTTAATAACGAGAAAATTAGCTCGAGATCTCGAGAAAACGACGCAATTAATTTGTGATCTCGAGAAAACAAAACTGTTTTTTTTTTTAGATCTCGAGAAAACAAAGAGTTATTCCGTCTCAAAACATGAAACATTCTGGATGTTGTAGTTCTAACATATCGCCACTAGATGTCACTGTGGAGAGAGTGTTTCAGCTCCGGCACAATCGCTTCAACTGCTTCGGTGTTTCATGAAGCCTCACTTTGCCCATCCCTAGTATCTCCGTCGGTATAGACGAAGCCGGGCCAGTCTTCTGCAGAGGCGCCGCAGACTAATCTTGAAATGATCCCGAATTAAAAGACGTAACGCAACCTCCCCCTGTGTCAACCCCTGATCAATATATTGCCTTATCAGCTGATCGATTATTATTCCAGACATTCTAATGACCAAAAACGCGTCTATTCAGAATGAGAAATAGCCCCGAAGTCAGCCTGTCACAACGTGGCGGTAGACGTTTCAGTTGTTTTCTCGAGATCTCGAAATAACCGTTTTGTTTTCTCGAGATCTCAAAATAAGTTTTTTTCTCGAGATCACGAAATAACTTTTGTTTTCTCGAGATATCACAATAACTGTTTTGTTTTCTCGAAATCTCGAAATAACAGTTTTGTTTTCTCGAGATCTCGAAATAACTTTTTTCTCAATCTTGAAATAACTGTTTTTTTTCCTTGAGATTTCGAAATAACTTTTGTTTTCTCGAGATCTCGAAATAACAGTTTTGTTTTCTCGAGATCTCAAAATAACTGTTTTGTTTTCTCGAGATAACGAATTAATTCTCGTTATCTCGGGATAACAAGGAAGAAAAAATATTGCTTATGAATATGGCCTCTGTCGACTTCCGTAAATCGTCCATTTTCAAACTGTTGTAATTTTGTAGTCTCCATGCAAACCTGTTTACCACTCGGTGTGTGACGTGTGAATTCGCTGTTCTGAGTGCGTTTTTGAATGTCCCTTGTTTAGCGTGGACGTATCCCTTCCATCTGTGATTCCCCTCCATTTTACCAACCTCTTTTTAGTTTGTTTTATTTTAATTTTTACTTTTAACGATTTAACTAATGCTGTCAATTCTTACAACAGTGGACTGTGAATTTAAATACGACAAAACGACGCGATTTTTCAGATTACGGCTTTTTTTAGGAGCAGATTTTTTTAGATAATGGGCCTGCGCCGCTTTTACACCAAAAATAATCCTGTAGAAACCGTTCCAAATTTTAGCTTTGCCTCTTTGAAGAGCTTCAAAACGGCCGAATGTTTTTGCGCTCACGTCAAGTATTCAGCAATATGAATGATGTCTACAGTGCTACGTCATGTTTTATTTTTTTTTCCTGTTATTTAAATTTACCAGGAGTAGCAATATGGGGCGTTTTTGGTAAATTTTAAACAATAATTATGTTTTTTTGTTTTTGTGGTGTCCTTTCTCAGCTAATAGGCTAATTTCACAGCCTTGTTTTAGGTATTTTTGGAGTTTTTTTGCTTGTTCCCTCTATGTGTAATGTCTTAAGAATTAATTAATATTTGATAATTCACGTAGCGGGTGGTGTATGCCCTCAGACCTTTCTAAATAAAAGCCCAAGCAGGCGTTTTTATCTTATTTTGAAGGAGCAGGTTGTAAACATTCCTGACATTTTGATCATGTATAAATCAAAAATACAACTTGACTGTTGCTTAGAAACCGCTGCACAAACTTTGAAATAGGTCGAAGACTTTCTTTTGTGTTGTGTAGTGTCTTGTGTTAGCGGCCATGTTTCCATTTCAGGATTTAAGATTAAGTTTACGTTCGAAAGCAACTCCAAATGCATTTCTCGTTCTGGAAGTGAAATTCAGATTCATTTTTCCAATTTTCTTTTTGAAAAATTTTGAGAGTTAAGTGCATGGATGCTAATTAGTTAGCTACTACAATTTTATTCAAAGTATATTTCTATTTTTTATTTTTTTAAAAAGCTGAACAATGTATGTCTAATTTTAGTCCAGTGAGGTTAATTTGGTCTTTCGATAATAAATGTTAGTGAGCAGTCGAAACTGTCAGGTATGAAAACAAACTCTTGGTCTAAAAAAAGAAGCTAGTTACTAATATAATATGTAATTTTGCCGTTTATGCTGTTTCAAATGTAGTTTTGTGGGTTTTCAGTTAACCAAAAGCTCAACAGTCCCGTCCGCTTCAAAGCTCAACTGCTTTGGTTCGGGAAGTCAATTTCTCATTCATTTTCCAATAGACTTTTTGAGAAATTCTAATTGTAAGAGTTGAAAAACATCAGAGGCTAACCAGCTACGTGCTAACTAATATTTCTAACAGTCATTTTAAATGTGAAGTGGAGGAGTTCAAGTATCTCGGGGTCTTGTTCTTGAGTGAGGGGAGGATGGAGCGTGGGATTGACAGGCGGATCGGTGCAGCGTCGGCAGTGATGCGGTCGTTGTACCAGACCGCTGTGGTGAAGAGGGAGCTGAGCCGAAAAGCAAAGCTCTCGATTTACCGTCGATCTATGTTCCTCCCCTCACCTATGGTCATGAGCTCTGGGTAATGACCGAAAGGACAAGATCACGGATACAAGCGGCCGAAATGAGTTTCCTCCGCAGAGTGTCTGGGCGCTCCCTTAGAGATGGGGTGAGGAGCTCAGTCACATGGGAGGAGCTCGGAGTAGAGCTGCTGCCCCTCCCCGTCAAGAGGAGCAGCTTCCTCGGGAGGTTTTCCGGGCATGTCCCACCGGGAGGAGGCCCCAGGGAAGACCCAGGACACACTGGAGGGACTATGTCTCCCGACTGGCCTGGGAACACCTTGGGGTCCCCCCGGAGGAGCTGGAGGAAGTGTCCGGGATGAAGGAAGTCTGGGAAAAAAAAAAAGAAAATTATTTTGAATCCAAAAAGTACATTTAAAACACAGGATTCTGCTAAATGCTTAATAGCTTCACATTTTTAAAAGTTCTACATAAAATTCAGGTCATTAGTTTCCACGTCGCTGATCAGCCCTCAGCATGATTTAAACGTTTTAATATTATTTTTTTCTATGGGAAAATAAATGGGAAATTCACTGAGTGTAGTCTCTGCTGAGCTTCATAGTCTACTCTTAATATTTTTCAGAAAGTTTATGGAAAAAACACTTTGATAATATTATGAATAATTTGACTTCTGGAACAAGTAGTGCTTTGACATTATTATCTAATCAAATTACCCAAAACCATGTAAGAAATCTATAATTATTTCGTTTTTGGTCTGGTGGAGACATGGCTTCCAAACTTGCCAGCTTGTTTGATGACACATTCCAGTTTCGTAGGACGTTGTATTATCTTGTTTTTCTACTCTTCAGCTCTTTGTACGTCAGTGTGTGAACTGTACCACCTTTTTAACTCTGGACACCTTTACCGAGAGAGAACTTCTAGATTTTTAAACGTTTTTAAAAAAGGACTTATGGGAAAGGGACTGGGACCACGCAGGAATTTTTTTTTGTTTTGATTTTTATAAAGCCATAAGCTGTGTGATGGACAGCTGTGGAATTTCAATCGTGACACGAGGAACAAAAAGGCTATGACGGAGATGTTTGTTTTTTTCCAGGTTAATTGTGCCCTGATTTTGTCTGTCAGACTCGTCTCCGTCACAGCCCGGTTCTGCGGAGGGTGGCAGACTAAACCGTGGGAGTAAATTATTTGAACAATGACAATGATGGCTTGTAAAGTGCAGTTTGTTGTGAAGCTGCCAATAAAGTTTGGGACAAAACGATGCCGACTCTGATCTGTCATTTCTATGTTGTGCTGATAACTGGTCGACAAGCAAAATGCTTCCGGAACAAAAGTAGTGACATTTTTCTTGGTTTGGGTCACTAATAAAGAAAAAGTAAGTCAGAAGTGCTGATTGGCTTAGTTTCCAAGATATAATATTGGGTCAAAATAGGTAATTTATGCAAAATAAGTCAAAAACTAGTTTATCAGAAGGTACAGTGTGTCTACAACAGGGGTGGGCAAACTTTTTGACTCGTGGGCCACAAAGGTTTCTAAAATTTGACAGAAGGGCCGGACCAGGAGCAGGTGGATTTAGTTTTTTGGTAATCCACCTCATCAGAGCAAAAAATAACATGGGATATGTAGAAAACATGTGCTTTATTTCAATTAAAAATGAACAAAAGCATTACAACAAAATGTCCATCTTTCAAGTTCCATGGTATTTAGCTATTTATTGAAATGACTCTTAAAACACAGAAAATTTAATAAAATTCAGCTTTTTTAAAAATACTAACAGTTACTATTTTAAAGCACTGAAAGTTCTGTTCTCCTTCAGGTTCTTTCGTTCTTTCGTTGACTGCTTGCTAGCATAGTTAGCATGTTTTGTGGCAAAGTGATGGCTCATATTATTTTCTTTAAAAACCGCTACAGTCTCTTGGCATATCAGGCATACAGCAGCTGATAAGTATTCGGTGAAAAAATATTTACTTGTCCACTCCTTATTAAACACTTTTATTTTCTTAGCTCCGCTCATCTTTACAGGAGGGCTGAGGGGTTAAAGCAGTGCTTCTCAATTATTTTCTGTGACGCCCCCCCTAGGAAGAAGAAAAAAAATTTCACGCCCCCCTTCCTGCGCGCGACTATAAATAGTATTATTTGTCTAGTAAATTGTTATGAGAACACCATTGTATCCTTTTATTAACATTATAAACAAAAAAAAAAGAAAGAAACTTACAACAAAGACTGCACTGAGGACTAAAATATTAATGTGTTTTTAATGCAGCTTTGCGCACATTTGTTTACGTTTTACAGAAATGAAACTTAAAACCACCTCATTTGCATAAGCTAAAAGCACTGAAAAAAAAAACGCTCTCTCCTTGTGCCACTGATGCGTCAGCTTCTGTCGGACTAAAGGACACGACTCAGTGGAATATACGTGTTTTTTCTGTGACAGAGGATGTTCTGTTAATGGTGAGACTGTGCGTAAATCGCATGTGAGAACGCCACTGCCAACTACTGTTGTTGATGTGCAATTACACTTAGTTCTAGTACAGTACACCAAAAAAACATGTTTCCCAGGGTCATACGCGCCCCCCCTGGCATCACGCCACGCCCCCCCAGGGGGGCCCGCCCCACTATTTGAGAAGCACTGGGTTAAAGAGTAAAACACAAACGTGGAGCAAAACGCCTCAACAAAGGTATCTAGTGCGCCAGCTGTTGGAAAACGCCAGAATTGCAGGGAAATTAAAATATTAAAAAGGTTTACAGGGGGTCCTCGGGTTACGACGGTCTCGACTTACGCCGTTTCGTGGTTACGATTGCGCCCCCATAATTTATTTTTTTTTAAATTACGCGTCATTCCGTCTTACGCGGTTTAGCGTGATAAGCGACGTAAACAAGCGCGCACGGAAGAATACGCTCTGTTGTGGTTGTAGGGAGAAGAAGACAGCCTCGTGTGCGTGTCCAATGTGGGCGGAAGTACCTGATGTGGGCTCTGATCTGCTCCTATGAAAGCGGCAGTGATAACCAAGCAGCGTAGTGGTCTAATTATTGAGATGGAAAGGTTATTGGTGCTTTGGTTGGAAGATAAAAATAAAATTCCGACTTAAGACGAAATTCGGGTTACGACGCTTCTTAAGAACGGATCAACGTCGTAACCCGAGGACTCCCTGTATTAATATAATTTCTTCAAGTTCGGCAGGCCGGATTAAAAGGCTTAACGGGCCGCATATGGCCCCCGGGCTGTAGTTTGCCCATGCTTGGTCTAGAAGCAACAGTCCTATCTGAAAGTCTGTCTGCACATTCACATACATTCATTTTAATATGTCTACAGTTTTAACATCAAATATTTTTTGGATTTCACATAAGAGAGATGCCTCGAAATTGTGTGCACCTGATGTCTTAAGATATTTCTTGTTTATATTTACAGGTAATGCTAAAGTAAACCAAAGTAGCACAAAAGTTGGACATTGAAAAGAACTGACTTCAATAGTTCAGTTTACATCTATGTTGAAAGGTTTGGAAATTAAATCTATGATTTGTAATTGCTTTTAAGAATCCATTTTGTGATGATGTGTTGAAATGTGTGTGTGTGTGTGTGTGTGTGTGTGTGTGTGTGTGTGTGTGTGTGTGTGTGTGTGTGTGTGTGTGTGTGTGTGTGTGTGTGTGTGTGTGTGTGTGTGTGTGTGTGTGTGTGTGTAATGTAACTGTGCCGCTGTCTTGACCAGGACTCCCTTGAAAAAGAGATTAGTCATCTCAATGGGACTTTCCTGGTTAAATAAAGGTTAAATAAAAATAAAATTAAATAAGTTAAATATTTTCAAAATATAAATATTTTTAAGCAAAAATGCCTAAATCTATTGTATAAACAGATGTGATTTGGATGTAAAACAATAATTATCATTAAATATCTTGAATATTTTAGCTAACCAGCACAGTTATCGATTGATTTTCAGTTCATCTTATCAATATAAATGAGATTTAGCCACTTTTATCTCAGAAGCAGATCGAGTCCAAAAATGTGTAGACCAGTGAACCAATGAGGCTCCTCTGTGTTTTTAAAGTCCATACACGTATTCCACAGTGTAGCAGGTGGTAGTTCCGTACATGGAGTTTTTGCGCCCTCTGCTGGTGTAAGTAAATCATACAATCACAATTTTTTTCAAAGATTCGAAGCTTTTATTGTCATATGCACAGTAAAGAAACACGTTTCTCTGTACAATGAAATTCTCACTTTGCTGCCCACCCTGGATGCCAAGAGCAAAAAAATTAAAATAGATAAATAAGATGAAGAGAAGCATGCAAAAAAAAAAAAAGTATAATCAAATAGAAACTATCTTTACTGCATATACACTATGAAAAATATAGGCTAGGTGCTATGTACATATTTACAGATAATGCTAAGGCAAACCAAAGTAGTACAAAGAAACCAGAACAATCAAGAAATTATAAAAGCATGTAACTTACATGCTTTTATAATTTCTTGATTGTTCTGGTTTGAGGCCCTGTAATGTTTTATGCTGTGTCCAGGGGCCCTGTGAAATTCATATTTTGTACTGTAACCCTTCACAGATTAAGGGAGAAAAATATTGTTGATGCCTTAGTTCAAAATAAATGTTGAGAATGTCCTAAAAATAGCCTGGATTCACTGGTTTCATCATTATATGTAGACTAAATAACATTCTGTTATTTAATTTCTTCTGTTCCTTTTAATTTCAAGATTTCCATGCTGCAAGTGCAACAACTGAGCCAGTCCTCAATTTATTTTCAATAAAGAATGTATTTTGTTATTCAGCATCAATACATTTGTCTGCTTTTTACTAAGGAATAATTAATTGAGGAATATACAATATAATAATACTATGATATATTTATGACTCAGTGTTATGTTACTATAGCTTATATTCTTAAAGACCCTATTGAAACACTCAAATTCAGGTGAAAAACGCCGCTTATCAGTTAATCGTAAGTCGATCGATAAGGTCAATCAACTATAGATTAATGAATTAATCGATAATTTGCATCCCTAATATGTACACACAAGGGAGGGAGAGTGGCCGTCTTTTATCCTCCCCCATGCCAGTTAACCCCCACTAAACCCAAATAAAAACCCAAATAACAATAATAACAAAAACAAAAAAAAATACCAGGATGTAAGGTTCTTCATCACACCCGTTCAAAAAAGACACCGAGCGAGTGGGGATTCATGCTGGCTCTGTGGCTCATCTGGGGCTAACCACTACCATATTTTTTGGAATTGCTCTTTTCTGAAATCTTATTGGTCACAGATTTGGAGTCATATAAACCATGTTTTTTTTTGGGGTCTAAACTGAAGTTTACTTTTGAGTGTTTATATTTGGGAGATGTTAAAGGAAAAGTAACATTTTTTACAATCTGAGCCTTATTTTGGTAATAAAACAAGTTGTTTTACTCACCCATAGCACTTTGGTGTCATATGGAGCACTTCTGGAGATGTTTTAGATTTGCGATCTCCATAATGTGAGTTCTCGGGGCACATGTTTGCGGTCTCCAAATAACACAAACTTTAGCTTTTTTCAAATCATAGAAGCTCGATTCTTAGTCTACGATTTCGTTTGGTCAAAAGTGGCCTGTAATCCGAGATTTAGCCATAGTTTCGAGTAGATGAGGAGGACAGTGCACATGTGCGGAGTGTGCTCTCAGCTCCCGGGACCCAAAGATGAAACGCAAAACTGTAAACTATGGCTAAATCTCGGATTACAGGCCACTTTTGACTCAAACGAAATCGTAGACTAAGACATCGAGCTTCTATGATTTGAAAAGTGCTAAAGTTTGTGTTATTTGGAGCCCGCACAGGGCATATTACATGCTCTGGGGATATATTATATGTCCCGAGATATGGCTAGAAGTCGCGCTAGGCTAACGCAAATCTAAAACATCTATGGTCACATCTTTATATAGCACTTTTCCACCTTCAAGGCACCCAAAGCGCTTTACAACAAGGAACCAATCACCCATCACCCATTTGCTGTTTTCTAGAAGTAAGATTGTGCAAAATGTTCCTCCAGTTGTTGCACCTGATGGCTCGGTTATTGAAGTTGTTCATGTTTTTAAATACTTGGGTGTCATAATTGATGATGGACTGTCTTTTAAGTTTCATATCGACTCTCTTGTCAAAAAGTTGCGTTTTAAATTGAGTTTTTATTTTAGAAACAAGTTGTCTTTTTCATTCAATGCCAGAAAGAGGCTTGTTGCTGCAACATTCCTCCCTGTGCTAGACTACGGGGATCTTTTGTATATGCATGCCCCAGCCCAAGCTCTGCGCTCTCTGGACTCAGTATTTCACGCCTCTTTGCGCTTTATTACAAACTGTAGTGCTCGGACCCATCATTGCGAACTCTACTCTCGTGTTGGATGGCCTGCTTTAGCGACCCGGCGGCTCACACACTGGTATAAACTTATTTATAAGGGACTTGTTGGGCTGCTCCCTCAATACCTCAGTGTGTATCTTCAGCGGAGGCCTGACGGACCCCAGAATTTACGTTCTCAGGATGTTTTCACGTTGTTGGTTCCTACTGTGAGAACAGAGAAAGGAAAACTGTGTTTTCAGTATCATGCTCCAGCAGACTGGAATTCTTTGCAGAGAGTTTTAAAACTTCAAACACTCGTACCTATGGCTTCTTTTAATACTCTTTTAAAGGACCTGGAAACGCAATCGATGATATGCCAATGTTTTTAAACTGTTTTTCATCATTTTATTTGTGTTGATTTTAGATTTATTTGTTGTCTGGTGAGTTGTATTGTGTTTCTAATTGTTTTTAACATTTTATCTGTGTTGACCTTATATTTAATTGTCGTCTTGTGAGTTGTACTGTGTGGGCCTCTTGGCCAGGACTCCCTTGAAAAAGAGATCTTTGAATCTCAATGGGACTTTTTTTCCTGGTTAAATAAAGGTAAATAATAATAATAATAATAATTCACACACACATTCACACACCAGTGTACGCAGACACTGGGGGCGAGGAGGGTTAAGTGTCTTGACCAAGGACACAATGGCAGCATTCATCTGTGGGAGCTGGAATCGTACCAACCAACCTGCGGGTCAGTGGATCTGACCGCTCAACCACTGATGCTGCTTATGTCAAGAGCAGGATTTGAACCGCCAACTTTTGGATCAGTGGACAAACGCTCTACCAACTGAGCTACTGCAGCCCCCATCTCTGGAAGTGCTCCATATGACACCAAAGTGCTATGGGTGAGTAAAACAACTTGTTTTATTACCGAAATAAGGCTCAGATTGTAAAAAAAACATTACTTTTCCTTTAATGTCCAGAATTGGAGACATGATTATAAGAAGTTATCAGCAATCCTGTTTGTAGCCCGCAAAAAAAGCTGTTACAAGAAAATGGCTGAAGGCGGATCCTCCATCTATAGAAGAGTGGATAGAGATAATATATGAAATCCTTCGGAACCTCTTTCTACGAAACATGGACAAAATGGACTGAGTATGTGAAACCAGTTAGATCGGACTTTATCTGAAAACGAATACTGTAAACACATCTCCATTGATATTTCAATGAGCAACTGTAACGGCACTCTTCTCTTTTGTGGTTTTGTTTTGTATAGTAAAAAAAAAAATAAATAAATAAATAACAAAAGAAAGAAAAATATCTGGAAATACATTTGATAACAGCACAGTTATCAACTGATTTTCAGTTCATCTTAGTATAAATGAGATTTAGCCACTTTTACCTCGGAAGCAGATCGAGTCCAAAAATTTGTAGACCAGTGAACCAATGATGCTCCTCTGTGTTTTTAAAGTCCATGCATGTATTCCACTAACCTGGGAAATCCCAGGCTGCTTTCATTCATTCCGATCTGAAAGACAGCCTGGCGACTATGGCAAGCGAGCTCTCCCGATTCTGGGAGCCAATCAGAGAGCGGGGAGGGGTGGAAAGACGGTGACGCGTACTACGTGACAAACGGAAGCTTGTATTTTGAGACAACTGACATGATTGGCTATGGGCTACATATACGCCAAATGACAGACATTCGTAACGCCCAATAAACGGCCGTTGGCGATCGTAAACCACACCTCCGCTACGAGATATTTCAAAGGTGGCTCCCAGACCATATATCACTTGTGATATGGTCAGGTGTAAACCAGGCAAGTATTCCACAGTGTAGCAGGTGGTAGTTCCTTACATGGAGTTTTTGCGCCCTCTGCTGGTGTAAGTAAATAATACAATCACAATTTTTTTCAAAGTTTCAAAGCTTTTATTGTCATATGCACAGTAAAGAAAGGGTTTCCCTGTGGATTAGATGTTTTGGATTGTTTAATTAATGAAGTTCCCAAAAATGTTTGAAGAATGAAACAAAAAGATATTTACAATATGTACACACAACAGCAGAACTCTGCTTCATAAATCATCAGCTCGGTTGTTGCCTTCCATGTACAGATCTTGGTCCAGACTGATTGAGGGAGGGAGAGTGCCTCTTTTATCCACCAAGGCTCCTCCTCCAAGCCAATTAACACAAAAATATTGGTTTTCCCCACTAAAACCCAATTAACAATAATAACAGCCTCCTGCCCTCGGGGAGAAGGTACCGGAGTCTCCGGGCCCACTCCACCAGACTGTCAAACAGCTTCATCCACCAGGCTGTCAGGAGGCTGAACTCACACCCGAACTCTCACCTTACCCGTCTCCCACCCCCCACCCCCCATATTGGCATAACCTGTATTCCATAAAAAGACATATCACTCTAGACACTTTAAAAAACTGCTGCTAAGGACTACCGTTGCACTGTTGCACATTTACATTTACTACTGAATTTTGCACTGTTGCACTGTTTACTACTGTTATTGCACATTTACTACTGGAATTTTTAGTACTGTTATTTACTCCTGTTATTGCACTAGAATTACTACTGTTGCACATTTATTTTTATCTTAACTCCAATGCACATTCTACTGCACATGACCATTTCACTGCTGTATCTTCCATTGCACATTTTTGATGCACACTGCACACTTTGGAAATCTGTATATAGGTATTTATTTATTATGTTGCACTGTTTTAAGATTTTAGATCTTAGACTTTAGTTTTAACTTAGATCTCTGTCTCAGATAGTTTTTGTTGTGTTTTGTCTTCATATTGTATCTTGTACACTGTCTTTTTGCACTACCTGGCCAGAGAGAAACGAAATTTCGATTCACTGTATGTTGAACACATATGGCAGAATTGACAATAAAGCTGACTTTGATCTTTGACTTTGATCTTAACAAAAATATACAGGGCAAAAAAAAACAACAACAGACCACTGCATTATTTTCTGAAATCAGCATCTCTACATGTATTACAGCCATTCCATTCCAGCGTCTGTTGAATTCCAACACAAACACAAAGCTGAGCTACTTCAGTTCTTGCACCAGGAGTGGAATAAAGTCACCCAAGAACAATGTGAAAGACTTGGATGGAAGGAGAGCATGCCAAGACGCATGAAAACTGTGATTAAAAATAAGGGTTATTGCACCAAATATTGATTTCTGAACTCTTTTTAAGTGTAAACATTAGTATTATGTTGTTTTAAAATGAATTTGATCTTGTTTCTTTGCATTGTTTGAGGTCTGAAAACATGGATCTTTTTTGTTATTTTGACCATTTGTCATTTTCTGCAAATAAATGCTCCAAACGACAATATTTTTATTTGGAATTTGGGGGAAATGTCAGTAGTTTATAGACTCAAACAACATAGACTTTTGCTCAAACACATACCTATAAGTACAGTGGTACCTCACCTTACGAAAGACCCTACATATGAAAAATCCAAGTTACGAAATGCCTTCACGTTAAACGGTCTCTAGATACGAAAGAAAATTCAAGTTACGAAACGCGAAATCTCAAAAATTCGAATAATGCGCCCTCAGATGCACACCCCGCTGTTATCCCCGCTCAAAAAGAACCTTTCTCGGCCTCAGCTCTAGCGCGCGAGAAGCACGGCACCGTGCGAGGAGCACCCCTAGTCCTGGTCTGCATGACCGGCACCGGGGCTGCGAGCACGAGATAGAACCGCGGTGCCCGGACCGCATCCTCTGGAGCCCGAGCCACAAACCAGCCGCACGAAACCAGCAAAGAGCGGCATGTGATAGTTTAATCCTGGTTTAGTCCAGGTCTAGACCTGGTCCAGTCCAGGTCTAGACCTGGTCCAGTCCTGGTTTAGACCTGATCTAGACCTGGTTTAGTTCTGATCTAGACCTGGTTTAGTCCACGTTTAGTCCTGGTCTAGTCTCTTAGTCAATCAGGACGCAGAACCAATGTTATACTATAAAAAAAAAAAGTTACACTATAAAAAAACAACAACCTTGGAACGGATCAGGCTTTTTCCATTGAAATAGCTACTCAACTTATGAAAAATTCACGTTACGAAACCACTTCTGGAACGAATTAATTTCGTAAGGTGAGGTACCACTGTAGTAAAATCAGAAAAAACTGATCATTTAGCAGCGCGGCCAGATCTAGAAGTGGGCAGGGGTGGACAATGCTCACTCAAAATGTTCTCCTGCCCACCCAATTGGTCAACTGTATTTGATGTCATTTCAACCTGCCAATCACGTTTTCTTGTTTGCTCCGCCAAAATTCCACGACTTCTGATTCGCCAAGCCACTTACCCGAGCACAAAGCGCCCAGCGGCAGCAGCAGCACGGGGCAGGTGATCCGAGGATAGAGCCTCATTTTGGCGATTGTGGTCCGCTCCGTATCCCGCTGTCTGCATGAACACGCTGCACGGTGCTCCTCCGCTCCAGGCTTTGTGTGCAGCTCTGCCCGTGGAATCCAAGCGCAAATCCACAGTATTCTACAGTATTCTACAGCATTCTACAGTATTCTACAGTATTCTACAGCATTCTACAGCATTCTACAGTATTCTACAGCATTCTACAGCATTCTACAGCATTCTACAGTATTCTACAGTATTCTACAGTATTCCTCTTTTCCCTCGCGCCGCTTCACCCCCACAGCTCCATTGCGACCCCGGGATCCGTCCTCACGTGCAGCCGAGAAGCAGGCTCCACGGGGCGGGTAGCGCGGTGGAAGCAGCGCGGTGGAAGCAGCCCGCTGTCCGGCCCGTGTGCTCCGGTTCTCAGTGTGTGTGCGACTGTGCGTGTGTGTGCGTGTGTGTGAGTGTGCGTGTGTATGAGTGAAATGTTTTCCCCGATCAATTAATTTTTTTATCATTTCATATCACAGAGCTCCACGTCAAGCCGCACGTACCACGCACCGCGGGCACATCTGCCTCAATAATAAAAGCGCGAGTTTTTTTTTCTTTCTGTCTCATTCTCTGGAGTCTGAATCATCTCCACAAGTCACATCCACAAATGTTTTCCCCAAGCAATTCATTTTTTTTTTATCATTTCATTTTTATTTCATCATCACTCCAAGGTCCAAGGTCCTGGTTATTTGGTATTTATAATTTTACTGATGTCATATAGAACGCTGAGCATAGTTATTGGTAATAGCCTGACCATACCTTTGATAGGTTAATGCTCTGCTAGCCATACATTAGAACAGCTTCTTAACCACAGGGCCGCGGCCCAAACTTAGGCCGTAAGTGCTACTTTGAGGGCTGCAAAAAACGTTCTGGGCTGCGAGGGCCGTGGGACTGTGTAGGATATCAACTGAACACACCAGAGATAGGCTATGGTCAATCTAAAATGCACTAGAATGCAGGAAATTGCATCTAAGAAATCCAAAATTTTCTGGGGGAGGACCCCCACACCCCCTCTGGGCTAAACCCCATATGTTCACCACCTCCCCCTCCCCCTCTGATTCACTGTTAATACTTAATGGGCCCCAAGCCGCTCTGCACTGGGAAAACTGGGCCTCAACGTCAAACAGGTTAAGAACCCCTGCATTAGAAGGAAAATGTTCCACATGAAACTCCACACTATGCCCCACCAACATTTTGAAATCTGTGCAGTCTAGATCTGGGCCTGTTTTGCAGTGGTCTCATTTTTTTTTTCTAGGCTGCATATAAAAATATCTGTTAATACATTTGATAACACGGCCATGTCATGAATCAAGGAGAAGGAAGCGAGGAAAGAGAATAGAGACGCGACCATTGAAACTGACCAATTGACAATGTAAAATAACATAAAATAACTTAAAATCTGACATACTGTCCCTTTACGGTTTATGTTGTTTTGAAAAACTGTAATGTAATGCAAAAATTACCACTAGGGGGAGTATGTTTGTCTATAAAGCTGTCATCATTAGAAGATTAATCGAGCTTAATTAAAAAATTGCCAAACAAGGCGTATGAGAGATGGTGCTCTATGAAATGTGACCACAAGGGGGCGCCAGAGAATTTTCACCTGTTAAACTGAGCCTAGTCTGAGCTGATTATGCATAAAATAATGAATAAAGAATAGCTCCAAACAAAATTACGCACCGAATTACAATCATAACCTATCCTATTTTCAGCCTATCCCGTCGCGCTACGGCATCTCCACTGTGATTGGCTGCTGCGCGAGCGGTTTCCATGACGACCCTCCTCGCCGGCCAATCAGCTCTGTGTCTGCGGGAGTCCTAGTAAACATCCTCACATGAGCATCTATAAATAAAAACACTAAACAGGGGTACACACGTGCAGACTACGTTACCCATGAGTCCTTGTACTGTCGCCATGGAAACTGGGAAACAAAACAGAAAGAAAAGATTAAAAAAAAACATGTTTACAGGCATTTTTCTAGAGTAAATAAGTGTATTCGTTTAAAAACAGATGTATAAAGGTGGCGTTCTTGTGGGTTACAGTATTTGAAATTCCGAGCTCATTCGAACGCCCCTCCTGCTGTGTCCATGGGTATTTATAGAAGCCTAATTCCTACTATTACGCCTCACAGTGAGAGCTGTCTCTTCAGATAATACCAGATGTACCAGAACATGTGCGACATTCACATTCACAAGTATGTTCAAGCGGTCCTCGTCCTCTGCACTTTGACTCACACTTTGACAAACTTTATTGATCCACAAGGGAAATATATAACAAAAATAGATGGAATAGCAAAACAAAGACAGCAATTGACCAGTGCCAGATGAGACATAATTATAAAAATAAGAGATAATAATAAGTGTATATGTGCAAATCAGAATAAAATTGAAAAATCAAACTTTATTTCTATAGCACCTTCCAACAACCAAAGCCGACCAAAGTGCTGTACAACATTAAAAACAAGATAAAAAAAAAACAATAAACATCATACAAAAAGGTCATCAAAGCACATTAAAATACCAATTAAGATAAACCATTAAAATAAACAAAGTGTCACAGGGCCACTAAGTGTTAAAAGCCGTTCTAAATAAATAGGTTTTAAGTTTGGCTTTGAGCAGAGGCAGGTCAGTGACGGAACGTAACTCAATGGGCAAAGAGTTCCAGAGTTTTGGAGCGGCCACAGCAAAAGAACGATCACCCCACTGTTTGTCCGGGACCGGGGGACCTCCAGCAGATGTTCGCCCAACAGATCGTAGAGCGCTGCTGGGTTGGTGAGGGGTCAAAATCTCACACAGGGAAGAAAGTGCAAGAAAATAACTAATAAAATATAAAATACAATATCGAATAAAATGTCTGTCCAATCACAGCTATATACAGTTGTAGGGAGTATTATCTCCTCTGTTCCTCTATGGTCTGGTGCAGTGGGTGAGCCGGAGTGTCCATGATGGAGAGCAGTTTGTCCAGTGTCCTCCTGTCCCTCAGTGTGACAAATGTCTCCAGCTCACAGCTGATCACGTGACCAGCTTTGCAGATCAGTTTGTCAATCCGTCCAATGTCTCTTTTACTGGTGCTGCTCCCCCAGCAGACTACAGCAGAGTACAGGGCGCTGGCCTCCACTGACTGGGAGAAGATCTCCAGTAACTCGCTGCACACATTGAAAGACCTGAGCTTTCTGAGGAAGTAGAGTCTGCTCATGCTCTTCTTGTAGAAGCATTACAGTTGTCCCTCCAGTTCAGCCTGTTGTCCACATGGACACTGAGGTTCTTGTAGCAGCACTATCTCCACACCATGACCCTGGATGGTCATGGGCTCCACTGGTGTCCTCTTTCTCCTGAAGCCAATCACCAGTTCCTTGGTCTTGTCCACGTTCAGGAGCAGATGTTTTGCCTGGGACCACTCCACAAATCTTGCAGTCATTTGACCCGTCCTTCACTGACACTGGGTCAAACGTGTGGGTGAGAAATAGTGGGCGAGCCTTCTCTAGATCTTCATGGAAACTGTTCTTTTTTTCTTCTTCTTTGTGATATTTTATTGTGTCCAAGTTCCACACACACAAAAAGTTCTTTGTTGACCCTGCAGTAGACACAATACAGTATTTATGTTTTTTTTTATCCCAATTTTTGTGCTTTAAAGCTGCACTGTGTAACTTTTCTGTCGCCTGCTTGTCTCCATATAAATGATTGTTTTGCCTTGGATGTTCCGCAGTATGGCGTTAAACATCTATCCAGTATTTAGTCAATTACAGGTGTTTTTATCGCTAAAAAATACCTTGTGAGTGGGTCTACCTCTCCACAGATCTGACCTGTAACCTTCTCGATCGTGCCAACTGTCTGCCTCCATGGAGTTAGATAAGTTTAATGTCACCCTGTGGAACATTCCAGGCAACGCAATAACATCTTCATGGAGGCCGCTACCAGAAAATGTACACAACACATCTTAAATACAGATTCAACCAAAAAAATATTACATATAAAAAAGAGAAAAAAAAAAAATCCAAAAATTCATATTTATCTAGTGGAACCGGATTGTAGACTGTCAAAAACCTCTGTCCAAATTTGACCACAGCTGCTCATTTGTCTGTCAAAAGTGAAAGACATCTCAGAGCAAAATATTGAACTTCTTTTTCATTAAATAAGTAACAGTTTGGTTGATTCTGTAAAAATCTGTACTGTTCCTCGGATTTTCCCTTTTTACCTAAGCAGCCATGATTGTTTTTGACGCGAACAGACCGTGCATCTCTCTGATTGGTTAATCCACCTGTCAATCAAACCCTCTAAACTCAGGACGACAGGACCCGCCTCCAGATCCACTCGTCTTTAAAGTTTTGTCAAAGCGTGTGGTTCTGGCTGGACAGGGAACATGGAAACTGCCCACACTTGATTCTTGGCAGCTGATGTTCCCTGTGGGTGTGATGCTAACTGGAGGCACCGCTTTTTATGAAGCTCTGTTACTCAAGTTAGACTTTAAAGGTCCCATGGCATGAAATTTTCACTTTCTGAGGTTTTTGAACGATAATGTGAGCTCCCCTACCCTATTTGGGGGTCCCCCCCATGGCTAAAAGTTGCGAAATGTGTAAACTGAGCATTTGCGATCCTTTTCTGCGTTTGAAAAAAACACAGCTCAAACGGGCGATTCTGAACAAGGAAACTATGTGACGTCACACTGAAGCAAAAATGCAAATGCAGTTCCACCGCCCGTCTGGATGTCTACCCACCGTCTCTGGAACTCACGCCCAGAGAGTTTGGACCGCAAGCGAGCTACGAAATGCGAGATGCGTTTTTTTATTTGCCTGGAGGCACGTGAGAGTGTTTCCAGGCTCGGATGTCCTTTATCCGAGTCTCCGAACCTCTGAAACAGCAGTGGTTTAATTTTATTTTCTGTGGAAATGTGTTTATTTTTCAATGGAAATCGTCTCATATCTTCCTCGCGCATAAACGTAAAAGTGGAGCCAGCGCACCAGCGCACCGCTAAACGAGGAAACAGCAGCGTATTTGGCCACAACCCTACCCGCTGCACTGGCCTGTCTCTGTCCTTCTCATTTTCATTCAAGCGACAACACACAGAATAAAGTGTTTCAGAGACATGTTTTTGACTCTGACTGTGTTCATGCGGCTTTCTCATGCACTGAGTCTTGATTTTGAAGAAGGATTCATTTACAGTATTAGGGAACCATTAAGGCGCCATATAAAAGCATCAAGAAGTACCATGTCATGGGATCTTTAAAGGGATAGTGCGTTTTTTTATGTTAATCTGTATGGGTTTCCTTCTAAAAGTTACGTGTGTTGACACCGGCTTACCTCTGACACTCTCAGCTGATCCCGGTTCGGCTCGCATTCTGGAGCCCACGTAAGTAGGTCCGGTTTTTCTTCTCAAAACAAAACATTTGTCCAAAAGGGGATATATTTGCGTCCCAAACAGTTGTCCACGAAACATCCATCAGCGTATTTCACATTCACATATTGTCTCTCTCCACTCGTATCACTACGCCCATGTTAACTCTATCAGCCTGTTCACTTGTAAACTTCGGCGTAGACATCCGCTGAAGGTGAACAGGCTGATAGAGTTAACATGGGTGTAGTGATACGAGTGGAGAGAGACAATACGTGAATGCGAAATACGCTCCTGGATGTTTCATGGACAACTGTTTCGGACGCAAATATATCACCTTTCGGACAAATGTTTTGTTTTGAGAAGAAAAACAAGCTTTATTTCATGTTCCAGGGAAGTTACCGGACCTACTTACGTGGGCTCCAGAAAGCGAGCTGAACCGGGATCAGCTGAGACTGTCAGAGGTAAGCCGGTGTCAACACGCGTAACTTTTAGAAGGAAACCCATACAGATTAACATAAAAAACACACTATCCCTTTAATCTAAAGAACTTTCTTAGCTGGAAGTGTAACAGGCAAGATGGTTTGTAATGTTAAACAAGTCCCTCTCAAATAACAGTCATAAGCTACAGTTTTTTCTCAGTTGGTCACTTTTTTTGTTGTTGAAAACAACAACACCTAAACACAACCATGAATGCATCCATTTTTACTCCATTTTGTTTGTTTGTTTTGAGTTTTCAGATCTTAAACTTATTTGGCTGTGTTTGCAAATGTGTGCATTGTGTTGCCATGGTAACCTGAGATTAACAACTGCAAAGTATCAATAAATCAGACCAATCAGAAGCAGTTACAACAGTATAATACTACAAATATGGGCCTCTCTGGTATCAGCTGTAAAAGATCCAGATCAAGGTAGACTAGAGTAGGAGTCCAGAGCTGCAGCGCCCCCTCCAGGTGACTCCTCTGGGGACAGAATTAGCAGAAATCCACATCGTTTTCATAATATGATCTTTATTATTTTGACCTTCAAGAATATCCATTTAAACAGTTCAATATTTCAATGTAAAACAATGGCTTATTTCAAATTACAGTGATTATGGGACATTTCTTTGACAAAATCCCCGACAATCTATCCAAGTGTTTCTACAAAATTCTCAACATGTTAAAAAGAACACAAAGAAAAAAACATTTTGGCAAAGATCAGGCTTGTTTTCCAAAGCAACACAACCAATAAGCTTTCCATTAATAATAGTCGCATAAGCAAATAAATATAGATTCTATACTGCCATGCCAATAAAAAGAGTACAGAGCTCATTTACAAAGTGCATCCACAATATGTATGGAATCTGTCAAGTGGAAAAGGACACTCGGGGGATCTGGAGTTTTTCCATAATATTATAGGCCTATATACCGTATGTGCTTCCAGCGGACACACCGATTAGACTCCTACATTCATTCAAACAAGTGCTGAAGAGAGAAAAAAACTGAAAAAAGTGCCTCCACTCTTTCTACCGGTCTATGGTCACATTTATTGGGTAATAACGTAATAAACAATAAAGTTATTCTGGGTTGTTGCGGTTGTCGTTGTCCAACTTGACGCCATTTTAATTTAAAGGCCTACAGCACTGGTCGACAAGCAAAATGCTTCCGGAACAAAAGTAGTGAAATTTTTATTGGTTTAGGTCACTAATAAAGAAAAAGTACGTCAGAAGTGCTGACTGGCTATAGCTTCTAAGACTACGTTCAGACTGCAGGGCTTAAAGCTCGATTCCGATTTTTTTGTGAAATCCGATTTTTTTGCGAGGTCGTTCACATTTTCAATTAAATGCGACTTGTGTGTGATCTCCAACGTGAACGTTAAACGCCCGAAAAGTGTCCCACATGAGTCTTGGAGGACACGATGACGTCACACGCAGCGAACGTGCTCAATGTTTACGGAAGTAGCCTAAAGTTGCTGTCGTACCGGAGCCAGAACATGTACAGCTTATTTGTGATAAAAGGAGAAGTTCAATTTGTCAACTGGACAAAGTATGTTTGGTTGAAAACGTTTCGCCACTCATCCGAGAGGCTTCGTCAGCTCTGACAGCTTCGGCAGAGCTGACGAAGCCTCTCGGATGAGTGGCGAAACGTTTTCAACCAAACATACTTTGTCCAGTTGACAAAATGAACTTCTCCTTTTATCATGGATTCTACCTGGACGACTGAGGGACTTTTCACGCATCTACAGCTTATTTGGTTTAAAGAGGAGACGAAGAAAGAGAAGGACAAGGTTTTTGGCCACGGCGTTTTGTGGGGCAGTGGCAGCAACGTCCGTAGAAATGAACGTGTGGGCGCGGAGTCGCAGACAAGAGTGGTGGGATCGCTACGTGCTTCGCCGCTTCACTGATATGAGTTTATATACTATTTTCGCATGACGAGAAGAACGTTTGTGTACATTTGCGAACGCCGACTTGTACCACTCTCGTTGGAGGAAACACACCCAGGTCGGATAAACGCGACCTGGCCGTTCAGACTGAAGTCGCATGTCAAAAGATCGGATATGTATCGGTTTTAGGACCACATATCCAACTGGCCTGGGTCACATTTGAAAAAATCGGATCTGTGTCGTTCAGACTGTCATTAGAAGATCACATACAGGTCGCATAGAGGCAAAAAAATCGGATTTGGGTCTTAGAAACAGAAACAAAACCAATTATATTTGACCGATTATCTTCAAATTCAGCCGTGACCTTTTTTAGCTGTTTAAATACGTCATTTTCACAGACTTTACTCTTTAGTAAAACAGTTTATGTTGCACGAGTAAATCAAATAAATCTCCAAAATTAGGTTTGTTCAGAATACGATTACTATAGCAACTTCAACGCGTGCGCCGAAGTATGCGGACATGCTCAGTTTGAAGAACGGTGTGATGACAGCAGTGTGTTTACAGTGTAGGATAACAACAGCTAAAGCTAACAGGCCATAAGGAAAGTTCCTTGAGGTGCAGTGGGACGATTCACTACAGACTGTTGTTGTGGGTCAGTTTCGTTGTCTCTGCTTTGGATGAAATAGTTTTTTCATAAAATGAGTTTCACTGATATAAATAGACTCACATTGATTAGGTAAAGGTAAAGCTAAAGCTAACGTGGAGCTTTACTTCCATCAAGATATAATCAGTTTTGTCCAAGATAAATAAAACACTCTTCCTATGTGATTCTTACCTGATATAAATACAACTGTATAATATGAATATAAAACATGATACTGACTTTAATCTTATATTAAATGTGATAGAAGATCATTTTTAACGGACCCACTGTACAGAGTGTAATTAAATGTTTATTCTCTCAGGCTAATGGATTATGTTTCTAATAATAAAATATGATTCATATGATTTCCACCTGCAGCAAAATAAGCAAAAGCGCTGCAAAAAGATCTGCTTATAAAACGCTCCGCTCTCTTCACTAGAAACATGGCACAGACCACACAGTAAATACATCTGGTACAATCAGCCAGCGAAGGTATAGAAAAACCCCAAGAATACTACAGTATATATCATTTACACAAGTGCAGGGCAGTGCTCCAGGCACGTCTGACCCATGGCACAAGCAGATGAACACGTATAAATATGTAAACGTACAAATGTACATGTACAAATATGTACACGTATAAATATGTACACGTATAAATATGTACACGTACAAATGGACATGTACAAATATGTACACGTATAAATATGTACATGTACAAATATGTACACGTATAAATATGTACATGTACAAATGTACATGTACAAATATGTACACGTATAAATATGTACACGTACAAATGTACATGTACAAATATGTACACGTATAAATATGTACACGTATAAATATGTACACGTACAAATGTACATGTACAAATATGTACACGTATAAATATGTACATGTACAAATGGATGTTGTGATTCTTATGGACATGTTGGATACAAAATGTGCTTCTCTCCTCCCTGTCCTTGTGCTTTCTACTGCTCTTCTGCTCTGTCTCTCCCTCTTCTCAGTGTCCCCCTCTTCTTTCTCCCCCTCTTCTTTCTCTCCCTCTTGTCTGTCTCCCCATCTTCTGCCTCTCCCTCTTCTGTCTCTCCCTCTTCTTTCTCCCCCTCTTCTCTGTCTCTCCCTCTTCTTTCTCCCCCTCTTCTCTGTCTCCCCCTCTTCTTTCTCTCCCTCTTCTGTCTCTCTCTCTTCTGTCTCACCCTCTTCTGTCTCTCCCTCTTCTCTGTCTCTCCCTCTTCTCAGTCTCCCCTCTTCTCTGTCTCTCCCTCTTCTTTCTCCTCCTCTTCTCTGTCTCCCCCTCTTCTGTCTCCGCCTCTACTGTCTCTCCCTCCTCTCTCTGTCTCTCCCTCTTCTGTCTCTCCCTCTTCTGTCTCTCTCTCCCCTCCTTCTCTCTCCTCCTGTCTGTCTTGCTCTCTTCCATCACCTTTCGTTCCTCCTCTCGTTCTTGTGGCACTCTTTTGTTCGTTCTCTCGTTCTTGTGGCACACTTTCGTTCCTCCTCTCGTTCTTGTGGCACACTTTCGTTCGTTCTCTCGTTCTTGTGGCACACTTTCGTCCGTTCTCTCGTTCTTGTGGCACACTTTCGTTCGTTCCCTCGTTCTTGTGGCACACTTTCGTTTGTTCCCTCGTTCTTGTGGCACACTTTCGTTCGTTCCCTCGTTCTTGTGGCACACTTTCGTTCCTCCTCTCGTTCTTGTGGCACACTTTCGTTCGTTCTCTCGTTCTTGTGGCACACTTTCGTCCGTTCTCTCGTTCTTGTGGCACACTTTCGTTCGTTCCCTCGTTCTTGTGGCACACTTTCGTTTGTTCCCTCGTTCTTGTGGCACACTTTCGTTCGTTCCCTCGTTCTTGTGGCACACTTTCGTTCGTTCTCTCGTTCTTGTGGCACACTTTCGTTCCTCCTCTCGTTCTTGTGGCACACTTTCGTTCCTCCTCTCGTTCTTGTGGCACACTTTCGTTCGTTCCCTCGTTCTTGTGGCACACTTTCGTTCCTCCTCTCGTTCTTGTGGCACACTTTCGTTGGTTCTCTCGTTCTTGTGGCACTCTTTCGTTCGTTCCCTCGTTCTTGTGGCACACTTTCGTTTGTTCTCTCGTTCTTGTGGCACACTTTCGTTCGTTCCCTCGTTCTTGTGGCACACTTTCGTTCGTTCTCTCGTTCTTGTGGCACACTTTCGTTCGTTCCCTCGTTCTTGTGGCACACTTTCGTTTATTCCCTCGTTCTTGTGGCACACTTTCGTTCCTCCTCTCGTTCTTGTGGCACACTTTCGTTGGTTCTCTCGTTCTTGTGGCACACTTTCATTCCTCCTCTCGTTCTTGTGGCACTCTTTCGTTCGTTCCCTCGTTCTTGTGGCACACTTTCGTTCGTTCTCTCGTTCTTGTGGCACTCTTTCGTTCGTTCCCTCGTTCTTGTGGCACTCTTTCGTTCGTTCTCTCGTTCTTGTGGCACACTTTCGTTGGTTCTCTCGTTCTTGTGGCACACTTTCGTTCGTTCCCTCGTTCTTGTGGCACTCTTTCGTTCCTCCTCTCGTTCTTGTGGCACACTTTCGTTCCTCCTCTCGTTCTTGTGGCACACTTTCGTTCGTTCTCTCGTTCTTGTGGCACACTTTCGTTCGTTCCCTCGTTCTTGTGGCACTCTTTCGTTCCTCCTCTCGTTCTTGTGGCACTCTTTCGTTCCTCCTCTCGTTCTTGTGGCACACTTTCGTTCGTTCTCTCGTTCTTGTGGCACACTTTCGTTCGTTCTCTCGTTCTTGTGGCACACTTTCGTTCCTCCTCTCGTTCTTGTGGCACACTTTCGTTCGTTCTCTCGTTCTTGTGGCACACTTTCGTTGGTTCCCTCGTTCTTGTGGCACACTTTTGTTCGTTCTCTCGTTCTTGTGGCACACTTTCGTTCGTTCTCTCGTTCTTGTGGCACACTTTCGTTCGTTCTCTCGTTCTTGTGGCACACTTTCGTTCCTCCTCTCGTTCTTGTGGCACACTTTCGTTCGTTCTCTCGTTCTTGTGCCACACTTTCGTTCGTTCTCTCGTTCTTGTGGCACACTTTCGTTGGTTCCCTCGTTCTTGTGGCACACTTTCGTTCGTTCCCTCGTTCTTGTGGCACACTTTCGTTCGTTCCCTCGTTCTTGTGGCACACTTTCGTTCGTTCCCTCGTTCTTGTGGCACACTTTCGTTCGTTCCCTCGTTCTTGTGGCACACTTTCGTTCGTTCTCTCGTTCTTGTGGCACACTTTCGTTCGTTCCCTCGTTCTTGTGGCACACTTTCGTTCGTTCTCTCGTTCTTGTGGCACACTTTCGTTCGTTCTCTCGTTCTTGTGGCACACTTTCGTTCCTCCTCTCGTTCTTGTGGCACACTTTCGTTCGTTCTCTCGTTCTTGTGGCACACTTTCGTTCGTTCCCTCGTTCTTGTGGCACACTTTCGTTCGTTCTCTCGTTCTTGTGGCACACTTTCGTTCGTTCTCTCGTTCTTGTGGCACACTTTCGTTCGTTCCCTCGTTCTTGTGGCACACTTTCGTTCCTCCTCTCGTTCTTGTGGCACACTTTCGTTCTTTCTCTCGTTCTTGTGGCACACTTTCGTTCGTTCCCTCGTTCTTGTGGCACACTTTCGTTGGTTCCCTCGTTCTTGTGGCACACTTTCGTTGGTTCCCTCGTTCTTGTGGCACACTTTCGTTGGTTCCCTCGTTCTTGTGGCACACTTTCGTTCGTTCCCTCGTTCTTGTGGCACACTTTCGTTCGTTCTCTCGTTCTTGTGGCACACTTTCGTTCTTTCTCTCGTTCTTGTGGCACACTTTCGTTCGTTCCCTCGTTCTTGTGGCACACTTTCGTTCGTTCCCTCGTTCTTGTGGCACACTTTCGTTCCTCCTCTCGTTCTTGTGGCACTCTTTCGTTCGTTCCCTCGTTCTTGTGGCACACTTTCGTTCGTTCTCTCGTTCTTGTGGCACTCTTTCGTTCGTTCTCTCGTTCTTGTGGCACACTTTCGTTCGTTCTCTCGTTCTTGTGGCACTCTTTCGTTCCTCCTCTCGTTCTTGTGGCACTCTTTCGTTCGTTCCCTCGTTCTTGTGGCACTCTTTCGTTCCTCCTCTCGTTCTTGTGGCACACTTTCGTTCGTTCTCTCGTTCTTGTGGCACTCTTTCGTTCCTCCTCTCGTTCTTGTGGCACTCTTTCGTTCGTTCCCTCGTTCTTGTGGCACACTTTCGTTCGTTCCCTCGTTCTTGTGGCACTCTTTCGTTCGTTCCCTCGTTCTTGTGGCACACTTTCGTTCGTTCCCTCGTTCTTGTGGCACACTTTCGTTCGTTCTCTCGTTCTTGTGGCACACTTTCGTTCGTTCTCTCGTTCTTGTGGCACTCTTTTGTTCGTTCTCTCGTTCTTGTGGCACTCTTTCGTTCATTCTCTCGTTCTTGTGGCACTCTTTCGTTCCTCCTCTCGTTCTTGTGGCACACTTTCGTTCATTCTCTCGTTCTTGTGGCACACTTTCGTTCATTCTCTCGTTCTTGTGGCACACTTTCATTCATTCTCTCGTTCTTGTGGCACACTTTCGTTCGTTCTCTCGTTCTTGTGGCACACTTTCGTTCGTTCCCTCGTTCTTGTGGCACACTTTCGTTCGTTCTCTCGTTCTTGTGGCACACTTTTGTTCGTTCCCTCGTTCTTGTGGCACACTTTCGTTTGTTCCCTCGTTCTTGTGGCACACTTTCGTTCCTCCTCTCGTTCTTGTGGCACACTTTCGTTGGTTCTCTCGTTCTTGTGGCACTCTTTCGTTCGTTCCCTCGTTCTTGTGGCACACTTTTGTTCGTTCCCTCGTTCTTGTGGCACACTTTCGTTTGTTCCCTCGTTCTTGTGGCACACTTTCGTTCCTCCTCTCGTTCTTGTGGCACACTTTCGTTCGTTCTCTCGTTCTTGTGGCACACTTTCGTTCCTCCTCTCGTTCTTGTGGCACACTTTCGTTCGTTCTCTCGTTCTTGTGGCACACTTTCGTTCCTCCTCTCGTTCTTGTGGCACACTTTCGTTCGTTCCCTCGTTCTTGTGGCACACTTTCGTTCCTCCTCTCGTTCTTGTGGCACTCTTTCGTTCGTTCTCTCGTTCTTGTGGCACTCTTTTGTTCGTTCTCTCGTTCTTGTGGCACACTTTCGTTCGTTCTCTCGTTCTTGTGGCACACTTTCGTTCGTTCTCTCGTTCTTGTGGCACACTTTCGTTCGTTCCCTCGTTCTTGTGGCACACTTTCGTTCGTTCCCTCGTTCTTGTGGCACACTTTCGTTCGTTCCCTCGTTCTTGTGGCACACTTTCGTTCGTTCCCTCGTTCTTGTGGCACACTTTCGTTCCTCCTCTCGTTCTTGTGGCACACTTTCGTTCGTTCCCTCGTTCTTGTGGCACACTTTCGTTCGTTCCCTCGTTCTTGTGGCACACTTTCGTTCGTTCCCTCGTTCTTGTGGCACACTTTCGTTCGTTCCCTCGTTCTTGTGGCACACTTTCGTTCGTTCTCTCGTTCTTGTGGCACACTTTCGTTCGTTCCCTCGTTCTTGTGGCACACTTTCGTTCGTTCTCTCGTTCTTGTGGCACTCTTTCGTTCATTCTCTCGTTCTTGTGGCACACTTTCGTTCGTTCCCTCGTTCTTGTGGCACACTTTCGTTCGTTCCCTCGTTCTTGTGGCACACTTTCGTTCGTTCTCTCGTTCTTGTGGCACACTTTCGTTCGTTCCCTCGTTCTTGTGGCACACTTTCGTTCGTTCTCTCGTTCTTGTGGCACTCTTTCGTTCCTCCTCTCGTTCTTGTGGCACACTTTCGTTCGTTCTCTCGTTCTTGTGGCACACTTTCGTTCGTTCTCTCGTTCTTGTGGCACACTTTTGTTCGTTCTCTCGTTCTTGTGGCACACTTTCGTTCCTCCTCTCGTTCTTGTGGCACTCTTTTGTTCGATCTCTCGTTCTTGTGGCACACTTTCGTTCGTTCTCTCGTTCTTGTGCCACACTTTCGTTCGTTCCCTCGTTCTTGTGGCACACTTTCGTTCGTTCTCTCGTTCTTGTGGCACACTTTCGTTCGTTCTCTCGTTCTTGTGGCACACTTTCGTTCGTTCCCTCGTTCTTGTGGCACACTTTCGTTCGTTCTCTCGTTCTTGTGCCACACTTTCGTTCGTTCCCTCGTTCTTGTGGCACTCTTTCGTTCGTTCTCTCGTTCTTGTGGCACACTTTCGTTCGTTCTCTCGTTCTTGTGGCACACTTTCGTTCGTTCCCTCGTTCTTGTGGCACACTTTCGTTCGTTCTCTCGTTCTTGTGGCACACTTTCGTTCGTTCTCTCGTTCTTGTGCCACACTTTCGTTCGTTCCCTCGTTCTTGTGGCACACTTTCGTTCGTTCTCTCGTTCTTGTGGCACTCTTTCGTTCCTCCTCTCGTTCTTGTGGCACACTTTCGTTCGTTCCCTCGTTCTTGTGGCACACTTTCGTTCGTTCTCTCGTTCTTGTGGCACACTTTCGTTCGTTCTCTCGTTCTTGTGGCACACTTTTGTTCGTTCCCTCGTTCTTGTGGCACACTTTCGTTCGTTCCCTCGTTCTTGTGGCACACTTTCGTTCGTTCCCTCGTTCTTGTGGCACTCTTTCGTTCGTTCCCTCGTTCTTGTGGCACACTTTCGTTCGTTCCCTCGTTCTTGTGGCACTCCTTCGTTCGTTCCCTCGTTCTTGTGGCACACTTTCGTTCGTTCTCTCGTTCTTGTGGCACACTTTCGTTCGTTCCCTCGTTCTTGTGGCACACTTTCGTTCGTTCCCTCGTTCTTGTGGCACACTTTCGTCCGTTCCCTCGTTCTTGTGGCACTCTTTCGTTCGTTCTCTCGTTCTTGTGGCACTCTTTTGTTCGTTCCCTCGTTCTTGTGGCACACTTTCGTTCGTTCCCTCGTTCTTGTGGCACACTTTCGTTCGTTCTCTCGTTCTTGTGGCACACTTTCGTTCGTTCTCTCGTTCTTGTGGCACACTTTCGTTCGTTCCCTCGTTCTTGTGGCACACTTTCGTTCGTTCCCTCGTTCTTGTGGCACACTTTCGTTCGTTCTCTCGTTCTTGTGGCACACTTTCGTTCGTTCCCTCGTTCTTGTGGCACACTTTCGTTCGTTCTCTCGTTCTTGTGGCACTCTTTCGTTCCTCCTCTCGTTCTTGTGGCACACTTTCGTTCGTTCTCTCGTTCTTGTGGCACACTTTCGTTCGTTCTCTCGTTCTTGTGGCACACTTTTGTTCGTTCTCTCGTTCTTGTGGCACACTTTCGTTCCTCCTCTCGTTCTTGTGGCACTCTTTTGTTCGATCTCTCGTTCTTGTGGCACACTTTCGTTCGTTCTCTCGTTCTTGTGCCACACTTTCGTTCGTTCCCTCGTTCTTGTGGCACACTTTCGTTCGTTCTCTCGTTCTTGTGGCACACTTTCGTTCGTTCTCTCGTTCTTGTGGCACACTTTCGTTCGTTCCCTCGTTCTTGTGGCACTCTTTCGTTCGTTCTCTCGTTCTTGTGGCACTCTTTCGTTCGTTCTCTCGTTCTTGTGCCACACTTTCGTTCGTTCCCTCGTTCTTGTGGCACTCTTTCGTTCGTTCTCTCGTTCTTGTGGCACTCTTTCGTTCGTTCTCTCGTTCTTGTGCCACACTTTCGTTCGTTCTCTCGTTCTTGTGGCACACTTTCGTTCGTTCTCTCGTTCTTGTGGCACACTTTCGTTCGTTCCCTCGTTCTTGTGGCACACTTTCGTTCGTTCTCTCGTTCTTGTGGCACACTTTCGTTCGTTCTCTCGTTCTTGTGCCACACTTTCGTTCGTTCCCTCGTTCTTGTGGCACACTTTCGTTCGTTCTCTCGTTCTTGTGGCACACTTTCGTTCGTTCTCTCGTTCTTGTGCCACACTTTCGTTCGTTCCCTCGTTCTTGTGGCACACTTTCGTTCGTTCTCTCGTTCTTGTGGCACTCTTTCGTTCCTCCTCTCGTTCTTGTGGCACACTTTCGTTCGTTCCCTCGTTCTTGTGGCACACTTTCGTTCGTTCCCTCGTTCTTGTGGCACACTTTCGTTCGTTCTCTCGTTCTTGTGGCACACTTTCGTTCGTTCTCTCGTTCTTGTGGCACACTTTTGTTCGTTCCCTCGTTCTTGTGGCACACTTTCGTTCGTTCCCTCGTTCTTGTGGCACACTTTCGTTCGTTCCCTCGTTCTTGTGGCACTCTTTCGTTCGTTCCCTCGTTCTTGTGGCACACTTTCGTTCGTTCCCTCGTTCTTGTGGCACTCCTTCGTTCGTTCCCTCGTTCTTGTGGCACACTTTCGTTCGTTCTCTCGTTCTTGTGGCACACTTTCGTTCGTTCCCTCGTTCTTGTGGCACACTTTCGTTCGTTCCCTCGTTCTTGTGGCACACTTTCGTTCGTTCTCTCGTTCTTGTGGCACTCTTTTGTTCGTTCCCTCGTTCTTGTGGCACACTTTCGTTCGTTCCCTCGTTCTTGTGGCACACTTTCGTTCGTTCTCTCGTTCTTGTGGCACACTTTCGTTCGTTCTCTCGTTCTTGTGGCACACTTTCGTTCGTTCCCTCGTTCTTGTGGCACACTTTCGTTGGTTCCCTCGTTCTTGTGGCACTCTTTTGTTCGTTCCCTCGTTCTTGTGGCACACTTTCGTTTGTTCCCTCGTTCTTGTGGCACAGTGGTATGAGGATGTAAACACAGCACTATGGCAGCTCCAGGACACAGTGGAAATCGAGTGTTTACACAAGTATATAATAAGAACACATCCAGCTAAGCCACATTTGATCTGGGGAACAAAAATATGAACCCTTAATTACAAAATAATCATCCCATGCAAACAATTCAAATTTATAACTTTGGGCAGAAATAGGATTTATATAATATTAGTTTAAATGGTTTTAAATAAAATATGCCATATACGTACCTATTATTTATTTACCAAAATATATTTGGTAATTTCAGTCTTCTCGAAGTAAAAATGGAACATTCGTGTGTTTGGTCATTGGTCCACTCAGTGCTCGGTGTTACAACAGAACGGACGCCTCATAATCTGCGTTTTTGAGTGTCTTGAAAAGCGCTTTATAAATAAAATGTATTATTATTATTATAATCTGCAGCAGGACCAGCACAGATTTACCTCGCAGCATGACGTGCTCTGATTGGTTAATCTGCCTGTCTGTCACGCCCACTGCTTTATTTAATTTTTTTTTCATGTTTTTCAGCAAAATATGTCCTGCCCAGTACAGATACGAGGGCCATTCAAAAGGTTCTAAGACAAACGCCATAAATTCAAAATGAGTCGAACTAGTTCAACAAAATGACCTTGAATCGTACCGCTGATGACTTATAAACACATATGACAAGTTTCGGCATTCTGGCTTTGTTATTTGAAGAGTTACGTTACATATTGCACAACCCATTTTTTTGACCCTCCAAAATGAGCCTATTCGAAGTCCGAGCAAACATTAAATTTCTAACAAAACTTCATTGGAAACCTAAAGAAATGATTGAAGATTTGCACAATGTTTATGGATGCTTTTTTTCCTATTTCCAAAGTTGAAGGAACATTTAAAATAGGGATGCAAATTATCGATTAATTCATTAATTGATAGTTGATTGACCTTATCGATCGATTAACGATGAACTGATAAGCGGCGTTTTTCACCTGAATTTTAGTGTTTCAATAGGGTCTTTAAGAATATAAGCTCTAGTAACATAACACTGAGTCAAAAATAGATCATAGTATTATTATATTGTATATTCCTCAATTAATTATTCCTTAGTAAAAAGCAGACAAATGTATTGATGCTGAATAACAAAATACAGTAATCCCTCACTCTATCGCGGTTCGCGGATTTTTTTATTTTTATTTTTTTTCAATTTTTTTTTTATAGTGGAACATTTTTTTTTATAGTGTAACATTGTGTTCTGCGTCCTGATTGGCTAAGAGACTAAACCAGGACTAAACGTGGACTAAACCAGGTCTAGACCAGAACTAAACCAGGTCTAGATCAGGTCTAAACCAGGTCTAAACCTGGACTGGGCCTGGACTAAACCAGGACTAAACCAGGATTAAACCACCACGTGCCGCTGCTGGTTTCGTGCGGCTGGTTTGTGGCTAGGGCTGAGACTACGCATTCCGGGCGCCGCGGTTCGATCTCGTGCTCAGGTTGCGCGCACACCGGGCAGTGCCGTTGAGTGAGCGCGGTGCGCGGTTGCCTTGTTTCGTGACCACACGGGTGCGCGTGTCCGCGATTAATTACAATGAATGCATTTTGTTCGACCAACGTATTGATCGACAATTAATCGTAAGTCGATTAATTGTTGACATCCCTAATTTAAAAGGAACAAGATTTCAGTCCATACTTGAAGCGAAGAGGGAGGTTGTGACCTGGTTGACTAGACAAGCTCCAGAATTCTATCAAGAAGGAATTTTTCGGTGGAAACGTCGCTTGCAGAAGTGTATTGACTTAGGTGGATGTTATGTAGAAAAATAATTTTGTTACTTTCAAAAATAAAGTCGTTTTTTAATTTGTCTTAGAACTTTTTGAATGACCCTCGTATATTGAATAAGCAGCTCCTGAGGTCAAAATAAGTCTGCTGTGTGCCGTCTGTATCTCAAGTGTTTTATTTTCCAACATTTAGGAAGTGCTCATTAGCATGCAAGTCGTCGTTAGCTTTACCACTCTGGCCTCTGAAAGATGTGAACATTTTTATAAGCTCATCACTGTGAATAACTGTGAATAATTAGGATGTATAACTGTGTAGGATGTATAAGGTATAAGCTAAGGAATAATTTGGACTAATGTAAACCATTTAAAATGAACTAATTCTTTGTATCATGGTTTTAATACAGTAAAAATCAGATACAACGCCTTAAAGCTGAAACGTGAGACCCGCCAGACCAATGACCAAACGTGTTTTCTTCAACCTACGACGCCATAGACTGTATAAAAGGACATAGTTATCCTGCTAGTCGTCACGTTCCATACAGGAATTTAACTTTGAGATCTGGCTCCAATTCACTTTCTATTGAAAAATCATCACCCTCTCTCTAAGTTCTGCTTTCACACTCATTATTCTGACCTTAAAATATGATTTCGTATTAAAGGAGAGTTAACGTTTTTTTACAATCTGAGCCTTATTTCGGTAATAAAACAAGTTGTTTTACTCATCCATAGCATAGCGGATTACAGGCCACTTTTGACTCAAACAAAAGTGCAGACTGACATTAAGCTTCTATGATTTGAAAAGTGTTAAAGTTTGTGTTATTTGGAGACCGCAAACATATGCCCCGAGAACTCACGTTACGGATATCGCTAAACTAAAACATCTCCGGAAATGCTCCAAATGACACCAAAGTGCTATGGGTGAGTAAAACAACTTGTTTTATTACCGAAATAAGATTGTAAAAAACGTTAATTCTCCTTTAACCTGCTCTACCTGGGGTTTTTATTTTACTATTTTGCCTGTCAAATGAAGATATGAAAAATAATAAAAGACCAATCAGGTACATTCTTTCCCTGAGGTCATTTCCAAGCAATAAGTTTGACTGACAGCTCACTGTTAAGCACCCGCCCCCTGCAAATCCAGCGAGTGGGAAGGTACCAATAACTTCACTCTTGATTGGCCCGGATTCTTGGTTGCAGATTCGCCGCTATAACTGCTAGCCTCAATTGGCTTTGTTTGGTTACAGGATGGTACGGCTGACGTCACACTCCCTCAGTCCACTTTTATATACGGTCTATATGACACGTTTTACTTTTACACTGTTACACTTGCAACCAGAGACTGTATATCTCAATGGCCCTGGCTAACGCGTTAAGCACTGCGTTCCGAATAGGAAGTGAGCATGGGCGCGCTTCCGGCTCGATTGTATTATCTGCTTTACCATTGAATCTTGAGAACCCTACAGTCCCTTTAAGTGCGTTATGGGGGGGGCTCTGCATTCTAATCTGTCATGATGACCCGAGAGACCCCGAACTCTGGAACTCTTGAAAAAGAGGTTTTTAATCTCAATGGGATTTCCCTGGTTAAATAAAGTTTAAAAAAAATAAATACATAAATAAGTAAAGCAATTCCTATTCCTAATACGGAACACAGCTTCAAATTCACGTATAACGCTAGTCTCGATGAGCTTCACTTGACTGGAGCCGAACGCTATGGGTGACGTCACATTCCCTTAGTCCACTTCTTTATACAGTCTATGCGTACAACACAGCCCCTTTTCCTCCTTTAATAAAAAAGCACGAAGCAAATCAAAGCCCTGCGTTTGCACACGGTACAATAATAATAATAATAATAATAATAATAAGCGAACTGCACATCAGTGGACACAGCTAAGCCCTGTAATAGTCTGACACGAGCACGACAGCACACATACTCCAGAGATGTACAGTTTTACAGTCCACATACGTAAGTTAGTCTTGGCTCTTGACTTTTAGCTTGAGCCCGTATTTGTTTTTAAGACAGATTTTGAACCCGAAGATCATTTTGGGATAGGACAAAACATTGTAAAGCAAGGCATATAAAATTCAGCTGACTTAAGAGTGGTCCCGTACGCTAAATGCTTTAACCGATGTTGTTTCGTTCTGCTTGTACGTTGAGGAAATGTTAGTCAGTCGCTGCAGTTCGTTAGACCGAAAACATCATCAACGCCGTAATCCCATGGCACAGTGAAAAGTACACGTTAATAAGTACAAGTTCGTAAGTCTTGATTAGTCCAGGTAATACAAATATGTCTGTGATCACATGACCCTGTATTCGCCAAGCACGAGTCGAACCATTCTTCAGTCATAACCGGAACCGAAGGCACTTTAGAGGCCGTATATCTGCCGGGGTCCAAGTGGTTTGAGAGCCCCCTGGTGGTGCTTAAGTATAACGCAATCCTGTCAATCTAGGAACAGTCGTTTAAAGGGATAGCGCGTTTTTTTTTTACATCAATCTGTATGGGTTTCCTTCTAAAAGTTACGTGTGTTGACACCGGCTTACCTCTGACAGTCTCAGCTGATTCTGGTTCGGCTCGCGTTCTGGAGCCCACGTAAGTAGGTCCGGTAACTTCCCCGGAACATGATATAAAGCTTGTTTTTCTTCTCAAAAACAAAACATTTGTCCGAAAGGTGATATATTTGTGTCCCAAACAGTTGTCCACGAAACATCCAGCAGCGTTCTTAGCGATCGTGTATTGTGTCTGTCGATTCATATCACTGCACGCATATTAGCTGTATTAGCCTGTTCACTTGTAAACTTCCCCTGTACGGCAGATGCGGTCCGCCGTACACTTCCGCTAAAGGCTAATACAGCTAATATGCGCGCAGTGATACGAATCGACAGACACAATACGCAAACGCAATCTACTGTTTGGGACGCAAATATATTACCTTTCGGACAAATGTTTTGTTTTGTGAAGAAAAATAAGCTTTATTTCATGTTCCAGGGAAGTTACCGGACCTACTTACGTGGGCTCCAGAACGCGAGCCGAACCTCTGACAGTCTCAGCTGTCAGAGGTAAGCCGGTGTCAACACACGTAACTTTTAGAAGGAAACCCATACAGACTAACATAAAAAAAACTGCACTATCCCTTCAAGTGCTTTCTGGGGTTAACTAAAGTGGACACTGCCCCCTTTTGGATGATAATTTTACTTTTATCTTGTTGACTTTTGAGCATCACTTATTGCTATCAGTACTTGACACTAAACACCTTTCTGCTTTTTAGGTAGTAACCAGCGCGCGACGGAATCAGAGGACTCAAATGTACATTCAAAAAGGTCTTTGTTGGTCCGTTACTTGGAGTGAACAGTTTAAATTCACACGGTTTACTGGTGAGGGTAGGGTAGGGTCCCGTCGTTTGCAGTTTTTGTAAAAGGCTCCAAAACTCTCAGGCGTATCACAGAGTTAGCTAAAGAGCACTTCCTCTACTAGCGCAGCCTTTAGCTTCACTGCGTCAATCACTGTGTTGTGTTACTCCTTATAGGCCAGTCCCAGAGTAGGGGGCGGGGTGTGGGTCAGGATTGGTCGAGGCAGAGTTGGGGGCGGGGTTGGACTCGGCCTCTGGAACATGCCTTGGAGCTGACGGTTGACTAAAACGTGGTGGCTAGTGCTCTCCTGGAAATTCCGTAAGTTTTCCTGGAAACGCACGCTGCTCTCCCTCTCCAGCTGGTTGTTCTCCTCCGGGATCCTGTGGTTAGGATGGAGATCGGGTGTGGGCCCTCTTTCCGGCTGACCGCTGCTGCTGCCGTTGTCTCTGTTCAGGGTGGACTCGCGGCTCGAGGACGCCACGGACTGACTGTCGGAGCCTCCGTCGCTGCTCGCGGCCGTTCCTTCCACGGGGGTGACTCGGATGGTAGTGACAGCCTGCGGGTGGGGGTGGAAGGGCGGGGCGAAGGCTGCGGGGGGCGGGATCGGAGTGTTGGGGTTGGGCGAGCTCGGGGGGAAGCTGGTGTGGGCGTTGCCGGCAGAATTATTCGGCGGGAAAGCTGGATGTGGAAAATTATTATGGCCGTTGTTGGGATGCTGGAAACTATTTGTGCTGACGGCGTTTTGGAAATGATTGGGATTGTTGGAGTGTTGGAAACTGTTGGGGTTGTTCTGATGGTGAAAACTGTTGGGGTTGTTGCTATGCTGGAAACTGTTGGGATTATTTTGGTGGTGGTAGCTGTTTGGGTTATTCTGATGGTGAAAATTGTTTGGATTGTTGCCATGGTGATACGCGTTGGGATTGTTTTGGAAATGATTGGCAGTTTGGTGCTGGAAAGTACTGGGGTTGCTCTGATGCTGGTAGTTGGGATTGTTCTGATGTTGGTAGTTGGGGTTGTTGTTCGGGTGCAGAGGGTGAAGCGGGTGCATGACGTGCGGGTGGTTCTGGTAAGCCCCGCCCCCTCCGCCGCCGTCTGGACCCGACTCCACCTCTATCTCGTTGCCGATGACGCTGCGGCGGCCGTCTGGGGGGCCGGGGTCGCAGCTCTCCCCGTGGCGCCCCAGCTCGTTCAGGTTGAAGGCGGACTGGCGCAGAGATGGACGCTGCTCCGGAGGTTTCCAACGCCATGAGCCGCTGCCGTCCGTACTCGGGGGCTTCACCACAGGCTTGTTGGACTTGGACTCTGGGTGTGCCTCCACGCGGATGATACTGCCGGTTCTTTCCAAACCACCTGCAATAACATAACGGAAGCCTGTTATAGGAAGCTCCAGTTCCAATTTTGGCTATTTTAAGGAGCAAGAAACACAAGCAACACTCCAAAACTTTGGTCGACTGTGTTGTTTTTAAAGTGTTCTAAAAATAACGTTGAACTGACAGCAGTGCAATGAAAATAGTACAACCCCATAAAAAGTATTACGTGGTGCAAATGGATACATGAAAATATAAATTTGTAGTCCACAATTTTTAATGGAGGTTTGTAGCTTGCACTGTGACTTAAAGGAGAATTTACGTTTTTTACAATCTGAGCCTTATTTCGGTAATAAAACAAGTTGTTTTACTCACCCATAGCACTTTGGTGTCATTTGGAGCATTTCCGGAGATGTTTTAGATTAGCGATATCCGTTAATCTGAGTGGTCGGGGCACAACGTTGCAGTCACCAAAATAACAAACTTTAGCACTTTTCAAATCACAGAAGCTCGCTGTGTCAGTGTAGACTTTAAGTCCGGCCTGAAACCCGATATCCAGCTATATTTTCATCTGATGACGTCATCATAGAGGACAGCGAGCATGAGCAAATTTCCCAGCTGATTCGCAGATAAACACCGCTCTGAACTTTTCTATTGCGAGCGACACATGGCAGAAGATTCGGACTTTGAGACTGAAGAGGACTTATTTGAGTATGATGGCCGTCCCTATCATTTTGTGCCTGAGTATACGGATGAGGAGACAGAATGGATACGGAAAGAATGAAGCGGAGACAGTTTTAGGAGCAGCCATCAGTTCTGCATTACTTCTCAGAATCGTGCGCTGAATCCGCTGGCCTTCTTTCTTTTCTTTTGCTGGTAAAAAATCGTCCTGACTGAAGTGGGTACTGCAAACACGATGGTCCAAACGTCTTATAGCTTTGCCTTTCATGTTTGGGTCCCGAGAGCTGAGAGCGAAATCAGATGTGACTGAGCACATGTGCACTGTTCTCCTCATCTACTCGAAACTATGGCTAAATCTCGGATTACAGGCCACTTTTGACTCAAACGAAAGTGTAGACTAAGACATTGAGCTTCTGTAATTTGAAAAGTGATAAAGTTTGTGTTATTTTGGAGACTGCAACTTCATGCCCCGACCACTCACGTTAACGGATATCGCTAATCTAAAACATCTCTGGAAATGCTCCATATGACACCAAAGCGCTATGGGTGAGTAAAACAACTTCTTTTATTACCGAAATAAGGCTCAGATAGTAAAAAACGTTAATTCTCCTTTAAAAAAACAAGCATGGGTTGTCTGACTGGCCAAATTGCATTAATTTTAAATTATAAATCAGATGTTACGTCCTAACAGTTACTCTTTAAGTTCCTCTTACTTGAGTAATAGGTTCCCAAATACTATTTTACTCTTACTCAAACTACTACTACATTCTTCTACTTGAGTAATATTATACTTGAGTACAGTTTCTGGCTACTCTTCCCACTTATTGCACCAGTACGATACATCACACCTCTCCTGTCTATAGTGCAGTAAATCCTTGTTTTCATGGTTTATGTTGTAAATCAATAAAAATAATTGCGTTCCATACCTCCTCCAACCACTCCGGTGGTGGAGGCGGGTGGGGATGGGTCCTGGTCGGTCAGGGCTCTGTAGCGGATTGAGCCAGTGCAGCTGAGACTGCTGCCCCCGTCCTCAGAGCGAGGGGAATGGAGGAGACCCTGCTGCTTGGACAGGGCTATCACCTGGAACACAAACACGTACAGGGATCTAACCAAATCTGCACATCATCGTCATAAGACTCTTTACTCTTACAAAACTCAACTTGCTTTAATTACAAGTGCGTATGGCAGAGAGCCCATACTTCCTAAAGCAAGAAAACATGTTATCGATCAATTTAGTACAACAAAGAGGTCATACAAGTAACTTTAAATGAAGTTGGCATAAACGTCAGTAGCACCTGGACTTTGTAAGGAGATATCAAGTGAAACCTCAGAACCTCTAGGATTCCCTCAGTGAGCTGCAGAGGCTGCACTAGCACAGAGTCATGAATGGCTGTAGGTGCTGGGGTTTAGCTTGCCTCGTTTACACCAGACCATATCACAAGTGATATATGGTCTGGGAGCCACCTACTGAATATCTCGTAGTGGAGGTGTGGTTTACGATCGCCAACGGCCGTTTATTGAGCGTTACGAATGTCTATCATTTGACGTATACGTAGCCCATAGCCAATCATGTCAGTTGTCAGTTCAAACTATAAGTTTCCGTTTGTCGCGTAGTACGTGTCACCGTCTTTCACCCCTCCCCACTCTCTGATTGGCTTCCAAAATCAGGAGAGCTCGCTTAGCCTAGTTGCCAGGCTGTCTTTTAGATCGGCACGAAAGAAAGCAGCCTGGGATTTCCCAGGTTAGGGTTTAGCTATTGACCGTTCAGATCAGAGAGAGGCATTTTAGGTTTAGACACTGAAGACGAGATCCAGAATGGCAACACAAATGCGAGGCTCATTCTGCTTTCTAACTGGATAATCATCATAAACTTGGCTATTATGTCCAATGTTATTTTGAACACTAGATCAGCATTACAATTGTTATCAGTATTATCACAATTAAATAATTTAATTTGAAGATGTTTACTTTATGATAACAGGAGAAATTCAATTTGTCAACTGGACAAAGTTTGTTTGGTCGAAAACGTTTCGCCGCTCATCCGAGAGGCTTCGTCAGTTCTGGTTCTAGTGCTGGTTAGACCCTGCTTATACCTAGCTGCAGGGAGGAGCTCGCTACACTGAATTCTTCTGAAACTATCTCAACTAATTTGTTTCTTTTGTTTTTCGAATTTCTCTGGCGTCTAGTTTAGCATACCTATTCAACGACCGTCTCCACCTCAACCTCTGACCCTGACTTGTCTGCCCTATTGTTTCTTTTGTCTGTTTTGACTTGGTTTGAGAATCGAATTATAAATGGGAGACAAGTTATGTCTAACTCCCCCATTTCTGTTTAAAGAAGAATTCTTTGACAAAAATTGCCTCTTTAACTCCCCTCTCAAACCAGTTCTTTTCCCTGGCCAAGATCTGAACCTCACTGTCCTCAAATGAATGGCCCGTGGCTTCTAGGTGAAGATGTACGGCAGATGACGGTCCACTCTGGCACGCCCGTCTGTGTTGGTACATCCCCTTGTGAAGGGGCTGTTTTGTTTCTCCATTGTAGCGCTCACTGCAGTCTTCACTACACTGAATGGAGTAGACCACATTGCTTTGTTTGTGACTCGGTGTTTTGTCCTTTGGGTGGACAAGTTTTTGTCTTAAAGTGTTTGTGGGTTTGAAATAAACTGGGATTTCATATTGTCTGAAAATCCTCTGTAGTTTTTCCGACACGCCGGCCAGGTAAGGAATCGCTACCCCTTTCCTCCTGGGTTCTGATTCTCTGTTGTCTGTTGTGGCCTGGTGAATAGGTATGCTAAACTAGACGCCAGAGAAATTCGAAAAACAAAAGGAACAAATTAGTTGAGATAGTTTCAGAAGAATTCAGTGTAGTGAGCTCCTCCCTGCAGCTAGGTATAAGCAGGGTCTAACCAGCACTAGAACCAGAACTGACGAAGCCTCTCGGATGAGCGGCAAAACGTTTTCGACCAAACAAACTTTGTCCAGTTGACAAATTGAATTTCTCCTGTTATCATGGATTCTACCTGGATGACTGAGGGACTCTTCACGCATGTTTACTTTATATTTGAGGACACAAGTAGGCCATGTTTATGAAATGTTAAATCTAAAGCTTACACACAGTTCCTTTCAAAACAAGGACATGTGAGTGGTCCCTGTACCTGCATGAGTCTCGGCTGTCCCCCGGCGCTGAGCGGGCGACAGGGCAGGGTGGTCTTCTCTGCCACACGGAGCCACTTCTCCCTGACAGAGCCCCCTCCGTCCATCATGCTGTCCTCCGACTCGCTCTCCTGATCCTTACTGTTGGAGTTGTCCTCCTCTGGGATGTGCACCAGCTGCGACGAGCCGGGCCGTGATTGGATGGACACTCTGGCTCCTCCCCCCATGCCCACGCCCCCGTTGTGGCTGTGGTGGTTGTGATTGGTCATGGGGACGGAGCTGGCCGCTAGCTTCATGTACTGCGCTGGTATGTGTGCCCCAGCGCGCAGCTCCGCCTCCTGACTGCTCATAGCCGGGAGGTGGGTCATAGCGCGCAGCTCCGCCTCCATGCCCATGGGGGAGGGCTCTGAGACGCAGCGCATCTCCTGGCTCCTCTGCGGGCTGGAGCAGGGCGCCGGTCTGATCCCGTCCATCACCTGCAGGGACAGCTTGCGGTTGTCGTTTTTGTTCTTCCACTGGCTGAGCAGCTGCTTGGAGCGCGTGGAGTCCATGGAGGCGTGGATGGAGGCGTGACGGCGAGGAACGCGGCCCTCCTCCATAGACGAGCCCCCGTGAGATCTGATCAAACACAATACAGATGTGAAGAAGGGTATTATGCAAACATCTATTTTTTTTTTTAGCTTTCTACCATGTTATAACGTCAGATCATAACACAATCATCCCGAAAATAAAATTACTAGTTGTTCTGTACAGTTTTGTGTCATGTTTTTGTATATTTATAGAGAATTGTTGTGTGGGAGCATGGGTGACGCAGGCTTGTGGGCGGAGCCTTGCACAGAATCTTACCGTGAGGAGGGCTCGAATAGCGTGACTCCTTCCATCCAGTTTGAACTCTATGAGGTTTTTGGCGAATCACGCTCAATTTTATAAAGATTTATAGATAAGGCAGAGGGCCGCCAGGGCTGCCCTTTGTCACCGGTTTTGTTCATTATATTTATGGACAGAATTTCTAGCCGCAGTCAGGGTCTGGAGGGGATCCGGTTTGGGAACCACAGGATCTCATCACTGCTGTTTGCAGATGATGTTGTCCTGATGGCTTCATCGAACTGGGACCTCCAGTGTGCACTGGGGCGGTTTGCAGCCGAGTGTGAAGCGGCTGGGATGAGGATCAGCTCCTCAAAATCCAAGGCCATGGTTCTCGACCGGAAAAAGGTGGCTTACCCTCTCCGGGTGGGTGGGGAGTCCTTGCCTCAAGTGGAGGAGTTCAAGTATCTCGGGGTCTTGTTCACGAATGAGGGGAGGATGGAGCCTGAGATCGACAGGAGGATCGGTGCAGCGTCGGCAGTGATGCGGTCGCTGTATTGGACCGTTGTGGTGAAGAGGGAGCTGAGCCGAAAGGCGAAGCTCTCAATTTACCGGTCAATCTACGTTCCTACCCTCACCTATGGTCATGAGCTCTGGGTAATGACCGAAAGGACAAGATCGCGGATACAAGCGGCCGAAATTAGTTTCCTCCGCAGAGTGGCTGGGCGCTCCCTTAGAGATAGGGTGAGGAGCTCAGTCACACGGGAGCTGAGGTGGCTCGGGCATCTGTTCCGGATGCCTCCTGGTCGCCTCCCTCGGGAGGTGTTCCGGGCATGTCCCACCGGGAGGAGGCCCCGGGGGAGACCCCTCCACACGCTGGAGGGACTATGTGTCCCGCTGGAGGAAGTGTCCGGGGTGAAGGAGGTCTGGGAGTCCCTGCTTAGACTGTTGCCCCCGCGACCCAGCCCCGGATAAGCGGAAGAAAATGGATGGATGGATGGAGATAAGGCAGAAAAGAGGGAGCTGCGGGTCTCACTGTAACATGTTAAAAGCTGCACAAATAAAACAAAAACTTCACTGGAGGAAACGTCTGTGTTTAGAAAGGAAAAATGTCTTAATCCTAACGCTAATAGTAACACTGGTCTATAAGCAAAATGCTTCTGGAACAAAAGTAGTGAAACTTTTCTTGGTTTAGGTCACTAATAAAGAAAACGTAAGTCAGAAGTGCTGATTGGCTATAGTTTCCAAGATATAGTATTGGGTCAAAATAGGAAATTTATGCAAAATAAGGCAAAAACGGTGGTTTATCAGAAGGTACAGTGTGTCTACAAGCACCAGTTCTATCTGAAAGTCTGTCTGCACATTCACATACATTCATTTTAATATGTCTAGAGTTTTAACATCAAATATTTTTGGCTTTCACATAAGAGAGATGCCTCTAAATTGTGTGCCCCTGATGTCTTAAGATATTTCTTGTTTATTTCTTGACGGATAAAGAAGTGCAAGTTAAATCTTTTCAAAATATAAATATTATTTTTAAGCAAAAATGCCTAAATCTTTTGTATAAACAGATGTGATCATTAAATATTTTGAATATACATTAGCTAACCAGCACAGTTATCAATTGATTTTCAGTTCATCTTATCAATATAAATGAGATTTAGCCACTTTTAACTCGGAAGCAGATCGAGTCCAAATATTTGTAGACCAGTGTAATTTTGAGGCTTAATAAATCAAAAAATAACACCACAAACTGAAGTTGTCTACATATAGAAATACCTGGGTAGTCTTAAATGTAATAGGCTGTTTATTTTATGTTTTTTGATTTTAATAAAAGACATAGTGAGCTAGCCAGTCTATAGCAGCTAGCCAGGGAGAGATCACTAAATTACTCAAACATGCATGGATGACATCTAAAGCCTCTTCACACATGTTTCTGATGAGGGAACAGTGTTATAACATGGTAGAAAGTGCCAAAAAGTAAATTTCTCATAATATCCCTGTTTAAGAAACTAAAGCGATCCAATCCAATCCAACTTTATTTCTATGGCACATTTTATAAACAGAAACAGTTTCCAAAGTGCTGCACATAAAATCAATAGAACTTAATAAAAACATGACTAAAATAGCAATAAATAAAGTGATAATAATAAAATAACCAAAAACAAAAGCAATTATAAAAAACACAGAGGACCACACAACTCACGCGGTATTAAAAGCCAGAGAATAAAAGTGGGTCTTAAGACGAGACTTAAAACTCTCCAGTGTGGGGGCTGTTTTGACATGAGGGGGCAGAGCGTTCCATAACTTGGGGCCAACCACAGAGAAAGCCCTGGGCCCCCGAGTTTTAAGTCTAGTCTTAGGGCCCACGAGCTGGAGCTGGCCCTCTGACCTCAGAGCACCGGTCTGTAGATTTGGATGAGGTCAGAGATGTATTTTGGGGCCAGTCCATTCAAAGCTTTAAAAACAAACAATAAAATCTTAAAGGTCCCATGGCATGAAATTTTCACTTTCTGAGGTTTTTGAACATTAATGTGAGCTCCCCTACCCTGTTTAGGCCCCCCCCCATGGTTAAAAGTTGCGAAATGTCTAAACTGAGCATTTGCGATCCTCTTCTGCGTTACAAAAAATCTGAGCTCAAACGGGCGATTTTGAACAAGGCACCTGATTGACGTCAGATCGAAAAAAGAAATGCAAATGCAGTTCCACCCCCGTCTGTCTGTACTCAGCGTCTCTGTAAATCACGCCCAGAGAGTTTGGACTGCGAATGCGCTAGGCAATGCGAAATGCGTTTTTTTATTTGCCTGGAGGCACGTCCGAGTGTTTCTAGGCTCGGAAGTCCTTTATCTGAGCCTCTGGACCTTTGAACAGCAGTGGTTTAATTTTATTTTCTGTGGAAATGTGTTTATTTTTCAATGGAACGCTTCCAATCTCTCCCCCCATGCAAAAACACGGAAATGGATCAGCTGAGAGCTGACAGCGGAGAGCGGAGTTTGGCCACGCCCCCACCCTCTACTATAGACCATCTCTTTTCTCCTCATTTGCATTCAAGCAACAACGCCCAGAATAAAGAGTTTGAGAGAGATATTTATGACTCTTTCTCATCTTATCTCTGTTTCTCATGCACTGAGTGTTGATTTTGAAGAAGGATTCATTTACAGTATTAGGGAACCATTAAGGAGCCATATAAAAGCATCAAGAAGTACCATGTCATGGGATCTTTAAAATCAATCTTAAAACAAACAGGAAGCCAGTGCAAAGACGCAAGAATAGGGGAGATGTGCTCATATTTTTTCCGTCCTGTTAAAAGGAGCGCGGCAGCATTCTGGACTAACTGCAGTCGATAAAGTGTGTTTTGATTCATTCCAGAATAAAGTGCGTTGCAGTAGTCCAGACGAGAAGAAATAAAAGCATGCATGACGCGCTCAAAATCTGAAAAAGATAAAAAAGATTTAATTTTGGCTAAAAGACGAAGGTGATAAAAACTAGATTTCACAACCGCATTAACTTGTTTATCAAGTTTAAAATCAGAGTCCATAATGACGCCAAGGTTGGTGGCTGTTGGTTTTGTGTGCTGTCTGAGAGGACCCAAGTCAGACAAAGAGCTGGCACTGCCACCGGGCCCGCACATTATCACCTCAGTCTTGGTCTCATTGAGGTTCAAGAAATTTTGAGCCAACCAAACCTTGACGTCATTAAAGGAGAATTAACGTTGTTTTTTTTTAACAATCTGAGCCTTATTTCGGTAATAAAACAAGTTGTTTTACTCACCCATAGCACTTTGGGGTCATTTGGAGCACTTCCGGAGATGTTTTAGTTTAGCGATATCCGTAACGTGAGTTCTCGGGGCAAATGTTTGCAGTCTCCAAATAACACAAACTTTAGCACTTTTCAAATTACAGAAGCTCAATGTCTTAGTCTACACTTTCGTTTGAGTCAAAAGTGGCCTCTAATCCGAGATTTAGCCATAGTTTCGAGTAGATGAGGAGGACAATGCGCATGTGCGGAGTCACAGCTGATTTCGCTCTCAGCTCTCGGGACCCAAACATGAAAGGCAAAGCTGTAAGATGTTTGGACCATCGTGTTTGCAGTACCCACTTCAGTCAGGACGATTTTTTACCAGCAAAGGAAAAGAAAGAAGGCCAGCGGATTCAGTACACGATTCTGAGAAGTAATGTGAAACCGATGGCTGTTCTCTGGTGCTCCTAAAACTGTCTCTGCTTCATTCTTTCCGTATCCATTCTGTCTCCTCATCCGTATACTCCTCTTCAGTCCTCAGTCCTCCATAAGTCCTCTTCAGCCTCAAAGTCCGAATCTTCTGCCATGTGTCACTCGCAACAGAAAAGTTGCGTCTTCTTATCTGCAAAACAGCTGTGAATGAGCACATGCGCATTGTCCTCCTCATCTCCTCGAAACTATGGCTAAATCTCAGATTACAGGCCACTTTTGACTCAAACGAAAGTGTAGACTAAGACATTGAGCTTCTGTAATTTGAAAAGTGATAAAGTTTGTGTTATTTGGAGACCGCAAACATGTGTCCCGAGAACTCACATTACAGAGATCGCTAAACTAAAACATCTCCAGAAATGCTCCAAATGACTCCAAAGTGCTATGGGTGAGTAAAACAACTTGTTTTATTACCGAAATGAGGCTCAGATTGTAAAAAAACGTTAATTCTCCTTTAAGGCACTCAAGCAGGGGTGTCAGGGGGCTGCTGTTGCTTTTCTTCAAAGGCAGATAAATCTGTGTATCGTCTGCATGAAAGTGATACAAGTGATAAAATCGATGACTTCTTCCACGACTCATATTAATAAACTTGGAAGCGAAATTGATGAGACACAGTTTTGACGCTGAGAATGGCCCCGCGCTTGTTTGTTCGTGAGCTCGGGCTGATCTGCAGAGGAGCGGGGCCTGTCAGTCTAACGGACGCAGTACATCCTTCACGTCAGCTGTTTTCACCTCTCCCACACACTCTTAGCTCTGACACACACACACACACACACACACACACAGACAATAGCTATCATTCACGTTAGACCGGAACTCTGTGGAGGATGAGGAGGTGCGCTGTCATGGCCGGGGACTTTGATGAAGAGGGATCGGGATCGGCATTGACGTGTGAAAACGCTCTCGTCACAACTGTCAGACACACAAAGGGCCACTATTGAGTTAGATGAAGCCTGGTTAAACGACATGTGATACGTGATGTGATCTGAGGCGCTAATCTGATAACGAGAGAAGCCGCTTTTAATCAGAGCTTTTGTTGAGTAGACACACGCACAAAGATGTGAGCCTTCAGGCAATAAACAGGGGAGGAATGTGAAAAATATGACTCGGAATCTACAGTTTTTACTAAAATGTTGTTTACCCTCGCTCGTGCCAATGAACAAATAAAGATTCTCGTATCTGACCTCCCAGTTACACTCTGGTCACAACTAAAGACTGTATAAAGAAGTGGACTGAGGGAGTGTGCCGTCACCGTTTGACTCCAGCCAAATGAAGCTCATGAGGTTAAAAGTTATACAAGCAAATTTGGAGCTGAGTTCCATAAATAGGGATTTATTTAAGGACAAAATACAGTAATCCCTCGTTTATCGCGGGGGTTAGGTTCCAGAAATAACCCGCAATAAGAGAAATCCGAGAAGTAGGACAACTTTATATTTTACAATGATTCTACATGTTTTAAGGCTGTAAATGCCTCACCACACACATTATACACTTTTCTCAGACTGGAATTAACATTTTCTCACATTTCTCTCTCGTTTAAACACTCAAACTTTCATAGATTTTCAACAAAATGTATTAATAGTGAAGCGTGGGGGCTCCTCCAGGAGCCCCGCCGGACGCGCGAGGGGAGCGGAGACATGAGTCACTGGATCCGCAGGAAGCACCGCGCTCATCCAACGGCACTGCCACGTCCCGGGACGCAATGCGCACCAACCCCTTGGAGAAGTGCGCGACACGTGCACCCCTCATCGTGGTCAAATCCGTGACAGAGCAGCATGACCGGCGCGAGGCCGCGCGTACACCGGGGCTGCGAGCACGAGATCGAACTGCGGCGTCCAGACCGCGTCCTCTCAGCCCGAGCCACAAACCAGCCGCACGAAACCAGCAAAGAGCGGCACGTGGTGGTTTAATCCTGGTTTAGACCTGGTCTAGTCCCGGTTTAGTCCAGGTCTAGACCTGGTCCAGTCCTGGTTTAGTCCAGGTCCAGTCCAGGTTTAGACCTGGTCTAGTCCTGGTCTAGTCTCGGTCTGGTCCTGGTCTAGGTCCAGTCTAGTCCAGGTCCTCCCGCGTCCCCCATCTATCAATTGGCAAAGGTCTACAGTCTCTTAGCCAATCAGGACTCAGAACACAATGTTACACTATAAAAAATATAAAAAATAAAAAATAAAAAAATCTGCGAAACAGTGAGGCCGCGAACAGTGAACTGCGATAGAGCGAGGGACCACTTTAGTGAAATAAAAACATCATGTAGAGCGGGTTTATATGAACATAAATAAGGCCATGAAGGTGATTTGCGGGACATTTTTCCAGACTCTGTGCTCGCTCAGGCCAGACGGATTGTCAGGAACCCCTCTCCCCTGTTGCACAGGGAATATGAAATGCTCCCATCAGGCAGACGCTATCGAGCACATAACTTTAAGAGTAACAGATATAAACTCTCATTTGTGCCCACTTCCGTTGCACTCGCGAACAAAATTGCACTTTATCGACTGCAGTTAGTCCAGAATGCTGCCGAGCGTCTTTTAACAAGACGGAAAAAATAAGAGCACATCTCCCCCACTCTTGCATCTTTGCACTGGCTTCCTGTTTGTTTTAGGATTGATTTTAAGATTTTATGTGTGATTCTGTGTGTGTGTTTAGGGTGGATGTGGTCTGTTGGGTGTCACTGGGCAGGGTGCTGGGTGTGTTTAGGGTGGATGTGGTCTGTTGGGTGTTACCTGGGCAGGGTGCTGCTGTTGAAGGTGCTCATGTTGTCACGATTGCCGAGGGGACTGGGTGGAGAGATGACCTCCACCTCGGCGCTGGCCCTCTTCATGTTCATGGAGGGCTCCCGGTACGAGGCGCTCCGGGTCAGGATGGGCAGCTCTGAGTTGGGGATCAGGGTGTGAGAGGAGGTCCGGGTGACGATGGGCTCTGTTTGGTTGGGGACCAGACTGTGGTGGACTAAAGACAAAAGGAAAAACAAAGCAATAAGCACATAATCCACCAGAAATGTTACACAGTGCACATACTACACTGGCCACGTTTACATGATGTTTTTTAATTCCGAATTAAATTGTTCGGAATTAAAATATTCTCTGTCAAGTTTAAATGAAATAACAATTCCAAATTGAGGTTTACATAGAAAAAAACGTTTAATTAATTTATTATTTAATTCCGCTCAACGTCTGGGGATCGGGAAGGGTTCTGTTTGGACAGGGGGCGTACAAACGTATTTATGTCTACCGTAAGAAAACACACAATCATCTGCTACCGGCTTTGTTGTCACCTCGGTTTGTCGTTTCGCCACGAACACAACTTTTTTCAACTTCATTCCGATGATAATTATGTAATTATATCGTCACGCTTTTTCTGCTCTACCTCAGCCCACTCCTGCATCCCGCTCGCGAATCCAAAAAGCAGTGGCTGAAAGTCCGAAGCAAAGACTGGTGGAGCTGGATCGTCCGGATCGCGTCAGAAGGGCAACCCAACGAGCATGCGCTGAATGATCGGAACGGCCGGAATTTTTTTTAAAAGAAGAATAAATGTTTACATGATCGAGGAATAAATCAATTTGGCTTTAAAATCAGAATAAACCACCCACTTACTTCGAAATTAAGTTGAATTCTGAATAATCAGTTTCATTTAGAATTAAGGGTTTATATGGTCTTTTTAAGTGGAGTTAATATGATTAACTAAGGCTACGTTCACACTGCAGCCTGAAACGACCCAAATCCGATTTTTTTGCCTCTATGCGACCTGTATCTGATCTTCTAATGACAGTGTGAACGACACAGATCCGATTTTTTCAAATGCGATCCAGGCCACTTGGATATGTGGTCCTAAATCCGATACATATCCGATCTTTTGGCATGCGACTTCAGTCTGAACGGCCAGGTCGCATTCATCCGACCTGAGTGTGTTTCCTCCAGTGAGAGTGGTACAAGTAGGCGTTCACAAATGTGCACAAACGTTCTTCTCATCATGCGAAAATAGTATATAAACTCGTATCAGTGAAGCGGCGAAGCACGTAGCAATCCCACCCCTCCTGCCTGTGACTCCGCACCCACATGTTCCTTCGTGCAGACGTTGCTGCCACTGCCCCGCAAAACGCTGTGGCCAAAAACCTCGTCCTTCTCCGTTTCCTCCTTAAAACAAATAAGCTGTACATGTTTTGGCTCCGGTACGAAAGCAACTTTAGGCTACTTCCGTAAACATTGAGCGCGTTCGCTGCGTGTGACGTCATCGTGTCCTCCAAGGCGCATGCGGGACACTTTTGGGGAGTTTAGCGTTCACACTGGAGATCACATACAATTCGCATTTAACTGGAAATGTGAACGGCCTCGCAAAAAAATCGGATTTCACAAAAAAATCGGAATTGAGCATTAAGCCCTGCAGTGTGAACGTAGCCTAAGATTCAGGAGCTGGACCACGCCTCAACCTCCTCGCCATCCAACCACAGCTCATCTTGACCACACCTTCAACTACCCAGAAGCCTTATTTATACAGCCTATCCCGACAACGCCGTCCATGTCAGCTCTCATCCATCCTTCAGCCAGAAGACATCATCTTTACGGAGGGATGTTCCCAAACAGCTGGGCGACCATTTTGGATTGGAGACGGAGCCCCCACCCTAAGTGTCCACCCAGCCATTACATCAACCCACCGTCAGTATTTATTATTATTTATTATTATTAGTGCTGTCAGGCAATTATAAAAATAATTACAGGATTTGTAATCAATTAATTTAATTAATCGCATTTTAATCTCGTGAGAGAGAGTGAGAGAGATTGTGAGTGAACGAGCGAACTAATCCACTTTGCGATTGAGTTTTTCAGTTTTCATGTGGTCGCTTTGCTCATTCGTTTCTCAAATTCTGTGAGCGTGGTTTGGTGGTTTGTTGGTTTGTGGGTTTGGTGGTTTGGTGGTTTGGTGGTTTGTTGAAGTCACCGGTAATGATGGAACTTGTCTGGACGTGTTTGTCGTTCAAATGATCCAGAGCAGCTTCGGTGATCGGAAAATTCCAATTCACCACGTTCTTGTTGATCGTCCCGTCTTCGTTCTTTTTATAAATAAACTTGCCGTTCAAAGCAGCGATTTGCTCACCGCAGGCCAAATTTAAAATGCGTCGCATTGAATAATTAATTGCGTTAATTTTTATAACGCGTTAATTTGCAGTGTAATTAATTAATCTGATTAACGTGTTAAGCTGACAGCCCTAATTATGATCCTTTATTTATCCCTGTAGGGAAATTATTTCTCTGCATTTGACCCATCCTTCAGGAGCAGTAAATATCTTTATCGTATTTCAGTGTCGTGGCGTGGTCCTTGCTAGTGAAAGCAGAATAAATTTTTATTCAGAATTAAGTGATTTTTATTCGGAATTAAAGCTCTCATGTAAACAACTTTTTCTATGGCTCCAGTATTACCACACCTGCTGTAAAATGTCAACATTGTATGGATGGAGTATTGCCTGTGTATGTCTTTGCTTTATATCGGTGATATATATCGATACTAGGGATGCAAATTATCGATTAATTCATTAATTGATAGTTGATTGACCTTATTGATCGATTAACGATTAACTGATAAGCGGCGTTTTTCACCTGAATTTTACTGTTTCAATAGGGTCTTTAAGAATATAAACTATAGTAACATAACACTGAGTCATAAATATATCATAGTATTATTATATTGTATATTCCTCAATTAATTATTCCTTAGTAAAAAGCAGACAAATGTATTGATGCTGAATAACAAAATACAGTAATCCCTCGCTCTATCGCGGTTCGCAGATTTTTTTTTATTTTATTTTTTTATAGTGTAACATTTTTTTATAGTGTAACATTCTGTTCTCCGTCCTGATTGGCTAAGAGACTAGACCAGGACTAAACGTGGACTAAACCAGGTCTAAACCAGAACTAAACCAGGTCTAAACCAGGTCTAAACCTGGACTGGGCCTGGACTAAACCAGGACTGGACCAGGTCTAGACCTGGACTAAACCAGGATTAAACCACCACGTGCCGCTGCTGGTTTCGTGCGGCTGGTTTGTGGCTAGGGCTGAGACTACGCATTCCGGGCGTCGCGATTCGATCGCGTGCTCAGCAGCCCCGGTGTACGCGTGGGCCGTTGGCGCCTGCAGCCGGCTGTGAGTCGAGCTTGGCGCAGCGCGGTGCACGGTTGCCTTGTTTCGTGACCACGCGGGTGCGCGTGTCCGCGATTAGCGATTAATTACAATTAATGCATTTTGTTCGACCAACGTCTTGATCGATAATTAATTGTAAGTCGATTAATTGTTGACATCCCTAATCGATACCAATGACAAATATGTCTTACCCGGGTGACTGTTGCTCATCGCTGATTGGCTGACGTTGGGCAGGGAGGAGAGGGGGGGCTCTCTCAGAGTGGGCAGAGAGGGTCGGCTTCTGGAGCGGTCCTGACTCGGCTGGAAGTTCCCCACCGCATAAACGCCCTGTACAAAACACACACAAAACGGTTACTTCAGTACAGCCTGTGAGCAGTTTAGGAGCTGGACATGATTTTGACCGTCTTAAAAACATGAAAAACAAAACTAGTTCTTTTGAAACAGTTTGTGGTGGTCCAGAGTTATTCCTCACTTATCTCATGCATTCCAAGCATCCTAATTATTCACAGAGATGAGTTTATAAGCGCTTTTCACAACTTTCAGAGGCAACAGCTACCATGATAACAGTGTACTTCCTGATTTTCAAACAATAAAATGCCTCACTCTCTGTCTCCCTCTCTTTCCCCCCACTCTCTTCCTCCTTCTCTCCCTCTCTTTTTTCTTATTTCTTCCTCTCTGCTGCTTTCCTCTCTCTCCCCTTTCTCTCTCTCTTTCCATCTCCGTGCTGGCTGCCTCCCCCCCCCTCTCTCTCGATGTCTTTCTCTCCCTCAATCTCCCTCCCTCACCCCCATCTCTCGTTCCCTCCTTCTCTCCCTTTCTTTCTTTCTTTCTTTCTTCTTTCCTCCCTCCCCAACACCCCTCCCAACACCCCTCCCAGCTCTCCTTCCCTCTCTCTCTTTCTTTCTTCTTTCTCCCTTTCAGCTCTGTTCCCCTCTCTCCCGTTTCTCTCTCTCTCCTTCCATCTCCCTCCTTCCATCTCCCTCACTTTCTGTCTCCCTCTCTCTTTCCCCCTCTCTCATCCCCCATCTCTCTCTCCCTCCATCCCAACAATCCCCCCAACACCCCCTTTCCCCAAGAAAGAAAGAAAGAGAGGGAGGGAAGGAGAGCTAGCTCTCCCTCCCTCTCTTTCTTTCTTTCTTTCTTTCTTTCTTTCTTTCTTTCTTCCTACTCCCTCTCTGCTGCTTCCTCTCTCTCCTTCCATCTCTCTCCCTCCCTCCCTCCTTCTTTCTCTCCCTCTCTCTCTGTCTCCCTCTCTCTTTCTCCCTCTCTCACCCCATCTCTTTCCCTCCTTCATTCTCTCCCTCATTCTCTCCCTCCATCCCCAACAAGCCTCCCAACACCCCCTTTCCCCGTCTCTCTCTCTAGCTCTCCTTCCCTCCCTCTCCTTCTTTCTTCTTTCTCCCTCTCTGCTGCTTCCTCTCTCTCCTTCCATCTCCCTCCCTCTCTCTCTCCATCTTTCTCTTCCTCACTCTGTCTCCCTCTCTTCTCTCCTTTTCTTTCTTTCTTTCTTTCTTTCTTTCTTTCTTTCTCCCTCTCTGATGTGTTCCTCTTTCTCCCTCTCCTCTCTCCTTCCATCTCCCTCCCTCCCTCTCTCCATCTTTCTCTTCCTCACCCTGTCTCCCTCTCTCTTTCCCCCTCTCTCACCCCTATCTCTCTCCCTCCTTACCTCCCTCCCTTTCTTTCTTTCTTTATTTCTTTCTCCTTTTCTGCTGCTTTCCTCTCTCTCCCCTCCTCTCTCCTTCCATCTCCCTCCCTCCTTCTCTCCATCTTTCTCTTCCTCACTCTCTGTCTCCCTCTCTCTTTCCCCCTCTCTCACCCCTATCCCTCTCTCCCTCCTTCCCTCCCCCTCTTTCTTTCTTCTTTCTCCCTTTCTGCTGTGTTCCTCTCTCCATCTCCTTTCTCCTTCCCTCCCTCTCTCCATCTTTCTCACTCTGTCTCCCTCTCCCTTTCCCCCCTCTCACCCCCATCTGTCTTTCCCTCCTTCTCTCTCTCTCTCTCCATCCCCAACAACCCTCCCATCACCCCCCTTTCCCCGTCTCTCTCGCTAGCTCTCCTTCCTTCCCTCTTTCTTTCTTCTTTCTCCTTTTCTGCTGCTTTCCTCTCTCTCACCCTCCTCTCTCCTTCCATCTCCCTGCTCCCTCCCTCTCTATCAGTCTTTCTCTCCCTCATCTCTCTTTCCCTCCTTCATTCTCTCCCTCCTTCCTGCCTATAGCCTGTCTGTAGTCCTCCTCACAGTCCTGTAGTCCTGTGTATTATGTGTGTTTGTATTGTGTGTAGTGTGTGTGTATTGTGTGTGTGTGTGTGTGTATTGTGTGTGTGTGTATTGTGTGTGTGTGTGTTGTGTGTGTGTGTGTTGTGTGTGTGTTGTGTGTGTTTGTGTCTGTGTATTGTGTGTGTGTTGTGTGTGTGTTGTGTGTGTGTGTTGTGTGTGTGTGTTTGTGTCTGTGTATTGTGTCTGTGTATTGTGTGTGTGTATTGTGTGTGTGTGTGTATTGTGTGTTGTGTGTGTTGTGTGTGTGTGTTGTGTGTGTGCGTGTTGTGTGTGTGTTGTGTGTGTGTGTTTGTGTCTGTGTATTGTGTGTGTGTTGTGTGTGTGTATTGTGTGTGTATTGTGTGTGTATTGTGTGTGTGTGTTGTGTGTGTATTGTGTGTGTGTTTTGTGTGTGTGTGTTGTGTGTGTGTATTGTGTGTGTGTATATTGTGTGTTGTGTGTGTGTATTGTGTGTGTGTGTTGTGTGTGTATTGTGTGTGTGTGTGTGTGTGTGTGTGTGTGTGTGTGTGTTGTGTGTGTGTATTGTGTGTGTGTATATTGTGTGTGTTGTGTGTGTGTATTGTGTGTGTGTTTGTGTGTATTTTGTATGTGTATTGTGTGTGTGTGTGTGCATGTGTTGTGTGTGCATGTGTGTATTGTGTGTGTGTGTGTATATATTGTGTGTGTTGTGTGTGTGTATTGTGTATGTGTATTGTGTGTGCGTGTGTGTGTATTTTGTATGTGTATTGTGTGTGTGTGCATGTGTTGTGTGTGCATGTGTGTATTATGTGTGTTTGTATTGTGTATGTGTATTATGTGTGTGTGTGTATTGTGTGTGTGTGTGTTGTGTGTGCATGTGTGTATTGTGTGTGTGTGTTTGTGTGTGTGTTGTGTGTGTGTGTGTATTATGTGTGTGTGTGTGTATTATGTGTTTGTATTGTGTATGTGTATTATGTGTATTATGTGTATTATGTGTATTATGTGTGTTTGTATTGTGTATGTGTATTATGTGTGTGTATTATGTGTGTGTGTTGTGTGTATGTGTATTATGTGTGTTTGTATTGTGTATGTGTATTATGTGTGTGTATTATGTGTGTGTGTGTATTGTGTATTATGTGTTTGTATTGTGTATATTGATGATGATGAATTGCTCTCTTCAGACAGGGGTCTTTCCCGCTGCCTTCAAAGCGGCGGTGGTGAGGCCCCTGCTGAAGAAGAGCAATTTAGATTTTAACGATTTTAACAACTACCGACCAGTGTCTAACTTACTATTTTTAAGCAAGATTCTAGAGAAACTTGTCTCTATCCAATTAAATGATTTTCTAGAGGATCACAACATTTTGGAAAAATTTCAGTCTGGTTTTAGGGTGAACCACAGCACCGAGACTGCCTTGGCAAAGATTTTAAATGACTTTAGAATAAACTGTGACTCTCAAAAGGTGACTGTGTTGGTTCTGCTGGATCTGAGCGCTGCCTTTGACACAGTAGACCACATGATTCTTTTAACTCGCCTAAAACACCTCGGCCTCTCTGGTGCTGTTCACAAATGGTTCACGTCCTATCTCACAGACAGAACATTTATGGTAAGTATGGTAAGTATAGTTATGGTAAGACACATGCTCCTCCAAGATCCATAAAATCACATGCGGTGTCCCCCAGGGTTCCATTTTAGGCCCTGTGCTTTTCAACCTGTACATGCTCCCCCTTGGCGGCGTCATCAGGAGACATGGAATCAATTTCCACAGCTATGCAGATGATACGCAGCTTTACATCTCCGTGTCTCCTGATGACACCAGGCCAATGGATGTTCTTTTTAACTGCATTCTAGATATCAAATCCTGGATGGCAAGACACTTTCTCCAGCTTAACCAGGACAAAACTGAAATTTTAGTCATCGGTCCTGAGGCCCAGAGAGAGAAACTTTTATCAAAACTACAAGCACAGTCTTTTAACCCATCTCCTCAAGTGAAAAACCTGGGCGTCATTTTTGACTCTGAGCTGACTTTTATCCCACACATCAAGAACATCACAAAAATAGGTTTCTATCACCTAAAAAACATAGCCAGAGTTCGCCCTATTCTCTCTCAGGCCAATACGGAGACATTGATGCTTTTATCACCAGCCGTATAGACTACTGTAATGCCCTGCTCTCTGGTCTTCCCAAAAAGAGTATTTCAGGTTTGCAATTATTACAAAATTCAGCAGCACGTGTCCTGACTAGGACCAGAGGGCGGGACCACATTACACCGGTCTTAAAATCTCTGCATTGGCTCCCTGTGAGTTTCAGGATAGATTTTAAAGTTCTTTTACTGTTTTTTAAATGTCTTAATGGTCTTGGGCCTTCTTATCTTTCAGAACTGCTTTTTCCTTACGAACCTTCACGGGCCCTGCGCTCCTCCGGCAGCAGGCTCCTGGTCATTCCCAAAGTCAGGACACACACTCACGGAGAGGCGTCTTTTCAGTACTACGGCCCTCGTCTATGGAACGGCCTGCCGGAGGACCTCAGGGCTGCAGAGAACGTTCATGTTTTTAAGAGTGGGCTCAAGACTCACCTGTTTAGCTTGGCCTTTGATTGACTTCGGTCGTCTGTTTGCTTGTCTTTTGTTTGTTCTTTTGTTTGTTTGCTTGTATATCTGTTTGTTGTTTGTTCGTCTGCTTGTTTGTCCATCTGTTTGTTCGTCTTTTTTTTTTTTTTTTCCTGGCAGCACGGTGGCTAAGTGGCTAGCACACATGCTTCACAGCAAGAAGGTTCCGGTTGCCCGGGCCTTTCTGTGTGGAGTTTGCATGTTCTCCCCGTGTCTGGGTGGGTTTCCTCCGGGCACTCCAGTTTTCCCCACCAACCCAAACATGCTCCAGGTAAAATCCTCCAGCTTAGGGCCTGACCAAAGCCTAAATAACAAAACAGATTATGGGGATGGTCCCCGGGTCAAATATAGAAACAACTCCTCCTGTGCGAGATCAATAAAGGTCAATCTTCTAATCCTTGACCACTGTAAGGCGCTTTGTGTTACAATTTTGTATGAAAAGCGCTTTATAAATATTGTTTGATTTGATATTGTGTGTGTGTGTGTGTATTATGTGTGTTTGTATTGTATTGTGTGTGTTGTGTATGTGTGTTGTGTGTGTTGTGTATGTGTATTGTCTGTGTGTGTGTTGTGTGTGTTTGTATTGTGTATATGTGTGTGTGTGTTGTGTCTGTGTGTGTGTGTGTGTGTTTTTGTGTGTGTGTGTTGTGTCTGTGTGTTGTGTGTGTGTATGTGTCTATTGTGTGTTGTGTGTGTGTATGTGTGTATTGTGTGTTGTGTGTGTGTGTGTTTGTATTGTGTATGTGTGTGTGTGTGTTGTGTGTGTTGTGTCTGTGTGTGTGTGTTGTGTGTGTTTGTATTATGTATGTGTGTGTGTGTGTTGTGTGTGTTGTGTCTGTGTGTGTGTGTTGTGTGTGTGTATTGTGTGTCTGTGTGTGTGTGCTGTGTGTGTGTTTTGTGTGTGCTGTGTGTGTTGTGTGTGTGTGTTGTGTGTGTATTGTGTGTGTGTGTGTATTGTGAGTGTGTGTGTGTGTTGTGTGTGTTGTGTCTGTGTGTGTGTGTGTGTGTATTGTGAGTGTGTGTGTGTGTGTGTTGTGTGTGTTGTGTCTGTGTGTGTGTTTTTGTGTGTGTGTTGTGTCTGTGTGTTGTGTGTGTGTATGTGTGTATTGTGTGTTGTGTGTGTGTATGTGTGTATTGTGTGTTGTGTGTGTGTATGTGTGTATTGTGTGTTGTGTGTGTGTATGTGTGTATTGTGTGTGTATGTGTGTATTGTGTGTTGTGTGTGTGTGTTTGTATTGTGTATGTGTGTGTGTGTGTTGTGTCTGTGTGTGTGTTGTGTGTGTGTATTGTGTGTCTGTGTGTGTGTGTGTGCTGTGTGTGTGTTTTGTGTGTGCTGTGTGTGTGTGTTGTGTGTGTATTGTGTGTGTGTGTGTATTGTGAGCGTGTGTGTGTGTTGTGTGTGTTGTGTCTGTGTGTGTGTGTTGTGTGTGCGTGTTGTGTGTGCTGTGTGTGCTGTATGTGTATTGTGTGTGTATTGTGTGTGTGTGTGTGAGTGTGTGTGTGTGAGTGTGTGTGTGTGCCGGGGTGAGCGCAGTGGGAGGACACACACACACACAGACACACATTCTGAGACTAAAGAGGAAACACAGCCCTCTTCATGGACTCACTCAGGCACTAGAATCTCCACCTGAGCCGCTCTCTGACAAACAAAGCACTCGTGTTCTGATTATCGAGCTCACTGTGATCACAAACGAGTGGCCCACAACGACGATCGACGCTCCAAAGATTCGCGCCATTTCACACGAGAGGGGCCCGTAATGAAAACGCTGATAGTGGGTCACATCTTATCTTCTGAATTTGTTTCTGATCTATGTTATAAAGTTGTTTCCTCAACACAAACAGACCTGGAGTTGTGTTTTGTTTCATTTGCACATTTACACAACACACAAAATGCTTCACTGTGTTTTTAAACTCCACACACCTTCATTAGAATCATTTGGATCATTTCAGCCCTGGAATTTCCAATCTGTACTGAACTAAAGGTAAAAGGAGCTGTTTTTTTTGTTTTGTTTCATTCATAAAGTATAAAACGACATCATAACAATACAAAAAATTGAATGAAAAGGAGCAGAAAGAAGAGTGATCTTATGTTATCTGCCCCTCTTCCCTTTTCCAGACAATAACACCGATAGTGACGATAAAACATTTAATCAAAACATTCCATTTCAATCACAATTATTAATCAAATGTAAACAGAAAGCTTCATTTTTATCAAAATCAAGCCTCAGTGCATGAGAGAGCCTCATGAAGACGTCTCTGAAACACTTCAGAGACAGATTCTGGGCGTTGTTGTTTGAATGCAAATGAGGAGGACAGACACAGGCCAGTGCAGCGGGTGGGGGTGTGGCTAAATACGCCGCTGTTTCCTGGTTTAGCAGTGGGATGTGCGCTGTCACCCACTTCCGCGTTTCCGCGGAGGAAGATATGAGACGCGTTCCATTAAAAAAAAAACACACACACACATTTCCACAGAAAATAAAATTAAACCACTGCTGTTTCAGAGGTTCGGAGGCTCGGATAAAGGACATCCAAGCCTGGAAACACTCTCACGTGTCTCCAGGCAAATAAAAAAACGCATTCTCGCATTTCGTAGCTCGTTTGTGATCCAAACTCTCTGGGCGTCATTTCCAGAGACGGTGGGTAGACATCCAGACGGTGGGTGGAAACCTTTCCGCGAGTGTGACGTCAGAAAGTTCCCTTGTTCATAATCACCTGTTTGGGCTGTCTTTTTTTCAAATGCGGAAAAGGTTCGCAAATGCTCAGTTTACACATTTCGCAATGGGTTGAATGACTCTCTATATATCTGTTAACTTGAAAACTACCACTTCATGACATCACAAGGTGGAACAGAGCATTCTGAGATTTGGGGATGCAAACAGCCTAATAAAACACAACTCCAGGTATATTTTTGAGGAGCTAACAGCATTATAGCATGGCTTAAAGCTCACAAGAGTCCATTTTGTGTAATATCGAACCTTTAACAGTCCACTCTCCCAAAAAGTTGTGTTCCCACCTACAACCTGATCATTATAACGATTACTATATCGACTTATTGTTCAATACATGAAAGAGAGAATACAATCGTTTTTCTGGGTCAATATTTATCGTGGGGACTTTTTCCGTGTAATAGTGGGGATTTTTTGTTCTTTTTCTGTACTATGATCAGATTCCAGCTGAAGAGGCTTCAATTAATAACATAGGCTATAATAATTCTACTAGATGTATCCTGACTGCTTAATTTCATCTGCTATAAAACATTTTTGCAACCTATATATATATATATATATATATATATATATATATATATATATATATATATATATATATATATATATATATATTTGTATATTGTACATTTACAATAGTGTTTTTTGGAGAATCCTGCTTTTTTGTTATTGTGTAAGTCAGGGGTGCCCAACCAGTCGATCATGATCTACCAGTCGATCACAGGCAGAGTGTCAGTCGATCGCATATGGTTACGTTCAGACTGCAGGGCTTAAAGCTCAATTCCGATTTTTTTTTGTGAAATCCGATTTTTTTGCAAGGTCATTCACATTTAAATACAACTTGTATGTGATCTCCAGTGTGAACTTTAAACGCCCCAAAAGTGTCCCGCATGCGCCCCGGAGGACATGACGAGGTCACATGCAGTGAGTGTGCCCAATGTTTACGGAAGTAGCCTAAAGTTTCTGTCGTACCGGAGCCAGAACATGTACAGCTTATTTGGTTTAAAGAGGAGACGGAGAAGGACAAGGTTTTTGGCCACGGCGTTTTGCGGGGCAGTGGCAGCAACGTCCATATGAACGTGCTGGTGCGGAGTCGCAGACAAAAGTGGTGGGATTGCTACGTGCTTCGCCGCTTCACTGAAGGTATGAAAATCCCTCACCTTTCAGCGAAATTTGCCGATACGTTCGGGATATATCAGTTTCTCCGAAGCTCCGGATAATTAAAGTCCGTGGATATACGCGCATACACATGGAAACGCGAACTATCGACAACACGGCAAACTGTTACAACGGAGCTGACGCGTTCTTATGGGGTGAGTCATATTATCGTATTATTTCTGCATCAAAGGGACAGATTATCTGACAGCAGGGGCCCGGGACTAAACCGGGATCTAAACCAGGTCTAAACCAGGACTAAATCAGGTCTAAACCAGGACTAAATCAGGTCTAAACCAGGTCTAAACTGGGACTAAACCAGGACTAAACCAGGACTAAATCAGGTCTAAACTGGGACTAAACCAGGACTAAACCAAGACTAAACCAGGTCTAAACCAGGACTAAACTAGCACTAAACCAAGACTAAACCAGGTCTAAACCAGGTCTAAACCAGGACTAAACCAGGTCTAAACCAGGTCTAAACCGGGACTAAACCAGGTCTAAACTAGGACTAAATCAGGTCTAAACCAGGACTAAACCAGGACTAAACCAAGACTAAACCGGGGCTAAATCAGGACTAAACCAGGTCTAAACCAGGACTAAACCAGGACTAAACCAGGACTAAACCAAGACTAAACCAGGTCTAAACCAGGTCTAAACCAGGACTAAACCAGGACTAATCCAAGACTAAACCGGGACTAAATCAGGACTAAACCAGGTCTAAACCAGGACTAAACCAGGACTAAACCAGGTCTGGTGTGTGTGATAACATATTATCCTGTGTATTATTGAATTATTATTCAATAATACGGGGAACTTTTCCACGTTCAAGGCTGAAAGCGTTTTACATCAAAGAACCAGTCACACCGGTGTACACAGAAACGAGGCGGGTTAAGTGCCTTTATGTTGATAGCAGGATTCGAACCTCCAACCTTTGGATCAGTGGACAAAACCCTCTACCAACTGAGCTACTGTCGTCCTAGATTTAGATCACTGCTGTTTTCATTTGGAGCTCAATGCTATAACAATAAATATGGAGCCTAATCATAATATTCAAATTATAATCATTCATATCCATAACACACACACACTGACCAGATAGACGGCGATGGCGGCCCCCAGGAGCCAGCCGCAGTACACGTCCACAGGGTGGTTCCTGAACTGGATGAGGCGGGTCAGACCTGCGAGCACGGCCAACATGACGAAGGAGAAGACGAGGAGAGGCTTGAGGAGCTTCGCCGAGTCTGTGAGCACTGTGTTAAAGTACATCTGCAACACATAAGCGCCAGCACTGATGAAGGGCCCATGATACACTTTATTATTTATGTTATAATTCAGTTTCCTCATCACAAACATACTGTACCTGGAGCTGTGTTTTGTTTCATTCACATATTTAACACATGAAGCCTGCATATTCTTCTCAAACATAAAACACTCTGTTCCAACTTGTGATGTCATGTGATAACATGTGATGACATGCTCCATTTTGTTTTTACACATAGAAAGCTTGATACAAACCTACAAATGAATGTAAAACGTGTACTTTTTGGATATTCCTGCAAAAAAAAGTATGTGTTGAACTTGCTTCTCATCCTATCAAAATTGCATATCCACTGCTGTAAATTTTCTAGTCAGAAACACAAATTTGTTGTATTTCAGTTCCTCTTGTCCTCGTATAAACTCACTAAATTATTGCACAGATCCCAAAACCACGAAAACAAAAGCACTTTGTATGGAATTTGAAATATAAAATGTGAATGTATCGATAATTTCTCTACATCTGTATAATGCAGAAATTGCACGTTGAGCCCTGTGAATATGAATTCTTAAGCCTCTAGCAATGTTATTGTTTATACCTGGCATGGGCAAACTACGGCCTGGGGGCCATATGTGGCCTGTGAAGCTTTTTAATCCGGCCCTCCAAACTTGAATAAATTGTATTAATAAACCTTGTTAATGTTTTAATGTTTTAATTTCCCGGCAGTTCTGGCGTTTTCCAGTAGCTGGCGCACTAGATACAATGACCTTTGTTGAGGTGCGGCGTTTTGCTCCACGTTTGTGCTTTACTCTTTAACCCCTCAGCCCTCCTGTAAAGATGAGCGGAGCTAAGAAAAGAAAAGTGAACAGAGAATGTCGAATGTTTAATAAGGAGTGGACAAGTAAATATTTTTTCACCAAATACTTATCAACTGTTGTATGCCTGATATGCCACGTGTTGGCATATTTGTTGTAATGCTTTTGTTAATTTTTAATTGAAATAAAGCACACGTTTTCTACATATTCCATGTTATGTTTTGCTCTTATGAGGTGGATTACCAAAACACTAAATCCACCTGCTCCTGGTCCGGCCCTTCTCTCAAATTTTAGAACCCTTTGTGGCCCACGAGTCCAAAAAGTTTGCCCAACCCTGGTTTATACCATTGTACATTACAGTGTATATTTGAAATAAAAAAAAAAAATATATATATATTGTTTTTGCACTCCATACACCTACACTAAAGTCATGATTTCATCCCTCAAATTGCCAATCTCTAATGAACTAAAGGTAAAAGGAGCTGTTAACTTGAAAACTACCACTTAATGACATCACAAGGTGGAAAAGAGCATTGTGAGCTTTGGAAATGTAGGCCGACAAAAGGCCCATTTATGCTTTACTTTCTTTGGCACGGAAGCTTTTGTCCTCTGTGTTGTACTGTCCGTAATCCGGTGAATCTTAGCCCTGGAGCAGTACATGAGCTGCCCACCGGAGGCAGTAGTGAACACAGCTCCACAGTGGAAAGCTCATCTTTTTAAAAACTGACTAGAATCAGCTGCAAAACAAATTCCCTCACCTTGTTTTCTTTTTTCCAATAGACGTGATCTAAACCCTGCCGTGGGTGCGTCTGTATTTGTTTATTTGTCCGTTTTCAGGGGTCGGCAACCTTGATCCATGCGGCTCAGTACAGCGGTCCCTCGTTTATCGCGGTGGTTACGTTCTAAAAATAACCCGCGACAGACGAAATCCGTGAAGTAGTCAGCTTTATATTTTACAATTATTATACATGTTTTAAGGCTGTAAACGCCTCACCACACACATTCTACACTTTTCTCAGACTGGCATTAACATTTTCTCACATTTCTCTCTTGATTGAACGCTCAAACTTTCGTAGATTTTCAACAAAAAAAGCTCAGTATTATAGAATGAAATCAAAGATCCAAACCTGTTTTCAGGCCCTAAACATATTGAGTGTATTTCACAGTTCCTCTAACCGAGCCTCTTCGTCCTGGCGCCGCTTCACTGTGGCGGGTTTCGTCGCGGAGAAAACTTGCAAACATACAGCACTTCAGAGTCACACTGCGGTCGAACATTTATATAAATCTGGCAAACTGAACGCATTCTGTACAGGAGACACGGAGGAGAATGACTGACGAATTGGCAAAGGTCTACAGTCCCTTAGCCAATCAGGACGCAGAAATACAGTATAAAAAAATTGGAATAAAAAAATCCACGAAACAGCGAGGCCACGAAAAGTGGACCACGATATAGCGAGGGACCACTGTATTTAATTAAAATGTATTTTATTTTAGTTCATTCATTTTCAAAATGTAATTCTATGGCACAAAGGCAAAAAAAGCCGTTATAGGCGGTGTTATTTCATTTTAAATTTCAAAAGGGTTTTGTGGCTCCCAGTGTTTTCTTTACTGTGTGAAACGATCCAAATGGCTCTTTGAGTGGTAAAGGTTGCCGACCCCTGGTTTAGTTCAATTCTCAAACTGACTATGTGTGCCCTCTGGTGGCTGTTTAGGAGAGCGCAGCCTTGTCCTTAGAATTTGGAACATAAGTCGTTTCCCAATTCAGCGAGTGCACGGTTCGGAGCGTGCTTGAAGGGGGATGTGCGTCATATCCGGCGTGACAACTGCTGTTCCATTTCGTTTTTGTCCCATGCACAGTTAAGACGAGGTCCGAACAGCGCAGTCGTTTCCATGGAAATCGGGGCGTGGACCAAGCGTGCAAACAAGCACGCTTCGCACACTCAAAAGCCCCAGCATGCACAGCGCGGGCAGGATATATGACTACAAAGATGGACTCACCAGCAACATCGCCATGTGACAGTTAACAGTTGACAAAATTAAAATAAAAAAAATGTGTGTACTGGTTCACCTCACCTACAACTATGCTACATGAAACTCTTCATAAACTACACTAAACATGTGTGACGGTAGCCATAACGGCATAGATCATGGCACCTGTATTACCGTTCACATGCTTTTTCCCCTTACACTTATATATTTCCTTTGCTGTTGTAATGCTGGATATTCTACAGTGTCGCCATGTCCCAATTCCAAGTATTACTAGTCGCAATAGAATAATATTTTTGTCTTTAGGGAACAAGGAGCAGACCACCCGGCTCATTGAGCTGAGGCGGGACCTGTTCCATTTCGCAGACGCCCATGCGGTCCACGGACTGCACTCAGGGCTGAGCAAGTATGCACCGCCTCGACTGCAGGCTGAGACCACACTCCGAACCGTGCACTCGCTGAATTGGGAAACGGCGATAGACTGTATAAAGAAGTGGACTAAGTAAGTGTGACGTCACCCATAGTGTTCAGCTCCAGTCAAATGAAGCTCATGATGCTAGCGGTTACAGGAGTGAATTTGAAGCCAGGGTCTATATGATGAATAGGGCTCTTTAACTGACAAAATAAAAAAAACAAACAAACAAAAAACAGCAGGATCATGTAGAGCGGGTTAATACAAACGTGTTAAGACCAAAATAACGAGGCTCACAGCAGCAGTTACAGGGAGAGGGGCGACGATATTCCAGTGTAAGTCAATGGGAGCCAGAGTGAGAAAGATATTTGGACATTATTTGGATATTATGTCCATTTATATACATATACAGTCTATGGCTTGGAAGTACAAATGCAGTGACGGTTACTATCCTTGGAACACACAGATACAGTATGTTTACGTACAGAAGCGGAGCATAAATAAGCCTTAGTAATCCAGTTTTACTCAAATGTGTGAATGAAACAAAACACAAATCCAGGAATGTTTTTGATGAGAAAACACCATTACAAGATGGTTTAAAACGTACAAGAGTCAATTTTGTGTAAAATAGTTGCTTTAATTAACATCATCTCCACCAGAAAAGTTACACATTACAGCTTTATGTTGCATACACATCTGTTTCCCATGTACTTTGTGATGTTTGTACTTACAGAGATATAGACCGCAGCGAAGGCAGCCAGAGTGGCGTGCTGGGACGGAAAGGACTTCCTGCAACACACAGATAAACAAAGTGCTCTTTATCCTAATGCTAATGCTAATAATGAGACAGCTGAGGAGCGTATGAATATTCATGTAACACGGTTGACTTTCAAACTAAGTGCTGTGTTCAGGAGGCAAAGGTTTAATACATGCAAGAGGACAAAATCTGCATAATCAGGGAAAACAATATACCCTTAAAACGTCTAAATGAACTTGAACAATATTGGAATTTAAGAGGAGACCAAAACTGATGCAATGCACTCAAGAAAAGTTTTAAGACAGTCTGAAAACTCAAGAATAACACATTTTCAGGAGCCTGTGATCAACATGAGCTTTCACGGTCCAGCTTACGAGTTTGAGTTTCAACAAAATGGTGAGAGTGACTAACTGGAAAACTGTTGACTAATGTTAGGCACAAATCAGCTGACCTGTTGTAGCTCCATCTAAGTCAGCTCTTCCTGGTCAGATTGTGTTAATACTAGGGATGTAACAATATCCAAATTTCTCTGTACGATATCTCACGGTACGATATTTATTGCGGTATTTTGTAGAGGCCAACAAAATTGTGAATGTGCTACTTAACAGTGGTTCCCAACCTTTTTGGCCTGTGACCCCATTTTGACATCACACATTTCTGGCGACCCCATAGACTTTTTTTTTAATTTTTTAATTTTTTTATCTTGTTTTAGTTTCAGCCTCAGTTGCAATATTGTGTCAAATGGTTCGACGTGTCTGAGGCCTCAGAGAAACACTGACCTCTAGTGGATAAATTAAACCATTGCAAACCAACTCACAACCCATGATTTGGGAAGTTCCCAAATGGATGGATGGGAATGGATCGCTTTTTTCCACTTGTAGATGCCATCGAAAATGAAACAAATGCCAAAAGTCGCCAGAAGTCACCAAAATCACCACTAACGTCACACAATACTCCTCACTACCCAACATTTTTAAGAAATATTGGTGCATCTTTTATACTGTAGCAGTTTAGCGCTTGTCAAACCAAGGAAGCGCGTTGAACACTCTGAAGCACTCTGAACCAATCGCAGAGCGGAACATTCGCTGAGCCAATGAAACGCTTCGATACACTGAAGCGATTGACACGCAGAACGAAGCAGCGGGGGGAGGGACCGACACTTCGACACTTCGGTCACGTGAGCGGCTGCTGCGAGACAGTTTCAGAAAGAACGAGACGTGCTCCGGAGCTCCGTCTCATTTGCCCGTCACTAGTTATTGTGACTGCACTGCTCCGTACATTTCAGGCGAACCCATTTGAATTCTAGGCGACCTGAAGATTGAAAAACGCTGACTTATAAGATCTAAAAGTGCTTAATAAGGTATTTCATCATGGAAAAGTGGACTGAAACAGAGCAAAGAATGATTGTATATGTAGTTCCTTCTGTTTCTTTTAGCTATTGCTGCACCATAATATTGAATTTAAGCAAAGAAACTTGAGATTCGATATATTGTGATGGCCCAAGGTGTTATTGAGAGACGATATGATATTACGATGTTTCGGTTACTGTTACATCCCTAGTTAAATCAAAACTCAGATTAAAGTCCAACTTGAGTAACAGCTTCAGACAACTTGCGTAAATTCTCTGCATTTTGTCCAGAGGCAGGGCTTAGTGTTCCATGTCAATCAAAGCAGATGTAATTACAGCAAATATTAAAATTCCTAAACCTGAGCCTGATCCTAACCCTAACCTTAACAAAAATCAACATTTGTGAGACTAACCACAGGTGAATAGGAAAATACTGTTTAGAAATGTCACTGCTGAACATTCCGTCATAGAGATGCATGAAGAACACCCCCAGCAAAGTATTAATGGTAGGGATGTAACGATATCCAAATCTCCCGGTATGATACTTTCACGATATGCATCTCATCACGGTACAATATTTATAATATTTTCTAGAGGCTAAAAAATTGTGAATAATATTATTTTTCTTTTAAAAATGCCTTGACGATATTAATCCAAAGACCTTAAATTTAAAAGTGCTCACAACAGTTATTTTTTCATGTAATCTACACTGAAAGAGAGCAAAGCATCATGGTCTATGCAGTTCTCTCTGATTTGTTTTTAGCTATGGCTGTACTAAAACTATTAATTTAAGCAAAGAAACTTCCATCCATCCATTTTCTTCCACTTATCCGGGGCCAGGTCACGGGGGCAACAGTCTAAGCAGGGACTCCCAGACTTCCTTCACCCCGGACACTTCCTCCAGCTCCTCCGGGGGGACCCCAAGGCCAGCCGAGAGACATAGTCTCTCCAGCGTGTCCTGGGTCTTCCCCGGGGCCTCCTCCCGGTGGGACATGCCCGGAACACCTCCCGAGGGAAGTGTCCAGGAGGCATCCGGAACAGATGCCCGAGCCACCTCAGCTGCTCCTCTTGACGTGGAGAAGCAGCGGCTCTACTCTGAGCTCCTCCTGTGTAACTGAGCTCTCTATCTATCTCTAAGGGTGCGCCCAGCCACTCTGCGAAGGAAACTCATTTCGGCCGCTTGTATCTGCGACCTTGTCCTTTCGGTCATTACCCAGAGCTCATGACCATAGGTGAGGGGAGGAACGTAGACTGACTGGTAAATTGAGAGCTTTGCCTTTTGGCTCAGCTCCCTCTTCACCACAACGGTCCGGTACAGCGACACTGCCGACACATCGATCCGCCTGTCAATCTCACACTCCATCCTCCCCTCACTCGTGAACAAGAACTGAACTCCTCCACTTGAGGCAATGACTCTCCACCCACCTGGAGAAAAGAAACTCGTAATTTTGATATACTGTAATGGTCCACGATATTATTGATAGACTTTGGGCAATACGCTGTCACTGTTATGTCCCAAATTAATAGCCTGGTGGTTTTTGCATGAGCTTTCTCTGCAGGTGTAGTGTTGTGAGTGCAGATTGGGTCGTAAATGTGAGAGATTTTGTGACGCCCCGTTTTTAGTGGACCAATTAGCCAGCAGCACGTCTTTAGTCCACAAAGGGTTTAATTAGTCAACAACAGCCTTAGATTGCAGAGGTTTGAACTACAGTACCGCCACATAAGACACATTCAATCAGTTCTTATTGTGTTGTTTGTTTCACACTTAACAGTCCCATAGTGGGGAGGTGGGTGAAAGAACATACACTCAACAAAAATATAAACGCAACACTTTTATTTTTGCTCCCATTTTTCATGAGATGGACTTAAAGATCTAAAATTAATTCCAGATACACAATATTACCATTTCTCTCAAACATTGTTCACAAATCTGTCTAAATGTGTGATAGTGAGCACTTCTGCTTTGCTGAGATAATCCATCCCACCTCACAGGTGTGCCACATCAAGATGCTGATCTGACATCATGATTAGTGCACAGGTGTGCCTTATACTGACCACAATAAAAGGCCACTCTGAAATGTGCAGTTTTGTCCTACAGCAAAATGCCACAGATGTCACAAGCATTGAGGGAGCGTGCAATTGGCATGCTGACAGCAGGAATGTCAACCAGATCTGTTGCTCGTGCATTGAATGTTCATTTCTCCACCATAAGCCGTCTCCAAAGGCGTTTCAGAGAATATGGCAGTACATCCAACCGGCCTCACAACCGCAGACCACGTGTAACCACACCAGCCCAGGACCTCCACATCCAGCAGGTTCACCTCCAAGATGTCTAAGACCAGCCACTCGGACAGCTGCTGAAACAATTGGTTTGCATAACCAAACAATTTCTGCACAAACTTTCAGAAACCGTCTCAGGGAAGCTCAACTGCATGCTCGTCGTCCTCATCGGGGTCTTAACCTGACTCCAGATCATCACCGTAACAGACTTGAGTGGGCAAATGCTCACATTCGATGGCGTCTGGCATGTTGGAGAGGTGTTCTCTTCATGGATGAATCTCGGTTTACATTGTTCAGTGCAGATGGCAGACAGCGTGTGTGGCGTCGTGTGGGTGAGCGCTTTGCTGATGTCAATGTTGTGGATCGAGTGGCCCATGGTGGTGGTGGGGTTATGGTATGGGCAGGATGCACAGAGATACCGTGATGAGATCCTGAGGCCCATTGTTGTGCCATTCATCCATGAACATCACCTCATGTTTCAGCAAGATAATGCACGGCCCCATGTTGCAAGGATCTGTACACAATTCTTGGAAGCTGAAAATGTCCCAGTTCTTGCATGGCCAGCATACTCACCGGACATGTCACCCATTGAGCATGTTTGGGATGTGCTTGACCGGCGTATACGACAGCGTGTACCAGCTCCCACTAATATCCAGCAACTTCGCACAGCCATTGAAGAGGAGTGGACCAACATTCCACAGGCCACAATTGACAATCTGATAAACTCTATGCGAAGAAGATGTGTTGCACTGCATGAGGCAAATGGTGGTCACACCAGATACTGACTGGTTCTGAGTCCCCAGACCCCCAATAAAGCAAAAAAAAAAAAAAAGCACATTTCAGGGTGGCCTTTTATTGTGGGCAGTATAAGGCACACCTGTGCACTAATCATGATGTCAGATCAGCATCTTGATGTGGCACACCTGTGAGGTGGGATGGATTATCTCAGCAAAGCAGAAGTGCTCACTATCACACATTTAGACAGATTTGTGAACAATGTTTGAGAGAAATGGTAATATTGTGTACCTGGAATGAATTTTAGATCTTTAAGTCCATCTCATGAAAAATGGGAGCAAAAACAAAAGTGTTGCGTTTATATTTTTGTTGTGTGTATGTGCAGAGTGTCACACCGATTAGAAACTTCTATTTAAATGCTGTTTACCTGATTTTACTGTCTTAAAAACGGGAAAAACAGAACTAGATCATTTTACACAGTTTCCAGTGGTCCAAAGTTATTCCTCACTGACCGTATGCATTCAAACCATCGTAATTATTCACAGTGATGAGTTTTTAAGTGCTTTTTACAACTCCTACAGACCAAAGCGATCAAACAGCTAGCGTGTTTTTTTGTTTGTTTGTTTTTTGTACAAGAATGAAATTTGCCTTTGTTTTGTTTTGTTTTGTGTTTTTCAACTGAAAAACACAAGCTGAATCAATAATTTAAGTTATGTTTTGGAAGACAGGGGTGGGATTCAATAAGTTTTCTTCTTCCCACTCCTTTTCCAGCCAAAAAAAAAAGTGAATGTATTTGCCTGTATATTGGTTACAGGTATTTATTTCCTTGTGTTGACCTGCTCGAAATGAATCAATAAATGAAATGAAACGATAACGCACACTTCCTGATTCTCAGACAATAAAACGCTTCACAATTAGATACAGACTAGGGATGCAAATTATCGATTAATTCATTAATTGATAGTTGACTGACCTTATCGATCGATTAACGATTAACTGATAAGCGGCGTTTTTCACCTGAATTTTAGTGTTTCAATAGGGTCTTTAAGAATATAAGCTCTAGTATACATAACACTGAGTCATAAATATATCATAGTATTATTATATTGTATATTCCTCAATTAATTATTCCTTAGTAAAAAGCAGACAAATGTATTGATGCTTTTTTATAGTGTAACATTTTTTTTATAGTGTAACATTGTGTTCTGTCCTGATTGGCTAAGAGACTAGACCAGGACTAAACGTGGACTAAACCAGGTCTAGCCCACTACTAAACCAGGTCTAGACCTGGACTGGACCTGGACTAAACCAGGATTAAACCACCACGTGCCGCTGCTGGTTTCGTGCAGCTGGTTTGTGGCTCGGGCTGAGACGCATTCCGGGCGCCGCGGTTCAATCTCGCCTCGCGCGTACACCGGGCAGTGCCGTTGGCGCCTGCGGCCGGCTGTGAGTTGAGCTTGGCGCAGCGCAGTGCGCGGTTGCCTTGTATCGTGACCACGCGGGTGCGCGTGTCCGCAATTAATTACAATTAATGCATTTTGTTCGACCAACGTCTTAATCGACAATTAATCGTTAATCGATTAATTGTTGACATCTCTAATACAGACAGTACAAATACATGGAAAAATACAGGTGCAGGGCCTTTACTGATTCCCATAGAGCAATTCGTCTTCTGCATTTGACCCATTTCTTATTTTCGTATTCTGATGCGTCCTGTCAGGAGCAGTGGGCATCAACCTTAAATCACACGGGAACCTATTTCCAAGTCTTGAGCTAGACTTGGTCAGAACTGCCATAGCTGGAGGGTTAGTCTATTATTATTTACAGCATATTGTGCATGTTTTTAAAGAACACAGTGCTTGTGTCTGTTATAGTTATAATCAATGACACCCGCAGATTATTATGTTATTTGCAGAGTTTAAATCACAACATTGAGCTAAACGACATAATGAAAGAAACTAGTCCACTGAACTGTGGTGCCCAATAAGAGCTGATGTCGCCGTAAACGTCATCATAACCGAAGAAGTATCATGAACTGAAGAAGTAGCGAAACGTATTCGACCAAATAAACTTTTTCCAGTTGACAAATTGAATTTCTCCTTTTGCCACGTCATCATAACAAAGCATCGTGCAGCTGTCGACACTTCTGATGGATAACTGCACATCACCCTAGAGCAGCAGATTTATTTTTATTTGTACCAAAATGAAATCTACGTGTATTACAGATAAAAAAAATAAAATTGGAGAAAGAAGTAAGTACGTCACAGTGGACATATAGCAGTGGCCGTGAAAATAAGCGATTAAAGATTGCAAAAAATCCAAAAAATACAGCTTTGAGAGGGTAAATGGTGAAGGAAAACAACTACAACATAGTTAAAAGCTCCGAAACATGGATTTTGCAGAATAGATCTGCTTTAAAGGTCCCATGACATGACATTTTCACTTTCTGAGGTTTTTGAACGTTAATGTGAGCTCCCCTACCCTGTTTACCCCCCCCCCCCCATGGCTAAAAGTTGCGACATGTGTAAACTGAGCATTTGCGATCCTTTTTCCGCGTTTGAAAAAAAGACAGCCCAAACGAGCGATTCTGAACAAGGGAACTTTCTGACGTCACACTCGCGGAAAGGTTTCCACCCCCCGTCTGGATGTCTACCCACCGTCTCTGGAAATCACGCCCAGAGAATTTGGACCGCGAAGGAGCTACGCAATGCGAGATGCGTAGCCTGGAAACGTGAGAGTGTTTCCAGGCTCGGATGTCCTTTATCCGAGCCTCCGAACCTCTGAAACAGCAGTGGTTTCATTTTATTTTCTGTGGAAATGTGTTTTTTTTTAATGGAACGCGTCTCATATCTTCCTTCGCGCTTAAAACACGGAAGTGGGTGACAGTGCACCGCTAATCCAGGAAATAGCGGCGTATTTGGCCACACCCCCACCCGCTGCACTGGCCTGTCTCTGTCCTCCTCATTTGCATTCAAGCAACAACGCCCAGAATAAAGTGTTTCAGAGACATATTTATGACTGTGTTCATGAGGCTCTCTCATGCACTGAGGCTTGATTTTGGAGAAGGATTCATTTACAGTATTAGGGAAGCACTAAGGTGCCATATAAAAGCATCAAGTACCATGTCATGGGATCTTTAAGTATCATCTGCATCGAAATTGATCTGGACACATTTGCTCTGAGTCAAAACACTCAGCCTCTACAGCATGTTCTTTTCTGTCATTTTCACATACAATTCAAAGACAAACGCTACTGTGAACCCTGCAGCAAAAACACTCAATGACAAGTCACAAAAGCTTCTATATCTGACCTCATTTAACACCATGGAAATCCACACTGCTGCTGCTGCTGCTCTATTAAGAGTCAAGGGCAAAACCGAGTCCCACCTGAGGCCATATGTTCTGCACTCGCCTCTTATCTTCCAATATAATCGCTTTAGAAACACAAGGGCAGGTTGTGGCTATGGCTGGTTCAGTCCTGGTTAGTCCTGATTTAGTCCTGGTTCAGTCTTCGTTTAATCCTGATTTAGTCCAGGTCCAATCCTTGTCCAGTCCTGGTTTAGTTCCGTTTCTAAACTCATCTTGGTGAATAATCAGGATGCTCTGAATGCATAAGGTAAGTGAGGAAAACTTTGGACCACTGCAAACTGGTGAACATGAACTAGTTCTGTTTTTCACGTTTTTAGGACAGTAAAAATCAGATACAGCTGCTTTAACTTTCAAGCGACCGTGTGGGGTCATTTACGACCCCAGCTATATGATTTAATGTGCCATCTCTGTATGTGCCATAATTTTTCATCCGAATTTTCTTTCCTAGCATGAGTTTGTCAGTCTACTAATCCCTACTAATCTACTAATACACACTTTCATGGTGTTTTGCAGGGATCAACCAATTAGTGTGGCGTATTGATCACAAACTCTTGTGGGGTCATTTATGACCCCGAAGAGAAGCATTGGTTTTTAATAGGGCTGTCAAACGATTAATTTTCTTGATCGCAACTAATCTCAGAAATTTCATAGTTAATCGCGATTAATAATTAAAATTATTTTGCATGTTTAAAATTGATATCTTGCAGTAAGTCCGTTCGAATCTAAAGTTAAACTCACAATGCAAAGTATTTCTCACTGTTTCTATTTCAAAAAAGTGCAGAGAAAGGAAAAAGTAACAATGAACCAGTAATAGTGGGTAAGTTGGCTAAACTGAAGACAACAGCGTGTCCTTCCTTGCTAATGCCGACGACTCGATTGAAGCCCGCTCGAGCTGCCTACGGATGCGTAGAAGGAACAAAATACTAGCAAACTCAAAATAGCGCGTTTAACCGACAATGAGTTTAATTAATACAACCAAATGAGCTGCATATGGATGGTAGAATTGCGGAAAATGCTGGCAAACTCTGATCGCGATTAAAAAAATAGTTCGCGATCATAACTTACATTAATCTAATCGCGATTAATGCGTTAATATTCACAGCCCTAGTTTTTAAACATTGGTTTTTAAATTTTATTCAAATGTAACCAGCCAGTGTGCCCAGAACAGTCACAAACAGGTGGTTTGTGAAGATTGTGCTTGAAATGTTACTAATAGTGCATCACTGAATCTAATTTCAGATGCTTTGTTGGAACTTGTTTTCATAACTGGGTATCTCATTTTGACAGTTACAATTTTCAGGTATTTCAGTAATCTAAAGAGATTTTGTTGATATCATATTACACATATACAAACAAGATGTTTGTGTGTTTTTTGTTTTAAACACAGGTGTGGTAGAAACATCGGTTGATTGAATGTTCTGAGTAGGATGACTTCCTTACCAGTATTATTCCCTAGTCAGCAAGTAAGCTAATTATTTTTATTGATGTTAGCAGGATGCTAGCTCAACAGAAGTCAAAATATTTTTACTCAAACTTATTTTTTATAATGTACGTTTTCATTTAGTGTGGCAAAAAAAAAAAGAGAGAAATATTTTTGCAAGTGGGAACTGACAAGGACTGTCTAAATAAATGTAATGTTATTCTTAAAATCTGCCTTTGGTTATTTATTGCATTAAAAGTATTATTACCAAATACTTATTACATTATTTCACTATAAAATACCTGTCTTAAATACTGGGAGTAGTATAGGTGTGATAAACCCCCAACCAGCCATAAGGATCTCTGTACAGAGCACAATGGGGTCATATTGTTGCTGTTGTTGCTGCTGCTGTTGTTGTTGTTGCTGCTGCTGTTGTTGATGTTGTTGTTGCTGCTGTTGTTGCTGCTGCTGTTGTTGTTGCTGATGTTCCTGTTGTCGTTGCTGTTGCTGCTGTTCCTGTTGCTGCTGCTGTTGTTGTTGTTGCTGCTGTTGCTGCTGCTGTTGCTGCTGTTGTTGTTGATGCTGTTGCTGTTGCTGCTGTTGTTGCTGCTGTTGTTGCTGCTGTTGTTGCTGCTGTTCCTGTTCTTTTGTTTTTTGTTTTTGTTTTTCCCCCTGGTGGCACGGTGGCTGAGTGGCTAGCGCTCATGCTTCACAGCAAGAAGGTTCGGGTTGCCCGGGCCTTTCTGTGTGGAGACTGCATGTTCTCCCCGTGTTTGGGTGGGTTTCCTCCGGGTACTCCGGTTTCCCCCACCAACCTAAACATGCGCCATAGGTAAAATCCTCCAGCTTAGGGCCTGACCAAAGCATAAATAACAAAACAAAATCATGGGGATGGTCCCCGGGTCAAATATAGAAACAACTTCTCCTGTGCGAGATCAATAAAGGTCAATCTTCTAATCCTTGACCACTGTAAGGCGCTTTGTGCTACAATTTTGTATGAAAAGCGCCTTATAAATATTTGATTGATTGATTGATTGATTGATTGATATATGACCCCACTTGGTCATTTCAGTCAGTAAAATAGTGTGGTCGCTTGAGGGTTAAGTCCTGTGAGGTGACTGCGGTTGTGATTATGGGGGAAAAAAAAAAAAAAAACTGAATTGATTAGTAAATAGTGCACATGTTAACTCTCCATACCCGTGTAATACTGATTGTGTAAATGAATCCTACTCAATCTTCTAGCCCAGTTCCAGCTCATGGCTTCAGGGAGGGCATCTGAAGCATATGTTTGATGTATTATTGATCTCCATACACTGACCTGCATTCAACAAGTCATTTGTAAAGCACAGCATAAGGCCGTTTCTATGACAGCAGCAGCGAAGAACGCTTCTTGTAAATCCTTGTGTTTATTGAGCCGGGTAAGAGAATTTCCTCACCTCTACATGCAACAGTGAGTTACTACATCAGATCTGAGTCCTGCTCTTGAGGCATTTAAATTATGCCTACCACCCAAAACATACACAACAGGTCAAATCCTCCAGCTCCTCCTGACTAAGACGAGCTCAAGATCTGGAGATGGGACTCACTGCTCCTGCCCCACTGGCACTGAAGCATGGGTCGTTTCCATATAGGGACCATAAAGTTTACCTTAACCTATTTTCAGAAGAAAAACGAGCCAACTACATAAGTTATAAAATAAATAATGCATATATAACACTATAATACATCAAATAAAATATATAATTTCATAAAATATAATGTTAAAAAAAATATGGGGATGAGAATCAAGTAGGCGTCATTTTGAGTAAAGTTGACAGTGGAGAGAGGGGGCAGTAGAGAGGGTCTGGGGCTGGTGGAGTTGCAGTGTAGGCTTGTAGGGGGTAGTAGAGAGGGTCTGGGGCTGGTGGAGTGGCAGTATAGGCTTGTAGGGGGCAGTAGAGAGGGTCTGGGGCTGGTGGAGTGACAGTGTAGGCTTGTAGGGGGCAGTAGAGAGGGTCTGGGGCTGGTGGAGTGACAGTGTAGGCTTGTAGGGGGCAGTAGAGAGGGTCTGGGGCTGGTGGAGTGACAGTGTAGGCTTGTAGGGGGCAGTAGAGAGGGTCTGGGGCTGGTGGAGTGACAGTGTAGGCTTGTAGGGGGCAGTAGAGAGGGTCTGGGGCTGGTGGAGGGGCAGTGTAGGCTTGTAGGGGGCAGTAGAGAGGGTCTGGGGCTGGTGGAGGGGCAGTGTAGGCTTGTAGGGGGCAGTAGAGAGGGTCTGGGGCTGGTGGAGGGGCAGTGTAGGCTTGTAGGGGGCAGTAGAGAGGGTCTGGGGCTGGTGGAGTGACAGTGTAGGCTTGTAGGGGGCAGTAGAGAGGGTCTGGGGCTGGTGGAGAGGCAGTATAGGCTTGTAGGGGGCAGTAGAGAGGGTATGGGGCTGGTGGAGTGACAGTGTAGGCTTGTAGGGGGCAGTAGAGCGGGTATGGGGCTGGTGGAGGGGCAGTGTAGGCTTGTAGGGGGCAGTAGAGAGGGTCTGGGGCTGGTGGAGTGACAGTGTAGGCTTGTAGGGGGCAGTAGAGAGGGTCTGGGGCTGGTGGAGTGACAGTGTAGGCTTGTAGGGGGCAGTAGAGCGGGTATGGGGCTGGTGGAGTGACAGTGTAAGCTTGTAGGGGGCAGTAGAGAGGGTATGGGGCTGGTGGAGTGACAGTGTAGGCTTGTAGGGGGCAGTAGAGAGGGTCTGGGGCTGGTGGAGGGGCAGTGTAGGCTTGTAGGGGGCAGTAGAGAGGGTCTGGGGCTGGTGGAGTGACAGTGTAGGCTTGTAGGGGGCAGTAGAGAGGGTCTGGGGCTGGTGGAGGGGCAGTGTAGGCTTGTAGAGGGCAGTAGAGAGGGTCTGGGGCTGGTGGAGTGACAGTGTAGGCTTGTAGGGGGCAGTAGAGAGGGTCTGGGGCTGGTGGAGGGGCAGTGTAGGCTTGTAGGGGGTAGTAGAGAGGGTATGGGGCTGGTGGAGGGGCAGTGTAGGCTTGTAGGGGGCAGTAGAGACGGTCTGGGGCTGGTGGAGTGACAGTGTAGGCTTGTAGGGGGCAGTAGAGAGGGTATGGGGCTGGTGGAGTGGCAGTGTAGGCTTGTAGGGGGCAGTAGAGAGGGTCTGGGGCTGGTGGAGTGACAGTGTAGGCTTGTAGGGGGCAGTAGAGCGGGTCTGGGGCTGGTGGAGTGACAGTGTAGGCTTGTAGGGGGCAGTAGAGAGGGTATGGGGCTGGTGGAGTGACAGTGTAGGCTTGTAGGGGGCAGTAGAGAGGGTCTGGGGCTGGTGGAGTGGCATATTAGAGCTGTGAAAGTGGTGGGAGGCTGATAACGGGCTGACGACAGGACCAGAGAGAACACTCACAACATGGCTACACTCAGGACTAATGCACTCTCATATTCACTAAAACACTCTCTGATACAGCGAAGAGCACTCTGTATGGGCCCTTTCATACATGAGGCTGATCACATATTATGACCAAACATCCAGGTCAAATTAGGGATGCACCGATCCACATTTTTCCACTTCCGATCCGATCCCGATACCTGAATTTGGATATCGGCCGATACAATACTATTCTGTTTGTTTTCAATATTATCGTCATTATTGTTTAACTGCAAATAACGGTACCCATAATGATAAAACACCTGCAATTCAACATCGTTAGAGCCATTTTCTGTTAGTTAAAGTTAATATTTACGTTGCTATGCGTTGCTATGCTGTACTTTGATCTTCTTGATCTTGCACTTTAATCTATGATCATTAATCTTTGACGTAATTTCAGCTAAATTAACCAGAAGGATAGCCGAGCTAGCCTGAAGTGGGAAGCCTAGAGCTACAGAAGCTACACAGTCTTTTGACCGTTACGTAGCACATACGGACGTCACATAGGTATGTCACGTAGGGAAATTACATGCATATTCTGTATGACTTTCACTCTAGTAAGGATAGAAAAGACAAAATTTGGATTCAAGACTCTTTTTTGTTACGTGCAAAAAGGACCAAAGGAACCTTCAAGAGGCTTAAAGGGACAGTGTTTTTTTTTTTTTTTTAACCCGTTAATTACTTAAATTGAAGATACCCATTCAAAAATACATTGTTTTCCAAGCCTTTTCACTTCCATCATGAAATCAAAGTATTCTTTTGGACTTAGATATAGTCACATAAAAGGGGGATCTTCCCCATATAGAGGCAGCCATTTTGAATACGAGAGCCGCAGAAGGACATTTGGGCTCCGCCTACGGCAAGGCTCGTGGTTTTGGGTAAACAACACAAGCATGCTGCCGGATCGTAATGGATCTAACACGTGTTTTGGACTAAATTGTTTTACTGGATTTTATTCGCTGGATCCTTATGGACATGCTTCAAGCACTGCAGCAATTTCCTAATGTTGTGAACTTGTTCAAACATATGGCATTAAAACCTTTCTGATTCTGATTCTGACAAATTGAGAGCAAGTTTATGGTGAAATACAGAGTTTGACCTGTGCAAAGCATTCTAAGGTAAGCTAACCTCGTATTGTGCTTTTCCGTATAAAAGCCCCATGTGCTCGGGGAGTGATTGTTTTGCAGGGAAATGAATTGCATAGTCAAAAAGAGGAGACTGTAAGGTTTCATTTGATGTGTAGAGTGTCATGATACATGATCGGGAATGTGTGTTTTCATAAAAAAAAAATTTTTTTAACTGTATTTATACAGTAGCGGCTTGTGGCTCGTGCGCGGGTCCCTCGAGGTCTGCCGTAGCTAAACCAGAAAGTGCAATAGCACCATCCACCTAAGCGCCACGAATCCTACACACTGGGGCTTTAAGGCTAGTGAGTTAGCGCTCTGCACTCACAAACATAATAAAGAAAATACTTAAATAACCCCCCATATGGTATGACTTAATTAACTAAGAGACTTAAGAAAACAAAATAAACTCACAAATTAACATAGAGATCCAAGATGGCGGCGCGTGAAGACGCAGCGGCCCCTCGTCCGGCCGATAGCGTAGTGTTTTCACCGTCTTCGTCTTTGTCTAGTCTATCTTGTTCGTCTTCAGTGTTTTCTAACAAGTACAGTAGGCAGTTCTTGCTGGACATAGGCAGAACTGGCCAGCACAACTCCCTGGACACTGTACTAGAGGAGAAGCTGGCGCGCTTCGGACTACTCTGCCGGCCTGCTGCTAATGCTGCTAACGCTGCTACACCGGACTCGCCTGCCGCCCCCCGCCCGGAGAGGAGACGCCGCAAGCGGTGTGAGAGGCGTCAGAAGCGAGGCAAGCGCGGCGGTATCAGAGCTAGGCTAACGGCTAGCCCGCACCGGCCGGCCATTCCATCCATTCTCCTCGCCAACGTGCAGTCTCTGGACAATAAAATGGACTACATCAGACTGAGGGCTGCCCAGCGCGACGTGAGGGAGTGCTGTGTTTTTGTTTTTACGGAAACATGGCTCCATGACAACATCCCGGACTCAGCGGTGCGCCTGGACGAGCTAACATGCTACCGCTCGGACCGAGCTAGCGGTGTCCCCGGAGTTAAATCCCGCGGAGGGGGTTTAATAATTTTTCTTCGGGACACTTATTGTCGGGACGCTGTGGTGGTATGTAGACACTGTTCACCCCTAGTGGAGTTTATGATTCTGAAGTGCCGGCCTTTTTATCTCCCGCGTGAAATCACGGCAATATTGCTAGTGGTTGTTTACGTCCCCCCATCACCGAACAGCGCTGATAGGAGGGAGGCACTGTATGAGTTGTATAACTCTATTAGCGAGCAACAGACTGCTCACCCGGACGGAGTTTTTATCCTTGCCGGGGATTTCAATCATGCAGACCTCAAAACTGTCATGCCACAAATGCATCAGCATGTTGATTTCCCAACCAGGGGAAACAACATTTTGGACATGGTTTACACTACACACAAGGGAGCATACAAGGCTTACCCCCTCCCCCACATAGGCCTCTCTGACCACATCTCTGTTGTGCTCAGACCGGCATACAGACCCCGTGTAAGGGTCTCTAGGCCGGCTCTGAAGCAGATCCAGGTGTGGCCAGAGGGGGCCTCGTCTGCACTACAGCACTGCCTCGGTACAACAGACTGGGCAGTGTTCAAACAGGCCGCCACATACAACAATCACACTGACATTGAGGAGTACGCAGACACTGTGACCTCCTACATCACCAAATGCGTTGGTGATGTCACACACACAAAAACCATCACCACCAGGGCTAACCAGAAGCCATGGCTGACAGGGGAGGTTCACAGGCTGTTGAGAGCCAGGAACGCTGCCTTCAGAGCTGGGGATGTCCCCCATCTGAGGGCAGCAAGAGCCAACCTGTCCCGTGGAATCAGGAAAGCCAAACACAAATACACACAGAAAATAACCGGACACTTTAGAGATAGCAGGGACACACGGAGTCTGTGGCAGGGCATCCAGAACATCACGGATTACAAACCCTTGCCACAGACCTGTGACAATAATATCACCCTGCTCAATGACCTCAACAGCTTCTTTGCACGGTTTGAGGCAGGAAATGACACCCGGCCCCAAAAACTCCACCACCTCCCCACGACCAGCCCCTGTGTGTGTCTGCAGCCAGCGTGAAGAGGACACTCTCCAGGATCAACACCCGCAAGGCTGCAGGCCCGGACAACATTCCTGGTCGTGTGTTGAAAGACTGTGCAGAGGAGCTCAAGGATGTCTTCACAGACATCTTTAATGCTTCTCTGAGCCAGGCTGTGGTTCCCTCCTGCTTCAAAACCACTACCATCGTTCCCGTGCCAAAGAAGCCCACTCCGGCCACTTTTAATGACTATCGCCCTGTTGCACTGACCCCCATCATCATGAAGTGCTTTGAACGGCTAGTCATGGCACACATCAAATCCATCCTCCCCCCCACCCTAGACCCATACCAGTTTGCATACCGGGCCAACCGCTCTACCGAGGATGCAATCTGTTCTGCACTTCACCCGGCTCTCACCCACCTAGACAATAAAGACTCATACGTGAGAATGCTGTTCATAGATTTCAGTTCAGCATTCAACACTATAATCCCACAGCAGCTCATTATCAAACTAGACCACCTGGGGCTTCAGGACCTCACTCTGTAACTGGCTGCTGGACTTCCTCAGTGAGAGGCCACAGGCAGTGCGGGTCGGCAGAAACACCTCAAGCTGCATTAGACTGAGCACAGGAGCCCCCCAGGGCTGTGTGCTCAGTCCGATGCTCTTCACTCTGCTGACCCACGACTGCTCACCGGCGTTCAGCACCAATCACATAGTGAAGTTTGCGGACGATACGACTGTGGTGGGTCTCATCTCTAATAACGATGAGACAAACTACAGGAGTGAGGTGAGCCTTCTGACCCAGTGGTGCAGCAATAACAATCTCCTTCTTAATGTTGAAAAGACCAAGGAGATTGTTATTGACTTCCGGAGAGGCCCCACCCAGCACCCCCCACTGTCCATCAATGGTGCTGCTGTAGAGAGGGTGAGCAGCACCAAATTCCTGGGGGTGCACATCAGTGAGGACCTCTCCTGGACAGTGAATACTGTATCACTGGCAAAGAGGGCTCAGAAGCGCCTCTATTTCCTCCGCAAACTGAGGAGAGCTGGAGCCCCTCCACCCATTATGACCACCTTCTACCGAGGCACCATTGAGAGCGTCCTGACCGGCTGCATCACTGTGTGGTACGGGAGCTGCACTGAACAGAACAGGAAAGCTCTGCAGCGCATAGTGAATGCAGCTGGGAGGATCGCTGGTGTCTCTCTCCCCTCCCTCCTAGACATTTTTAACACCCGGCTCACCCGCAGAGCGTCCAACATTGTGGGTGACCCGAGCCACCCCGCACATAGCCTGTTCAGCCTCCTGCCCTCGGGGAGAAGGTACCGGAGTCTCCGGGCCCACTCCACCAGGCTTTCAAACAGCTTCATCCACCAGGCTGTCAGGAGGCTGAACTCACACCCGAACTCACACCCGAACTCCCACCTTACCCATCACCCACCCCCCACCCCCATATTGGCATAACCTGTATTCCATAAAAGACATATCACTCTAGACACTTTAAAAAACTGCTGCTAAGGACTACTGTTGCACTGTTGCACATTTACATTTACTACTGGATTTTACTCCTGTTGCACTGTTGTTTACTACTGTTATTGCACATTTACATTTACTACTGGAATTTTTAGTACTGTTGTTTACTCCTGTTATTGAATTTTACCCCCGTTGCACTGTTGTTTACTACTGTTATTGCACATTGACTACTGGAATTTTAGTACTGTTGTTTACTCCTGTTACTGCACTAGAATTACTACTGTTGCACATTTATTTTTATTTTATCTTAATGCACATTCTACTGCACATGACCAAGTCACTGCTGTATCTTCCATTGCACATTTTGATGCACACTGCACACTTTGGAAATCTGTATATAGTATAGTTTATTTATTATGTTGCACTGTTTTAAGATTTTAGATCGTAGACTTTAGTTTTAACTTTAGATCTCTGTCTTAGATAGTTTTTTGTTGTGTTTTGTCTTCATATTGTATTTTGTACACTGTCTTTTGCACTACCTGGCCAGAGAGAAACAAAATTTCGATTCACTGTATGTTGAACACATATGGCAGAATTGACAATAAAGCTGACTTTGAACTTGAACTTGAACTTTGAACATTAATGGTTCCCCCTTTAATGTGCCCCCTTTATCGCACCACTATGCTCTATTTATCGTATGGCCAGGAAGTGCTCCGGTTTGGCCCCTGAACCAATGAGCAGCGCGGAGACAGCGGAAGGTGAGGAGCATAATGGATCCGTAGGCGCCAAGTGTGCACCCTCGCACGCACTAGGGAGGGGAACAGAGTCCAGATAGCGGGGAAACAGTTTGTAAGCAGTCCTGCAGTAGCAGCTCTGCCGTCTAAGGCGCGCTCTCGGGCCAGAGAGAGGGAGGCGCCGGTCGGGGAATGACGGGCAGCTACAGGCGCACTGTCACACTGTGTGTCATTGAAATACGCCTCCGTTCAGGAAATCCATTCTACATTTTGCAAGCAGGAGCAGAGCAGCCGACAGGGAATCACTGGTGGAGTCATTTCAGCAGATCATGTGGATATACAGACATGGCTCATGGATCGGACATTTTCGCAGGTTGGATTGGAATAGCCCCATCCCTAGGTCAAATGTCATCTGCATTTGACCCAGGAGCAGTGAAGCACCCAGGGACCCCCCTCCAGAACCCTGCAGGCGCCCAAACCCTGGTCAAAAAGCTCAAATAAACGTCTCGGTAAAGTCATCAGATCCAGTGTCAGGACAGACCGTTGACAGTATAAAGAAGTGATAAAGGGACTGCGGCTCCAGTCAAATGAAGCTCAACATGGCTAGTAGTATGCTAGTCGGAGTGAATTTGGAGTAAAGTTTCATATTAGTAATAGGAATTGATATTGTTGAAAATAAAACTCCTAAACAGGACCATGAGCGCTAGTGTTGATCACAGAATCCTGAAAATCTGCAGTTTTAATCCATTTTGTGTTCTTTCTTGAAACTTTTTGACGGCGTTTGCTAATGTGTGGAATGTGTCACCATGGTCACCGCTGAATATTCCCTCACAAAGATGATTTCACTGCAAAGTTTTGATTTATTTATTTCTAGGCGCAATTTATACTGCATGGTTCACTGGTATTATTCTGTTTTGGGGATACTATGTCGTGGTACAAAGTCGTTTCAATATTATCATGTAAAATCTGTTATGAAATCTGTGTTATTGTGTTTTCATCCTTAGTGTTGAGTTTGAATAGAGGCTTTCTGGGGCGGCCATGTTGAGTGAGTGTGTGTGTGTGTTTGTGTGTGTGCGTTTGTGTGTGTGTGTGTTTGTGCGTGTGTGTGAGACCCCAGCGGGCAGCGACTACAAGGCCTCTTATTCAGCTCTGCGTTTCTATGACAACCACACAGAATTACCACCGCAGTGTTCATACCAGACATTTCCACCCACACGCATCCACCGGATACAAGGGAATGAACCAGGACTGAACCAGGACTGTACCAGGACTGAACTAGGACTGAACCAGGTCTGTACCAGGACTGAACCAGGACTGTACCAGGACTGAACTAGGACTGAACCAGGTCTGTACCAGGACTGAACCAGGACTGTACCAGGTCTGAACCAGGACTGAACCAGGATTGTACCAGGACTGAACCAGGACTGAACCAGGACAGAGTCAGGACAGAGTCAGGACAGAGTTAGGACTGTATACAGGTATTAACTAGGACTTAACCAGGTCTAAACCGGGACTAAACCAGGACTAAACCGGGCAGAGTCAGGATTGTATACAGGGATAAGCCAGGACTTAACCAGGTCTAAACCAGGATTAAAACAGGACTAAACAAGGCAGAGTCAGAATTGCATACGGGTATTAACTAGGTCTTAACCAGGTCTAAACCGGGACTAAACCAGGACAGAATCAGGATTGCGTAGAGGTTTAAACTAGAATTTAACCAGGTCAAAACCGGGACTAAACTAGAACTAAACCAGGACAGAGTCAGGATTGTATACAGGGATCAACCAGGATTTAACCAGGGCTAAACCAGAACCCAGGCCTAAACTAAACATTACCATAGCCACATGCATCCTCCAGCAAAGGATACAAGGGAGCCAGGACTGAGCAAGGGCTACATACGGGAATAAACCTTAACTAAACCAGGACTAAACCAGGACTACATACAGGGACAAACCAGGTCTAAGCCAGGATTAAATCACCCCGTGCGGCTCTTTGCTGGTTTCGTGTGGCTCTTGCGTTCATTTGTGCGTGTTCGGTTTGTGGCTCGGGCTGCGAGGATGCGGTCCTGAGGGGGAGGCATGGTCCAGGCGCCGCGGTTCGATCTCGTGCTCGCAGCCCCGGTCTTGCGCCGGTTGTGCTGCTCTGTCACGGATTTGACCAGGATGAGGGGTGCACATGTCGCGCACTTCTCAAAGGGGTTGGTGCGCGTCGCGTCCCGGGACGTGGCAGTGCCGTTGGATGAGCGCGGTGCTTCCTGCGGATCCAGTGACTCATGTCTCCGCTCCCCTTGCGCGTCCGGCGGGGCTCCCGGCGGAGCCCCCATGCTTCACTATTAATACATTTTGTTGAAAATCTACAAAAGTTTGAACGTTTAAACGAGAGAGAAATGTGAGAAAAGGTTAATTCCAGTGTTTTAAGGCGTTTACAGCCTTAAAACATGTAGAATAATTGTAAAATATAAAGTTGTCCTACTTTGCGGATTTCACTCATTACGGGTTATTTCTGGAGCCTAACCCCCGCGATAAACGAGGGACCACTGTACTATAAATATCTTGCTTTGAAAAACAAATTAAAGTTCTATCACACTTCAGGCAGAGCACTGGGAGCCGTCCTTAATAAGGTCGAGCTGTACAGGGATCTTGGTTATAAAACGTGTTTTTATCTTGTATCTGTCCATGTTTAAGTTTATTGTAATTTGACAAAATGTGTTGCAGTTCCTTTTCTTGGCAATACACAAAATGGCCCCCAAACCTGAAGTATATGTGTAGGATTTTTTTTTTTTTTTTTTAAATCTAAACTTTCTCACAGGGGTTCTGTGAATAAAATAAGTTAAGCTTTATGGAGTCAAAACATGTTTTGAAAATAAAAGAAGACTCATTCATTTTGCATGATTTT
>JAVJIX010000044.1:0-125000 GCA_036785185.1 Paratrypauchen microcephalus | reverse complement strand
ACACAGTTGACCAGCTATATAAGGATACGCTGGATGCCAAAGAAAAGAAGCATTATATATGAAAAAACTCGAATTAATTGCACAAAAAGATCCGTATGAGATGGATTCAAGTTTGTTCAGTGACAGGGGCGATTTATCGATTCTGCTGCTGTAAGCGATCCCTATATTGTCAACGACCTGGACTTCTCCACAAGCCCCGATACAGCACAAGACCTTCAGAGCTCTAAAGGTCTGGAGGCAACAACCAGTTTGTTTGTGGCTGGTACGAGAGCGCAAAGTGCAGAAAACTGGAGACGAGCGTATTGTGATGGCAAAGGTTGGCATATATCTAGTAGACCCACATGTGTAATGTGTTATTGCTACTAGTATATTGCTTTTTATTATTCACATTTTGCAAAGATACGGCTACCGGCTAAGATACGGCTAAGATACGGCTACCGGCTACCGGCTGTGAAATGAGCTCAGCATATGCGAATGCCAATCGTGAGATTGGCGATCCACAATCTCCTTTTCTTTGATAATTGCTGTCTATTCTCCCTTGTTTAGTCCTGGTTTAGTCCTGGTTTAGACCTGGTTTAGTCCTGGTTTAGTCCTGGTTTAGTCCTGGTTTAGTCCTGGTTTAGTCCTGGTTTAGACCTGGTTTACACCTGGTTTAGACCTGGTTTAGTCCAGGTTTAGTCCTGGTTTAGTCCTGGTTTAGACCCGGTTTAGTCCTGGTTTAGTCCTGGTTTAGACCCAGTTTAGTCCTGGTTTAGTCCTGGTTTAGACCCGGTTTAGTCCTGGTTTAGTCCTGGTTTAGTCCTGGTTTAGACCTGGTTTAATCCTGGTTTAGACCTGGTTTAGACCTAGTTTAGTCCTGGTTTAGACCCGGTTTAGTCCTGGTTTAGACCCGGTTTAGTCCTGGTTTAGTCCTGGTTTAGACCCGGTTTAGACCCAGTTTAGTCCTGGTTTAGTCCTGGTTTAGACCTGGTTTAATCCTGGTTTAGACCTGGTTTAGACCTGGTTTAGTCCTGGTTTAGACCTGGTTTAGACCTGGTTTAGTCCTGGTTTAGTCCTGGTTTAGACCTGGTTTAGACCTGGTTCAGTCCTGGTTTAGTCCTGGTTTAGACCTGGTTTAGTCCTGGTTTAGACCTGGTTTAGACCTGGTTTAGACCTGGTTTAGACCTGGTTTAATCCTGGTTTAGACCTGGTTTAGACCTGGTTTAGATCTGGTATAGTCCTGGTTTAGACCTGGTTTAGTCCTGGTTTAGTCCTGGTTTAGTCCTGGTTTAGACCTGGTTTAGTCCTGGTTTAGTCCTGGTTTAGTCCTGGTTGGTCACTACTTTAGGTAAACGATAGAACTGCAGGTGTTTTCCTCTGTCCGGTCTATTCTGACAGCCTAGGACCCGACAATAGTTGACCATTTTGCTTTTTTTCTTAACTTTGCGGCATAAGTGCACTGTTTGCGGTGTATCAAATGTCTCCAAGATGGCGGGCTTCTGGATTATGACGTCATGTGAAATCGCTTTATAGACAGTGTAAGTTTTTTTTTTTTTTTTTTAAAGTTTTTTATCGTTTCGGTCTCGCGTCCACATGGCACCAGCGTTCTGGGTACCCCAAAACAATATTTTTTGGGAACGGATTCCACGTTGTGGAGTCGTCTGGACGAGTAGAACGGATTTGTTTACGCCCACGTCACAACCACATGGCCAGAACAAATAGCAGCCTCGCACGCAACATTCATTCGTAACAAGACAGCGACCATGGCGGACACCAGAGTAGCAGTAGTAGCAGTGCTGCAGTCACTGCTAAGTTTACTTGCGTTATTGAAAGAAATTTTACTGCAGTTATACCAACTAGGCGAGCAGCAGAGACGCTTACAGCACACCATGCACCAGATTCTGTAAAACCTGCCACGGCGTGTTACTAGACGTGCCAAAAGAAGGAGATTTTGGGTGAGACCTGGAAGAACAAGTAGCTGGTGGGACAACTTTGTGAATGGCGTTGTCGTGGACGCAGAATGGAGAGAGAACTTTCGGATGTCCAGAGCTTCGCTTGTGGCCCCGAGTGAAGAACTTCGAGGCGTGGCATGTGTATTGCGTCGTTTTCAGCAAGCGTTCCATTGCCATGTGTACGTGATCTTTTACTGAGAAAAAATCCTGCATTGTGTTGCCGTGTGGATGCAGCCTAAATTTACAGGGTTTGTGTGTTAAACATGCGTGAATGAAACAAAACACAACTCCAGGTCTGTTTGTGATGAGGAAACAACATTATATATGTCACAGATGAGAAAACAGTGTACTGTAAATGCATGAGGGCATACACACAAATGGTACTCACGGTGACGGTGGGCGCTGCGAAGGCCAGGCTGAAGAGAAGGGGCAGCGGGCACACCTCCTGCTTCGGCTCCACGTAGGGCAAGGACAGGCTGCGGTCACTGCACGAGTACCCAGAATGCACCGGCTCAAAGATGTCCGTCAGCTCCAGGAAGTACAGGCTGACCACCGAAGAGGCCAGGATGGGGAGCTGAAACACAAACACGATCTGTGGTCAGGAAAGCAACAGTGGGATTTTAGTGATTTGAAAAACACCACTAGTTCATTTACAGAAGTGGTAGAGTTGTGTTATTTCAAAATAATATTACTAAATGTAAGTAAAAGCACAAAGTACTGGTCCAAGTACAAAGTAAAACTGTCAGTACATAACATCTGACTCTTTGACTCTTTTGAGCTTTAATCCATGTTATTACCTCATCAAAAACACACCTGGAGTTGCGTTTTGTTTCATTCACACATGTATGAGTAGGTTATATCTCCAAAGCTGAAAAACAGCTCCTTTTACATTTCGTGTAATCAGACCCCCCAGGATTTCGCAGGCATTTTTTGTGATTGTTGCGGGCTAAAATGCCTGAATTTGCGAAAGCTTTTCCAAAAAGTTGCGATGAAAATTGCGGTGCTTTTAAGGATTTTGTTGCGATTTTGTTGCGGGAGGAAGTGAAAGTTGCGATAAATAGTTGCGGTTTTCTTACCTGGCCAGCCAAATGATATCTCTCTGTATTTCCTATACAGCGCGATACCATTTGGACACCCTCGCTCCACTCTCGCTCCTCCGGTTAAAAACGGACTCCGCGATTCTGATTCGTTCAAAGATGGTGACGTCAGTGCACCCGCCTTTGCAAAGTCACTCTTAGGCAGCGGAAGTTCCTCCTCAGTTTTGAATCAAGATGGCGCAATCTCTGATTGGTTCACTTAGCTGTCTGTCTACGCACAACTGCAGCGCATTCTGGATCAAGCGTTACCAGACTCACCGCTGTTACAGCGATGAGTCATGGATTCTTCCAGGCAAGCGATTTTCCCTTTTTGTAATTAAAATTGAGTAATATTTTGAATACTGAGTTATGACTGACAAAGAATAATACAAAGACACAGAGATCACAGATATGGTCCTAAAACAACCTTACCAACATCGAAAATAAATTACTACTAGGAGGGGAACTGTTTCGCCCGGGCTTTTGCTGTTATTTTTGTGGGCAAATGGCGCCGCAGACATGTTTCTTTGCCATTAGAAGCCGTGTCCCAATTCCCAGAGTGCACAGTTTGGAGTGTGGTTTGAAGGGCATGTGCGTCATTTCTTTTTTGTCCCATGCGCAGTTAACACGCGTTCGCAGACCGCAGTCGTTTCCATGGAAATCGGGGCGTGGACCAAGCGCGTGAAAAAGCACGCTTCGCACATTCATATATCCCAGTATGCACTGCGCGCTACTTCTACGGGAGAAAATGGAGTCGGCGGCTGCTTCCCGTAGTTGCGAGACCTGTCGCATTTCGCAGACGACCATGCGGTCCGCAGAGTGCAGTCAGGGCTGAGCAAGTGTGCACCGCCTTGACTGCAGTCTGAGCCCCCTTCAAACCACGCTCCGAACTGGGGACACGGCCGCAGTTTCGTTTCGTCACACGGAAGTAAGGCAGAAGAAAGTTGGTCGACGTGAGTTCAATACGTGGCCGATGACTGGTCAAAATTGGTAAAAATTGCGGGAAAGTTGCGGTGATTGGTCAAAATTGCAACACCGCCCTGAATTCACTGGGATTGTTGCGTCGAAGTTGCAAATCGCAACATCGCGAATTCCTGGAGGGTCTGTGTAATATGTTGATTCAGGATCCGTCTTCTGCTCCGGCCCACATCCGCCCAGTCTTCTTTTGCACCAGTCTTGCCTTCTTCCACAGCGCTCACCAGAACCAGATCCTTCCTGTCATAAATTCCACAGAACTCCCCAACCTCGCTATCTCCCTTCCTGGCACACATTAACTCCCGAGGTCAAATAATACAATCCATATGTGATTTTCAGTGTTTCCTATAAACATTAAGTAATGTAAGTGATATTCAAGCAAGTCACTTGGTGTTTATATTATTGATATTCTTTCAAGAGATTGGCAATTTCAGTTCCATAATTAGATACAGGTCGAGTAAGACACATTTTGTTTTATTACATGAAATTTAAATAATGCACAGTCCCTTTAAAGGACTAAAGGACTAGGCTATTTTGTGATCTCTGTTCTAATGTTGTTTCCTCATCATAAACAGACCTGGAGTTGTGTTTTTATTTCATTAACACATGTTTAACACACCAAGTCTGCGTATTTAAGCTGGGTTCTTCTCTCAAACATCTCTGTTACTCTGTTCAACCTTGTTTTTAAACTCCATACACCTTACACACACTCACACTACTCAAACATGTGTGAATGAAGCAAAACACAACTCCAGGTCTGTTTTTGAGGCGTATAACATGACTTAAAGGCTCACAGAAGTCAGGTTTGCGTAATATAGGACCTTCAAATGGAGTCAAATATTTGCATTTTTGCTTTTGTCTCTCTGGGCTCCTGCTGGGGTCTGTGTGCAAAGAATGAGTTGTGAGTTTTAAAACTGCCAATCATTTATGTCAGTCATTCAGGTTTTGTTCCAGACTAACAGCAGGAGGTTCTGATAAACATGGTTGAATGCCAGCCAAATAATGGCCTCAGTGTTACTTCAAAATAATACTGAAGTAATAATATAGAAGAACTAGAAGAAGTGGTCCAAGAAATGACTTCAGTAAGAGTAAAAAGTATTTGGGGAAACTCATTGTAAGAAGGTGTCTGCTAACATCTGATTTATTCTATAACATTAAATAATACACAAACTCTGGTATTTTCAAACACAAATTAGAACAACTACATCATACCTGAATGAGACGAAACATATTGTCACATAAAGCTTTTGTCACTTTAGATTTACTCACAGTGGGAAGAGGAACCACTTTTACCGTATTTTCGGACAATAAGTCGCATTTTGTTCATGGTTTGGGTGGTCCTGCGACTTATACTCCCGAGCGACTTATATATTAAAATTTCCACAAGCCTTGAGCGCCCTCTCGTGGCTCTGAGGGCGCTGTAGGCTTGTGTGCCAGTATCTGATACTACTATTATTTCTGTACCACTGAAAATGTTTACCTCCGGAGTGACACCGAGGATGAATTCTGTGGATTTAGTGATTTGGAGTGAGAAGGAGAGTTTGGTAAACTTGGTACCGTATGTTATTTATTTTATAGTTTTCTGAAAAGTTTTTACGGTATGTTATTTATTTTATAGTTATCTGTTTAAGGTCTCATGGCATGAAATTTTCACTTTCTGAGGTTTTTGAACGTTAATGTGAGCTCCCCTACCCTGTTTAGCCCCCCCCCCATGGTTAAAAGTTGCGAAATGTCTAAACTGTTGCCTGGAAGAATCCATGACTCATCGCTGTACCAGCGGATGAGTCTGGTAACGCTTGATCCACTGCTGTTGCGCGTAGACAGACAGCTAACTGAACCAATCAGAGATTGCGCCATCTTGATCAAAACTGAGGCGGAACTTCCGCTGCCTAAGAGTGACTTTGCGGGCAAAGGCGGGTGCACTGACGTCACCATCTTTGAACTAATCAGAATCGCGGAGTCCGTTTGTAACCGGAGGAGCGAGGGTGGATGGAGGGTGTCCAAATGGTATCGCGTTGTATAGGAAATACAGAGAGATATCATTTGGCTGGCCAGGTAATCTAAACTGAGCATTTGCGATCCTTTTCTGCGTTACAAAAAATCGGAGCTCAAACGGGCGATTTTGAACAAGGCACCTTATTGACATCAGATCGAAAAAAGAAATGCAAATGCAGTTCCACCCCCGTCTGTCTGTACTCAGCGTCTCTGTAAATCACGCCCAGAGAGTTTGGACTGCGAATGCGCTAGGCAATGCGAAATGCGTTTTTTTATTTGCCTGGAGGCACGTCCGAGTGTTTCTAGGCTCGGAAGTCCTTTATCTGAGCCTCTGGACCTTTGAACAGCAGTGGTTTAATTTTATTTTCTGTGGAAATGTTTATTTTTCAATGGAACGCTTCAAATCTCTCCCCCCGTGCAAAAACACAGAAATGGATCAGCTGAGAGCTGACAGCGGAGAGTTTGGCCATGCCCCCACCCTCTACTATTGGCCATCTCTTTTCTCCTCATTTGCATTCAAGCAACAACGCCCATTATAGAGTGTTCAGAGAGAGAAAAATTACTCTTTCTCATCTTATCTCTGTTTCTCATGCACTGAGTGTTGATTTTGAAGAAGGATTCATTTACAGTATTAGGAAACCATTAAGGAGCCATATAAAAGCATCAAGAAGTACCATGTCATGGGATCTTTAACATAACATATTAATATGTTACGTTCACAGGCTGTTGTTCTCTATTCTGTTGTTATTATTACTATTGCCTTTCAAATTGAAATACAGTCATACCTCACCTTACGAAATTAATTTGTTCCAGAAGTGGTTTCGTAACGTGATTTTTTCGTAAGTAGAGTCGCAATGTAAAAGGCCTGATTCGTTCCAAGGCCCCCAATACCCCCCTAAACCCTTTTGGAGAGTGTATTTACAGGTGTATTTACGGATTCCGGCGGCTGCAAAGCCAAGTGCGCATTATTTGAACTTTTGAGATTTTGCGTTTCATAACTTGAATTTTCTTTCGTATTCAGAGACGAAAATTTTACGTAAAGGTGTTTCGTAACGTGGATTATTCGTTATTTGGGTCTTTCGTAAGGTGAGGTATGACTGTACATGCCTTTCAAGATGAAATCCTGGTTCCTGGTCTCTGATTTTATAAAATAAATTTCTCCCAAAAAATGCGACTTATATATGTTTTTGTTTTTTTTCATTACGCAATTTTTGACTGATGCAACTTATACTCCGAAAAATATGTCACTCAAGTAAGAGTACTGTTACTTCAATAAAATACTACTCAAGCATGGGCTCTGAAAACTACTCTAACCCGAACACTTTATGCACTGTGTAACTTTGGTTGGGGGTCCATCATCTGCTTGTTTCTATGGATATGTAATAATAATAAAAAAAATAATAATAATACATTATAATAAATTATAATAATATCTCAAAGTGCTACACAGCAGATAAATTACATAAAACACAATTTTAAAATGTGCAAAAAACACAACAAACAAACAAAACACAACAAAAATGTTCCGCAGTATGACATTAAAGGCAAATTAACGTTTTTTTACAATCTGAGCCTTCTTTCGGCAATAAAACAAGTAGTTTTACTCACCCATAGCATTTTTCTGTCAATTGGAGCAGTATCGCAGAACTTATGTTGAGCCGTTCTGTTCTACTAATGATCCCGTATCCGTTAACATGGTGCTCGTATCATATGCTCGGGGCATTACTTTGCGGTGTCCAAATAACACAAACTTTAGCACTTTTCAAATCATAGAAGCCCGATGTCTTAATGTAAGATTTCGTTTGAAGCAAAAGTGGCCTGTAATCCGAGATTTAGCCATAGTTTCGAGTAGATGAGGACGTCAGTGCGCATGCGCGGATTGTGCTATCAGCTCCCGGGACCCAAACATGAAACGCAAAGCTGAAAACTATGGATAAATCTCGGATTACAGGCCACTTTTGCTTCAAACGAAATCTTACATTAAGACATCGGGCTTCTATGATTTGAAAAGTGCTAAAGTTTGTGTTATTTGGAGACCACAAAGTAATGCCCCGAATACTCATGCTAACGGATACGCTACAACATAACTTTCACCAAACAGCTCCAAATGACACCAACGTGCTATGGGTGAGTCAAACGACTTGTTTTATTACCGAAAGAAGGCTCAGATTGTAAAATAACGTTACTTTTCCTTTAAACACCTCTACCTTACATTTATTCATTTACAGGTGGTTTTACTCTTCCAAAACACCTACAAAAACAAACATTCTGACTGTGAGCGGGGTCGCCTCTCCACAGTAACATCTCCACAGAGAAAACCATTTGACAGATCCTCCACCCTCCACCGGAAAAGTGACGCAATGCACCTTTAAGTAAATGCAACGTCTTCAAATGTAATATTAAAAAGGTAAAATGTGAAAATAGTTATACAAACTTTGCACTTCTGGAAAAGCTATTAACACGTAAATGACTCCAAACAAGTAGCTCCTATCTAATCACTATTCTCGTAACATAGTGAATAATGAATAATGCTGTTTTAAAGGAACAGTACGGGACATTGTTACGTCGCTCTTACTGTTTTAAAAATGGTATTACAATCAAAACTGAGCCTGGGTTGCTTAAAGAGGGAGTATTTCACTTCTATGGTCTATTTAGATCGCCATGTTGTTTTTGATGTCCTCCGTTTGCTCCCGTGCTACCAAGACTAAACCAGGACTAAACCAGGGACTAAACCAGGACTAAACCAGGGCTGAACCAGGGACTAAACCAGGACTAAACCAGGACTAAACCAGGGCTGAACCAGGGACTAAAGCAGGACTAAACCAGGGCTGAACCAGGGACTAAACCAGGACTAAACCAGGGCTGAACCAAGACTAAACCAGGACTAAACCAGGGACTAAACCAGGACTAAACCAGGGCTGAACCAGGGACTAAACCAGGACTAAACCAGGGCTGAACCAGTGACAAAACCAGGACTGAACCAGGGACTAAACCAGAACTAAACCAGGGCTGAACCAGGGACTAAACCAGGACTAAACCAGGGCTGAACCAGGGACTAAACCAGGACTAAACCAGGGACTAAACCAGGACTAAACCAGGGCTGAACCAGGGACTAAACCAGGACTAAACCAGGGCTGAACCAGTGACAAAACCAGGACTGAACCAGGGACTAAACCAGGACTAAACCAGGGCTGAACCAGGGACTAAACCAGGACTAAACCAGGGCTGAACCAGTGACAAAACCAGGACTGAACCAGGGACTAAAGCAGAATTAAACCAGGGCTGAACCAGGGACTAAACCAGGACTAAACCAGGGCTGAACCAGGGACTAAGCCAGGACTAAACCAGGGCTGAACCAGTGACAAAACCAGGACTGAACCAGGGACTAAACCAGGAATAAACCAGGGCTGAATCAGGGACTAAACCAGGACTAAACCAGGGCTGAACCAGGGACTAAACCAGGGACTAAACCAGGACTAAACCAGGGACTAAACCAGGACTAAACCAGGGCTGAACCAGGGACTAAGCCAGGACTAAACCAGGGCTGAACCAGGGACTAAACCAGGACTAAACCAGGGCTGAACCAGGGACTAAACCAGGACTAAACCAGGGACAAAACCAGGACTGAACCAGGGACTAAACCAGGACTAAACCAGGGACTAAACCAGGACTAAACCAGGACTAAACCAGGGCTGAACCAGGGACTAAACCAGGACTAAACCAGGGCTGAACCAGGGACAAAACCAGGACTGAACCAGGGACTAAACCAGGAATAAACCAGGGCTGAACTAAGACTAAACCAGGACTAAACCAGGACTAAACCAGGGCTGAGCCAAGACTAAACCAGGACTAAACCAGGGACTAAAGTAGGACTAAACCAGAGACTAAGCCAGAGCTAAACCAAGACTAAACCAGGACTAAACCAGGGACTAAAATAGGACTAAACCAGAGACTAAGCCAGAGCTAAACCAAGACTAAACCAGGACTAAACCAGGGACTAAACGAGAACTAAATCAGGGACTAAACCAGGACTGAACCAGGACTAAACCAGGGACTAAACGAGAACTAAATCAGGGACTAAACCAAGACTAAACCAGGACTAAACCAGGGACTAAAATAGGACTAAACCAGAGACTAAGCCAGAGCTAAACCAAGACTAAACCAGGACTAAACCAGGGACTAAACGAGAACTAAATCAGGGACTAAACCAGGACTGAACCAGGACTAAACCAAGGACTAAAGCAGGACTAAACCAAGACTAAACCAGGACTAAACCAGGGTTGAACCAGGACTAAAGCAGGACTAAATCAAGACTAAACCAGGACTAAAGCAGGACTAAATCAACACTAAACCAGGGACTAAATCATTACTGAACCAGGACTAAACCAAGGACTAAAGCAGGACTAAACCAGGTCTAAGCCTCTCTCAGTGCTTGCATGTATGATTAATGGAAAGATGCAGGACTAAACCAGATCTAAGCCAGGACCATGCTCCTCTAAAGAAGAAACCAGGACTAAAGATGGACTAGCCCAGGACTAAACCAGCCCTTTAATCACCTCTCCTTCCTCATATTGATTTTCAATATCACTCCCCCTTCAGAGCACTTTCACATTACATTCAGCATGCTACTGCACACTGCGTCAGGTTTGTCAAGTTCTAGTGTAGAGTTTTGTCTCATGTTTTTGTATATTTATGGAGAATTGTTGCGTGGGAGCATGGGGGACGTGGGCTTGCGGGATGAGCATTGCACAGAATCTTAAACTATCAAAATCAAAGCAATTGTCCATCACGTCCAATGTTTTTCTAATCAAGAATAAATCAGCATTACAATTGTTACCAGAAAAAAGCGATATTTGATTTGAACATATGGGGCCACAGTAGAGGTCGTGTACGTTAAAGGTCCGATATATTACACAAAACTGACCCTTGTGAGCTTTAAGACATGTTATAATGCTGTTAACTCCTCAGAAACATACATGGAGTTGAGTTTTGTTTCATTCGTTTAAGTAATCCTGCATTATTAGTCTGTCTTTTCAGCTACCTTTTACCTTTTGTTCAGTAGAGATTGCCAAATATACAGTAGGGCTAAAATTATTCAAATGATTCTAGTTGAAGGTGTAGGAGTTTGGGCACTTCCTGGTTTACCATGTTGTTGTTGTTGTTGTTGTTGTTTTTTTACCACATTGTGTTTTCTGTTTGAGAGAAGAACTCAGCCTAAATATACAAAACACAACTCCGGGTTTGTTTGTGATGAGGAAACAACATGAAATTTTAAATCATTATTACATACGGTTGCTTTAATAGGCTTTAGGCCCCGTTTCACGTAGCCAGGTATTTTGATAAAACAAATATTTCTCTCCCTCTGTTTTCCAAAATAAACTCTGTTTACACGTACACTAAAAACTGAGACATTTCCCCGCGTTTGTGCCTTTCGTTTACACACAAATGGCGAATTCACTTCTGAAAAAGAAGGAAAACGCTCTGCAAGCCAATCAGAATCACACCTTTGGTGCGTCAGATGCCTAAAACTCTGTTTATCTCACTTTACACGCAAATGCGAAACCGGAGTTTTCCAAAAGTTTTCCCATAAAACAAAGAATTAACTTAAAAATTCTCCTAACCACCTTCAAAGCGATCCATAACCTGGCCCCACCTTACATCACTGACCTCCTCATCTCCATTCCTTCTCGCTCCCTCCGCTCCTCCTCCTCTCTCCAGCTCTCTGTCCCCTCTGTCCGTCTCGTCACCATGGGGGGCAGAGCCTTCAGTCGCTCTGCTCCCCTGCTCTGGAACTCTCTCCCTCCTGACCTCTGCAATATTCACTCTCTTCCTCTTTTCAAATCCAGACTTAAAACACACCTGTTCAGACAATCCTACACCACATAACAATCACTTTCACCATCTTCCAGTTTTGTATCTCTGTTTTTATCTTTGTATTTTAAGTATTTTTATGTTTTAACTTTGTTTTGTACAGTCTCCTTGGGTGTCTTGAAAGGCGCTTTTAAAGATCCCATGACATGGTACTTCTTGATGCTTTTATATGGCGCCTTAATGATTTCCTAATACTGGAAATGAATCCTTCTTCAAAATCAAGACTCAGTGCATGAGAAAGACCCATGAACACAGGTAGAGTCAAAAAATATGTCTCTCAACACCTCATTCTGGGCGTTGTTGCTTGAATGCAAATGAGAAGGACAGAGACAGGCCAGAGCAGCGGGTGGGGGGACCAAACTCTCCGCTGTTTCTTCGTTTTAGCGTTGCGATGTGCGCTGGCTCCACTTCTGCGTTTTATGCACGAAGGAAGAAAGGAGAGGCGTTTCAATGAAAAAAACACATTTTCACAGAAAATAAAATTAAACCACTGCTGTTTCAGCGGTCCAGAGGCTCAGATAAAGGACATCCGAGCCTGGAAACACTCTCACGTGCCTCCAGGCAAATAAAAAAACGCATTTCGCAATGCGTAGCTCGTTTGCGGTCCAAACTCTGGCCGTGACAGTTGGTAAGATATCCAGACGGGAGGTGGAACTGCATTTGCATTTTTTCTTCAATGTGACGTCACATAGTTTCCTTGTTCAGAATCGCCCGTTTGAGCTGTCTTTTTTTCAAACGCAGAAAAGGATTGCAGATGCTCAGTTTACACATTTCGCAACTTTTAGCCATGGAAGGGAGGCCTAAACAGGGTAGGGGAGCTCACATTAACGTTCAAAAACCTCAGAAAGGGAAAATTTCATGCCATGGGACCTTTAAATAAAATGTATTATTATTATTATTATTATTATTATTATTATTATTATTATTATTAAAATCTCCACTTTTGCCGGCGTTTTTAGAAAGAATCGTTTTCAGAAGAAAAATCTCTGTTTGTGTGTAAACAAAAGGCACAAACGAAGGGAAAAGTGTCAGTTTTTACAGATACCCGGGTATGTGTAAACAGGCTCCACCTGCTCTCACTCTGCTAACGCTGAGAATCAAACAGCACTCCGCTCTTTCACATCATTAGCATCATTAGCACCTGGTAATGGATGCTGACATTTCACTGTGAACTCAAGAGGATCAGGAGGTGACACTACACTGCTGGGTTAAACCGATGTGATTTTTCAGTTGAATTGGGAGGAGGGGCGAGGTCTGGAGGTATAAGGCGTGGTATAAGGTGTGATTGGTCTAACAGGCGTCCGTACACTTCAGAGTCCGCCCCCACACCTGCCTAAAATCAGGGAAGTTCTGTATGATGTCACGTAGTACTTACAAACTTAGATTTCGTTTTTTTGTTGTTGTTTTGTTTACCAGAAAGTTGACAATTTATCTAATTTGCACTGAAGTTCCCCAAAAACAGTCGATAATACTATTAAAACACGATATGCAGTTTAGTAGCAAAAAGTGGATTTAGTGTTTACTTCCACTTTAAGGTTACGTGTAGCCTTAGCCCACTCATATTATTCAGCCAAATCTCCAATGTTTTCTCACAGGAGTTACACATAGAAAATTTAACATGTTCTGGGCCTGTTTCCTGTACAATTCACAATCATGCAGTAAAATATCATGTATCAAAATCATGTTTCCAGATCATGTACGGTAAACATTTCCATTTGATATTTCGGTTGACATTAGCATCGTTTACATATTTCCAATACTGCTATTTCTTCCATATTTTAAAGTTTTTAAGCAAAACACATTTTATCAATTTTCACATCTGGAGCTGTACTGCTTTTAAAGATCCCATGACATGGAACTTCTTGATGCTTTTCTATGGCTCCTTAATGGTTCCCTAATACTGAAATTTTGATTTCAGTATTATCCTTCTTTTGAATCCTTCTTCAAAATCAACACTCAGTGCAGAGATAACAGAGATAAGCTGAGAAAGAGTATTTTTTCTCCCTCAGAACAGGTCATAATGGGCGTTGTTGCTTGAATGCAAATGAGGAGAAAAGAGCTGGCCAATAGTAGAGGGTGGGGGCGTGGCCAAACTCTCTGCTCTCCCTCAGAGATCTCAGCTGATCCATTTCCGTGTTTTTGCACGGGGGAGAGATATAAAGCGTTCCATTGAAAAATAAACACATTTCCACAGAAAATAAAATTAAACCACTGCTGTTCAAAGCTCCAGAGGCTCAGATAAAGGACTTCCGAGCCTAGAAACACTCGGACGTGCCTCCAGGCAAATTAAAAAACGCATTTCGCATTGCCTAGCGCATTCACAGTCCAAACTCTCTGGGTGTGATTTACAGAGACGCTGAGACAGACAGACGGGGGTGGAACTGCATTTGCATTTCTTTTTTCAATCTGACGTCAATAAGGTGCCTTGTTCAAAATCGCCCGTTTGAGCTCCGATTTTTTGTAACGCAGAAAAGGATCGCAAATGTTCAGTTTAGACATTTCGTAACTTTTAACCATGGGGGGGTGGGGGGGGTGCGGGGGGGCTAAACAGGGTAGGGGAGCTCACATTAACGTTCAAAAACCTCAGAAAGTGAAAATTTCATGCCATGGGACCTTTAAAGTATCATTTTTAATACATCGCCAACATCTCAGGCATTGCATGGTAGTAACGATGTACTACTGACTGGCTTTTAGCTTTAGCTTGAGACCTTTATAACTTTCATTTATGAACTTAACCTTTACACTTTTACACAAAGTCGGAGCACTTTAAAACATTCTGAGTTACAAAAACAGGAACTCAAAATAAATGAGCATTGAACTCAAAATGGCGCCCGTGGCCTCGCCTTGACCTGTCTTTTCATGTCTTTTTACATGGCTCAAACTTCACAAAAATACAGTATTTACCTGCTGATTTTTATCCTCACAACTAGCGGTGGTTGTTATTAATAATAGTTTATGACCAATATAATGTGTTTTTTACTTCGTTACTAACCTGTAAAACACAGGGAAAGAATGAGACAGCCAAGAGCCATATTGGAGCGGTGACCTGGTTAACCGGCTGGTTAGCTCAACTGGTAAGTCACTGACTTTCCCTGGGGGGACCTGAGTTCAAACCCCACCCCCCCCGGCAATGAGCAAGCCAGTGTTTTTTTTATTTATTTTACATATAAAAATGTGCGTGAAAAGTCCCTCAGTCGTCCAGGTAGAATCCATGATAAAAGGAGAAGTTCAATTTGTCAACTGGACAAAGTTTGTTTGGTTGAAAACATTTCGCCGCTCATCCGAGAGGCTTCGTCAGCTCTGGTTCTAATGCTGGTTAGACCCTGTTTAAATCTAGCTGCCGGGAGGAGCTAAGTACCCTGAAAAAACTCTGAAACTATCCCCCACTCATCTGTCTCTTTTGTTCTACGCATTCCTCTGGCGTCTAGTATTAGCATATCTATTAGCCCTAGGAGGCGCTCACTACACTGAAATAGATCTGTAACTATCAACTAATCTGCCTCTTTGTATTTCAAGCCTATTCAAGCCTAACGAACCTCCCCACCCCTCTGGACTGGCTTGTCTGCCCTAATGTTTCTTTGTCTGTTTTTGATTTGGTTTGAGAATCGAATTATAGATGGGAGACAAGTTGTGTCTAACTCCCCCATTTCTGTTTAAAGGGATATGCCACCCCCAGGTCAAATTTGGGCATCTCCCCACAGTCCAGAGACTAAAATAAGTGGTGGAAAGCGTTTTCCTGCTCACCCAGCCATTGTCCGAGTCTGTCGCCACTGACCGCCGCGGTATCTGGTGCTCCTCCGCCTTAGACTGGAGTCTAACGTCGCCAGAGAAAGATTTTGGCCAAAAGGAATTAATTTGCTCGATGCGTTTCCCAATTACTTTGTGTGTAGTGCGCATTCATATCGAGTGCAAATAAATGTGCAAATCAACACGGAGAGCTTGACTTGGTCATTTTGGGTGGGAACTATTTTCCAGTGCGTAAGAATACAGCCGTATCACGCACCACGTTGTGCAACAGGGGAACTCCCTTCCCGGTGCGTAACTGGGATTCCCCTGGCAGCGTGCTGCGTGATACGGCTGTATTCTTACGCACTGGAAAATAGTTCCCACCCAAAATGACCAAGGCAAGCTCTCCATGTTGATTTGCACATTTATTTGCACTCGATATGAATGCGCACTACACATAAAGTAATTGGGAAACGCATCGAGCAAATTAATTCCTTTTGGCCGAAATCTTTCTCTGGCGACGTTAGACTCCAGTCTAAGGCGGAGGAGCACCAGATACCGCGGCGGTCAGTGGCGACAGACTTGGACAATGGCTGGGTGAGCAGGAAAACGCTTTCCACCACTTATTTTAGTCTCTGGACTGTGGGGAGATGCCCAAATTTGACCTGGGGGTGGCATATCCCTTTAACGACGGATTCTCTTTTTTGACAAAAAATATCCTCTTTAACTCCCCTCTCAAACCAGTTCTTTTCCCTGGCTAAGATCTGAACCTCACTGTCCTCAAAAGAATGGCCCGTGGCTTCTAGGTGAAGATGTACGGCAGATGACGGTCCACTCTGGCTCTCTCGTCTGTGTTGGTACATCCTCTTGTGAAGTGGCTGTTTTGTTTCTCCAGTGTAGCGCTCACTGCAGTCTTCACTACACTGAATGGAGTAGACCACATTGCTTTGTTTGTGGCTCGGTGTTTTGTCCTTTGGGTGGACGAGTTTTTGTCTTAAAGTGTTAGAGAGACAGATGAGTGGGGGATAGTTTCAGAGTTTTTTCAGGGTAGGTAGCTCCTCCCGGCAGCTAGATTTACACAGGGTCTAACCAGCATTAGAACCAGAGCTGACGAAGCCTCTCGGATGAGCAGCGAAACGTTTTCAACCAAACAAACTTTGTCCAGTTGACAAATTGAACTTCTCCTTTTATCTTATAAAAATGTGAATACACATTACTGTGTGTCACAATTTTCCTCACTGTAAACAGCAATCTCAATGATAAAATGGCTGAAAGGTGCACGGTGTAACTTTTCTGGTAGAGTGCCCATCAGTTTCTTGTCTAAAATTGCAGAGTATGACATTAAGCTTTTCAATCACCATTTACAGGTGAAATCTGTGAAGAGGCGACCCCACCCACGGTAAGAAAGCATGTGTCGTTTCTCGCCTGTGGCTGCTTGGGTTTTCCCTGCAGGTGGGATGTTATAGGAAGACTCCAAAAAGACAAAACCTCTGCTAGTGTGAATACTATTTATTACAAAAACAGAGTATAAGCCAATCACAGACAGAGGGTCCAGGCGCCTCGAAGCCAATCAAAGAAGAACACCCCGAACAAAGGATTTCCCCACATATATACAGCTTTCTATAGGACATCGCACCGTAATCTGACTACTTCTATATGTCCAAGATACAGATTTAAACATTTTCTCGGGCCACTGTGACAGATTAGAATGCAGAGCCCCCCCATAACGCACTTAAAGGGGCTGTATAGTTCTCAGAGTTCAAATGGTAAAGCAGATACACATGTTTTTAAAGTTTTTTTTTTTGAGCAATAAAAACACCCATAAACTGTAAATAAATGCATGTTTTTATAGACCATTTTCAAAGCTACGTCATCACTGAATGCGCGCGCAGTGTTGACTCAAAACAAAGCCACTGCTGCCATAAAACCCCCAGCGAAGATATAGAAGAGAAGAACTCGAATAAAGAGAAACAGATGGAATAAATGATAGTTCATATCATTCAAGTGACATACACACAAGTGAACACCTGCTGCTTGTTTAGGGTAATTTGCCCAGGTGTTCAATGGTGTTTAATCATGCTGATTAACGAGCAAGCACAGGACACCGCAAAGCTCACAGACATATTAACCGGGTAAGCTCTACGACAGACACATGTAAACGAACACGAATAACTTTGTTAAAATGCATGATAAGTTTTCGCATGATCATCATAAATGGCATTTGACATGACTGAGATCACATCTGTGACTCGTGAATTAAGTCGTAGTATGTTACTTACCCCGCAACGCAAGTGCAGCTGGCGGTCAGAACGTAATTATCGCGCTTGTTGATGATAGCCCAAGCATTGTACAGGGTCATCTTATGGCCTTGTCTTTGACTGGGGAGAACATCAGATGCCAACACGCAAAACTCCCCATCGATATCGTGGTATTTTACCTCCTGTACATGGCCACACACGGCAAACTGGTAGGCATCCATGGATTTGTATGCGTGCCCTCTCTCTCTTGTATACACGCTGGGCTTCTCCACTAAATAACAGTGGATATCTGGCCACTGTAAATCTGGCCACTTTCTGTGGTTGTACTGTCACTCCGTGATCGCATAAGGATCTGGTAGTCGAACCCTGTTGCTCAACGTGAGCTTTTGAATGTAGCTCTCCCTATCATTCAGATACTCCGCTATGGTCCGCCATGGTTGATTCTGAGTCAACAGTGCGCGCACATGCCGGTGACGTCACGTCTGTTTACTAACTGTAAAGGGGTCTATAAGTTAGTTAACTGTGGAACATTACAGGCAAAGCAACAGCATCTCTATGGTAGCGGACCCCCAACCTGAAAAGTCACACAGTGCACCTTTAGCAACAGTAAGTGTCCATTGACTTCCTGTTGAGAAAAATGAATGGCAGCCACTTTGGAGCTCCATTACACGTTGAAGCACAGTGGTGGTTTTTCAGATTCGAAATGTGATAATGTCAGACTCCCAGACGGGGCCAAGAGCCACTTTATACCAAGGTTTTGGATTTTTCATTTTAGTTTAGTTTTATTTAGTTTTGACTTTTTTCCCCTCTAATTCAGTTAGTTTTAATTCGTTTTTAGAGCGGCTCTGATAGTTTTAGTTTTTTTTTTTCTAACGGCTCAGTTTTAGTTTAGTTTTTATTAGTTTTAGTTTTAGTTTTTGGGTTATACTTTAGGTTATTTGTCAAGTGCAGGATTCAAAAAGAAAGTATTGTGTTATCAAACTTTGATATTGCATTTTTTGTATGAAAAGTGCTCTATAAATAAAGTTTGATTGATTGATTGATTGATTGATAGTTTGGAAGGTACTCGCTATTAGCATCCTTATGCAAACTTCATAAATGTACTTTGAGATTCGTGAGATTTTCCCCTTTGAGAACTGTTCCGCAAATGTTGAGCCACCAGTTCACGTAAAACTGCGAGAGCAACGGACTGATTTATTTTATAGCGATCCAAGGCTTATGAATAAACTGACAAAGACGAAAATGAACAGCAATTAGTTTTAGTTTTAGTTAGATTTGTAAACACACAATACAGTTTCAGTTAGTTATTGTTTTTTTTTCTTTCTTTTAATTGTCGTTTTCATTTATTTCAGTTAACGAAAATATTTTTTAAATTTTAGTTTTTGTTTTTTCATTCGTTTTTGTTAACTATAATAACCTTGCTTTACTCATTATTTTCATGAGACATATCAACAAGGTAGGACCAAAGAACCCACTGTTTTATAACGAAATCTGCATTTTAACAATATTGTATTAAAGGGCCCATGTTACGGTACGTTCGGATGTATGTTATAATGCTGCAAACTCATCACAAACACTCCTGGAGTTGTGTTTTGTTTTGTTTTTTTCATGTTTAACACACAGACCCTGCATATTAAGATTAAAAACTCCATCTTGTGATGTCATGTGGTAATACAGAAGTGCTTCATTGTGTTTTTACACTCCATGCACCTTCACTAGAATAATTTGGATGATTTTAGCTCTATTGAATTAAAAGTAAAAGGAGCTATTAAGTTGAAAACTACTATTAAATGACATCACAAGGTGGAACAGAGGTTTGGAGATGTAGGCAGACTAATAATAAAGGGTTACTGAAACATGTGTGAATGTAACAAAACACGACTCCAGGTAAGACTGGGCGATATGGGAAAGATCTCAATTTTCGATTCGATCTTCTTCCGTCTTATTGAAAACATACAGCTCTGGAAAAAAATAAGAGACCACTGCATTTTTTTCTGAAATCAGCATCTCTACATGTATTATAGCCATTCCATTCCAGCGTCTGTTGAATTCCAACACAAACACAAAGCTGAGCTACTTCAGTTCTTGCACCAGGAGTGGAATAAAGTCACCCAAGAACAATGTGAAAGACTTGTGGAGAGCATGCCAAGACGCATGAAAGCTGTGATTAAAAATAAGGATTATTGCACCAAATATTGATTTCTGAACTCTTCTTAAGTGTAAACATTAGTATTATGTTGTTTTAAAATGAATTTGATCTTGTTTCTTTTCATTGTTTGAGGTCTGAAAACATGGATCTTTTTTGTTATTTTGACCATTTATCATTTTCTGCAAATAAATGCTCTAAACCAACCAGGGGTACAAGTACCCCTAGGGGTACGCGAGCACACTGCAGGGGGTACTCTGCAGTGTCACTGCCAGGCGCAGGGGGAGATTTCTTTGAATTTTTAAATTCTAATTTAAGTAAATTTGAGTTAAAGGTACACTGTGTAAGATTTTTATCCGTTAATTACCGAAATTGAAGATACCCATTCAAAAATACAGTGTTTTCCAAGCCTTTTCACTTCCATCATGAAATCAAAGTATTCTGTTGGACTTAGATATAGTTGCATAAAAGGGGGATCTTCCCCATGTAGCGGCATCCATTTTAACTACGAGAGCCGCAGAAGGACATACTGTATTTTGGGCTCCGCCTCCGCCGTTTTCTTTATAGCTGTCGGCACTGGCCCGTGGATATCACACACTTTCACTTGCATGCGCAGCGGCCCCTCCCCTAGCCACTCTATCACTGTCCTGCCTGGTTAGTGGGGAAACGAAATTTCAAATTCACTCTATGTACATGATTGTTTTCGACAATAAAGCAAACCATGACTATGGGTTAATGGCGGGTTACGTGTTGCTTGCGCATACCGCCACCTACTGGTTCCTGGGAGATTCTGCTACTTATTACTGTTGTGTATGACCCTCAAGGTCTGCCGTAGCTAGAATCGGAATTGCAATACCCACCATCCACCAATGCGCTACCATCCTACACTTTGTACCTTTAAAGGGATATGCCACCCCCAGGTCAAATTTGGGCATCTCCCCACAGTCCAGAGACTAAAATAAGTGGTGGAAAGCGTTTTCCTGCTCACCCAGCCATTGTCCGAGTCTGTCGCCACTGACCGCCGCGGTATCTGGTGCTCCTCCGCCTTAGACTGGAGTCTAACGTCGCCAGAGAAAGATTTCGGCCAAAAGGAATTAATTTGCTCGATGCGTTTCCCAATTACTTTGTGTGTAGTGCGCATTCATATCGAGTGCAAATAAATGTGCAAATCAACACGGAGAGCTTGACTTGGTCATTTTGGGTGGGAACTATTTTCCAGTGCGTAAAAATACAGCTGTATCACGCAGCACGCTGCCAGGGGAATCCCTGTTACGCACCAGGAAGGGAGTTCCCCTGTTGCACAACGTGGTGCGTGATACGACTGTATTCTTACGCACTGGAAAATAGTTCCCACCCAAAATGACCAAGTCAAGCTCTCCGTGTTGATTTGCACATTTATTTGCACTCGATATGAATGCGCACTACACATAAAGTAATTGGGAAACGCATCGAGCAAATTAATTCCTTTTGGCCGAAATCTTTCTCTGGCGACGTTAGACTGCAGTCTAAGGTGGAGGAGCTGCAGATACCGCGGCGGTCAGTGGCGACAGACTCGGACAATGGCTGGGTGAGCAGGAAAACGCTTTCCACCACTTATTTTAGTCTCTGGACTGTGGGGAGATGCCCAAATTTGACCTGGGGGTGGCATATCCCTTTAAAAAAAAGAGAAAATGCCTGAGAATTAAATTTTCCAATTAAAGAGATAAAATAAAATGATTTTCATTTAATAATCTGTGGTATCACGTTCTACTTTTGGAGAATTATCAACACGTATGAGTGAGGGGGTACTTGAGGTATGACAAAAAGGCTCAGGGGGTAAACAAGACAAAAAAGGTTGGGAAACACTGCTCTAAAGGATAATATTTTTATTTGGAATTTGGGGGAAATGTTGTCAGTAGTTTATAGACTCAAACAAAAATGTTTTGCCCAAACACATACCTGTTGAGAGGAAAACTTTGAGAGGCTGTTTTGCCTTTTAACCTTACAGTGTTGTGTTTTTTAGTTGATTTTACATACTTATTATTATTATTATTTATCTTAATTTTGATGCATGCTCATATTTTCCTACTGTTTCTGAAACTTGCGTTGTGACACTTCAATTTCCCCATTGTGGGACAAATAAAGGATTATCTTACCTTATCTTGAGGACTTTCGAAAACCTGCTATTCCTGCTTTCAAATAGTGACATAGTGACTTCTTTAAATATGGTCAGATTTTCATGTGTAAGACATCATTGGAAAGCTTAGAACCTGTACTTTCAGAATCTGTGAATAAGTCTTAATGCCTCTGGGACGACTTGGTATTGGTTTTGCCGCGGTTGGAAACACATATGTAGAAAAATCAGAAAAACTGATAACTTTGCAGTGGTATTTTTTCCAGAGCTGTAGACATAAAGAGCCGTGTGTCCGGATCACTACAGTTTTTATTTTGTGTTGTTAGGACCGATATTTGTGAAGGTATCCACATTTAATATTTGGAATGAATTTGTACAATCCATTACACCTAAATGCACTTGTTTCACTTAAACAGGAGAGCGACGACGCCTCTTCAGCTCCCTGTCCAGTAAAGTGCGTAATATAGAACCTTTACGCTGTGACGTCATCCGAAACCCGTCACCTGTTCGATCGGAGAAAGGAACCAAAATCTGCTAAAATACGTAAAGCTGTGCACCGCAAAACACAGCTCTATACATGTTTGTGCTGGAGCTATTTTTGAATGAGCCTGTGAAAGTGGGATACAGCGCTCTTCTCCACAACCGCTGTCTATTGGTTTCAACGTGAAGACGAATTACCACCGTTGCCATGGCAATCAGCAATTTAGCGGAAAATATTCAAGTTTTAAATGGTCAAAAGTAAGACGAGCAACATGCCAAATCACATTTTTTTAGCATAAGAACATAAAATACACTGGTATAGACTAGTGTTTCTAGTTTAGTCGCTCTTTCTTTAGACAATAGAATGTGATTTTTTAGCATTAAATCGTAGTACGTACTTTCTTTTCTATTCTCATTGGTCTTATATCTGTGTAATCCTTCAGTGGTCCAGGTAAGTTCCACAGAATACTCGTCTGTGTGCTCTTAAATTTCTTCTGATACAGCTCCAGATCATTCTAAAGCTTTCAGAAAAGGTTCATTTCTGTCCTGTGAAAGGGACTTTTTTAGTATCGATACCTGCTCAAATGAGGATCTAGTTTTGGTATGGATTAGTACCTGATTTTCGACACTTTTGACAAACCCTAGTATAGAGCTGTAACGTGTCCTTCTAATTTGTAGCAGTCTCGGGGAGTAGCGCAATAATCATCACGAGGAGGGTATACTCTCTGTGCACATATAAAAATACTCTCATTCAGATGGTTGCCTAGCAGCCGCTGGTGGGTAGATGGTGTGACAGTCGGCCCCGTCGAAACGTACGAACAAGAAACCAGCCATGAACGGCCAAATAATTCACACCATTTGGACAAATCTGGTACATTCTCACCAGTTTTTGGAAAGCGGAGAGCCGACGCTAACCAAAATCTGCTCCGTTTGTGTCAGTGCAGCAAGAAAAGCAGCAGAACTCAGCAGAACTGTACGCTCTCATTAGTCAGGCATCTATAATTCATCTGAGGACAGGTCTTAATATCAGAATAGATAGATTCTACAACACACAAACACTGGAGGATGCATTTTAAAGATACAAATTCGTCGCAATTAATTCAAATAGAAACAATTATCAAAGGCTGCCATTTTGGATGTTCTGGAATTTCCACCATCAGATCAGTAACATGAACTGAAATGTGATTCTTGTATTAGTTTGGCAGTTCAGATTTCTCTTTTGGTGCAAGTCCTAATTTTGAAAGTAAAACATAAATCACAAATCCGAACACAATCGCAATGGTTGTGAGGAAAATTGCAATTCATTATTTTTCCCAAATCATTACATCCCAGATAAATACATGTAGTTATTATTGAGTACAACTACACAACACAATGTGTGGTCAAAAGACAAATACTGTATTGGATCTGGACAAACATCTTCGGTCGGCAGATTGAATTATCAATATTATGAATACTATTTTGAACATATGCTAAATTTGGTCATGAAAATGATCATGGAAAAACTATGTTGAACAGTTCACATTTGTCTGAGACTTAAACTTCCACTGCTAATAGATTTAAAGAGACTTTAAATATTTTTTAATGACCTGATATATCCTCTGACAGCCAGGCTCAGAGTGTCCTCTTTACAGTAACGTGTCTGGTACTGTCCAGATGGTGTGTCAACCACTCACATCTCACACATTTTATTTAAGGTTATGTATAATTACTGAGAGGAAAAGGATCCAAACTATATCTAAGCAGGACAGTCCTGATCAGTTTAAGAAGGGTTTTTTTCAGGAGAAAGGGAACCCTCCACAGGCACAGGGAGAACGATTGTGAACATGTGTCACTTCCTGGATTTGATCCAAAGTCCAGGAGAAGTTTGATATTTGGTGTTCACATTTCACAGAACTCCTGTGTCCCTCACACCTGGAACCAGACAGGGAAAACCTAAAGTCCAGACTAAACATAAAGACAAATGTGAGCACACCCTAGTCTCATTTATGTGAGCACAGACACACCAAAGATCAGATTCTACATTCTGATCATGAAACATGTTTCTGTGTGAAGAATCCCTCAGTCGTCCAGGTAGAATCCATGGTAAAAGGAGAAATTCAATTTGTCAACTGGACAAAGTTTATTTGGTCGGAAAACGTTTCGCAGTTCATCCGAGTTGCTTCGTCAGTTCTGGTTAGAGTGCTGAAGGACACTGCTTATATCTAGCTGCAGGGAGGAGCTAACTACACTGAAATCATTCTGAAACTATCCCACCTCTTTGTTTTCAGCTTTCTGTCTTTTGTTTTCTGTTTCTCTCTGGCGTCTAGTTTAGCATACCCATTCAAACCATAATGGGTGTTTTCACACCTCTGGACCTGACCTGTCTGCCCTATTGTTCCCTTTGTTTGTTTTGATTTAGGTTTGAGAATGGAATTATAGATGGGAGACAAATTGTGCTGACTCCCCCATTCCTGTTCAAAGAAGGATTCTCTTTTTTGACAAAAATAGCCTCTTTAACTCCCCTCTCAAACCAGTTCTTTTCCCTGGCTAAGATCTGTACCTCACTGTCCTCAAAGGAGTGGCCCGTGGCTTCTAGGTGGAGATGAACGGCAGATGAAGGTCCACTCTGGCACGCCCGTCTGTGTTTCTGTTACTGTTACTTTATCTAAAACCTCCTCTGCGGTCTTTTATGTCATTCACATCTTAGCTGGTCTCACAACTTCAATGCTAGCACGTATAAGGAGAAATTTGATTTGTCAACAAAAGTTTACTTGGTCGAATACGTTTCGCAGCTCATCTAAGCTGCTTCTTCAGTTCTAAAAATTGTGGTTCCTCTTCCCACTGTAAGACTGTGACAGTTTGTGTTTCTAATAGGGCTGGGAATATTAACGCGTTAATCGCGATTAATCGCGATAGAGTTTTAATCGCGAACAATTTTTTTAATCGCGATCAGAGTTTGCCAGCATTTTCCGCAATTCTACCATCCATATGCAGCTCATTTGGTTGTATTAATTAAACTCATTGTTGGTTAAACGCGCTATTTTGAGTTTGCTAGTATTTTGTTCCTTCTACGCATCCGTAGGCAGCTCGAGCGGGCTTCAATCATTTATTTACAATTTCTCAAAGTAAGTGCTATTACTGGTTCATTGTTATTTTTCCTTTCTCTGCACTTTTTTGAAATAAAAAAAATGGTGAGAAATACTTTGCATTGTGAGTTTAACTTTAGATTCGAACGGTCTTACTGCAAGATATCAATTTTAAACATGCAAAATAAATCACGATTAATCGCGATTAACTATGAAATTTCTGAGATTAGTTGCGATCAAGAAAATTAATCGTTTGACAGCCCTAGTTTCTAATATCCACGATACTTATTTTCCCTGATCTCACTTGAGTAATTTCTTCAAGCACTACCTTCTTCTTAAGTATATTAATTTGAAGTAACAGTACTTCTACTTCAATTCAGTTTCTGGTTATAAAGTTGGTTCTGAATGATGAGAATGTTTGAGGGGACTGGTCACTGCAGATAAACGCTGTGATGTTGGACACTGAACACACACGTTTGTGTGAGGAGGGCACAGGCTCTCTATGGTAAATGAAGAAGGGGTTCAGAGAAGGACCGCTCGAGCTGGTTGCAGTAACTTCGCACATATTGCGTCATGTTAAACTTGGTGTTAGAGACAGGAAACATTTGGCCTCCAGAAACACTTTTCGAGTGTGAAGTCTCTGGAGTCATAAACTGGGCTTTTAGTGTAACTAAGGAGAAGAACGTAGAATGGATGCAATGCGTTTTCATCAGACAAAGGTAAAATTACACTGGAGTTCATTTTCTGTAGGAATATTAAAAAAACAAAAAACATCTCACTGTTTTCAGACAGGGGCAAGAGACTGAGGCCCATAGAAAATGTATGAGCCATAAATGTTTATTATTGGTGGTCTGGCATGTGGAAAAGTTAGAGCTATTTTTTTAAATGTTAAAAAAACTAAAACAACTGACGCTTTTGGAGGTAGCATGCAACTATTTACAGTATGTTGAAGTGGCGGTGAAAGCTGTATCTGATAGACAGCCTTTTAAAGGTCCCATGGCATGCAATTGTGATCCTTTTCCGTGTTTGAAAAAAAAGACAGCACAAACGGGCGATTTTGGACAAGGGAATTTTCTGACGTCACACTCGGGGAAAGGTTTCCACCCCCCGTCTGGATGTCCACCCCCTGTCTCTGGAAATCACGCCCAGAGAATTTGGACCGCAAACAAGCTACGAGATATGAGCTGCGTTTTTTTTGTTGTTGTCCAGGCTCGGATGTCCTTTATCCGAGCCTCCGAACCTCTGAAACAGCAGTGGTTTAATTTTATTTTCTGTGGAAATTTGTTTTTTTTTCATGGGACCTGTCTCATATCCGGCTGGTTAGCTCAACTGGTAAGTCACTGACTTTCCCCGGGGGGACCTGAGTTCAAATCCCCTCCGGCAATGAGCAATCCAGTGTGGGTCCTTGGGCAAGACCCTTCATGGTACTGCCCCCCGGGCGCCGAAAAAGATGGCTGCTCACTGCTCCTGCTCCATGTGTCACTGTGTGTGTGACCAAATAAATGCTTAATCTTAATCTTCCTAAGCGCTTAAAGGAGAATTAACGTTTTTTACAATCTGAGCCTTATTTCGGTAATAAAACAAGTTGTTTTACTCACCCATAGCACTTTGGTGTCATATGGCCTGTAATCCGAGATTTATCCATAATTTCGAGTAGATGAAGACGCCAGTGCGCATGTGCGGAGTCACAGTTTATTTCACTCTCAGCTCCCGGGACCCAAACATGAAATGCAAAGCTGTAAACTATGGATAAATCTCGGATTACAGGCCACTTTTGACTCAAACGAAAGTGTAGACTAAGACATTGAGCTTCTATGATTTGAAAAGTGCTAAAGTTTGAGTTATTTGGAGACCGCTCGGGGCATATATTACATGCAAACTCGCGCTACGGCTATCGCTAATCTAAAACATCTCTGGAAGTGCTCCATATGACCCCAAAGTGCTATGGGTGAGTAAAACAACTTTTTTTTATTACCGAAATAAGGCTCAGATTGTAAAAAAACGTTAATTCTCCTTTAAAACGCGGAAGTGGGTGACAGCGCACCGCTAATCCAGGAAACAGTGGTGTATTTGGCCACACCCGCTGCACTGGCCTGTCTCTGTCCTCCTCATTTGCATTCGAGCAACAACGCCCAGAATAAAGTGTTCAGAACCATGAAAAGGACTGCCTTCAAGAGGCTCTCTCATGCACCAAGTCTTGATTTTGGAGAAGGATTCATTTACAGTATTAGGGAAGCACTAAGGAGGCACCATATAAAAGCATCAAGAAGTACCATGTCATGGCATCTGTAACGAACCAGTAAGTGAGCCTGACCTGATCTGTGTTTTAAAATTAACATTAAAAGTGTCACGAATCCGGCGTTAGCTTTGCCACAACCTGGGACTAGACTGCACCTAAGCGCTGTCACAGATCAAGCGTAAACTTAGACCTGACCTGGGACCGGACTGCACTTTGTCTTGTTACAAAGCCAGCATTAACTTAGCCACGAATTGAGACCAGCGTGCATTAGCATGCCTGGCTCTGGGCTAAAAAAAACATCATTAATTTCAGTTTAAATGAGAAAGTACAAGCTGTAATATGCATGTCTCCATGCGCTCTTCTTCTGTGTGGCCTGCTAACCCTGTAGTTCAGACCTCTGCATGTTCTCAAACACTGCAAATTTCTCTCATTTGGCCAAGATTTTAAAAGTTATATCAGGTTATTCATCTTGTTTTTAGATTTATTATCTACTTACGAGTTCTGAGACTGCGTAATTCTAGTCTAGAGGTAGTTTATTTTAAGATAACTTTCAACAGTGAAATTATCTTGCTTCACGGACAGATAATTTTACTACTTTTAAGTCATTTTCTGATTCTTAAATTGCAAAAAGCTTTTTTGCAGTAAATACATAGGATTAGTTTAGCAGTTACTGAACTAGATCTCGTCTCTGATGCTGTGATGTGAATTAAAGAATGAACAACATATCGGCCCCAGTATCGGAAGGTTTTCCCAGATATTGGTATTTATTGTTTGGCACCAGTATTTTTTCTAAACCCTCCTGTGTGTGCTCATGTGTCAGGTCCAGTTGAACAAAGTCAAAATTGAAATAGAAAGATAATTTGCCAAAAAAAAAAAAAAAGTAAAGATAATTTCTATAACTTTAGATAAGCTTGTGGGCCTTCATATGGGACCATCCCTAAGCTCAATGTTGTTTTCAGTTTTGCAAAGCCTGTTAACAACTATGGGTCAAATATATATATATCCTCCTGGGACCCGAAGAAAAAAAGTGTGTCTAAATTATTATTATTATTATTATTATTATTTTAATGTTCTATTTGGAGGTAAATGAACACCTTAGCATTTACATTTTGTTAATTTTATTTTTATTCATAATGTTGTAACAAAAATGTGAACTGTAATAGTGTTAAATCCATGTGAAGTTAACCTAACAAAAACATTTTTTCGGTCGGTTCTACAGTCGCCTCAAAAAGTTTTTAGACTCCCTTTTAATTTTTTATTTATTTATTAATTTATTTTATTTATATATTTTTATTATTATTATTATTATTATTATTTATTTTTTTATTTATTTACTTATTTATGTATTTTATTTATATATTTTTATTTATTATTATTATTTTGTTTTTTTATTTATTTTATTTTAATCATAGTGCAGCCACAAACTAGAGTCTATCTCAAAACTTAAAAGATGTCCACTATAAAGGACACAAATGAATGGGCGGATCTCAGGAGGATATTATTATGAAATTAAATATATTTTTTCTTCGTTTGTTCAGCCATTTGTTCAGATGGACTGCGTATCGACTACCCAACATATTATTGGGATAGTTGTTTTGAAGATATTCATATTAACGAGTATATTGTTTGTAATCAGGAAACCATCAAAACTTTGTGTATATGACAAGTTAGACGACTAAATTCACTAAAACACTGCCTGGCAAACTGATCTCTCTGTGTATTTTTTATACAGCAGTCGCAAAACTCCCTCTGTTGCATCTCAAGCCTGGACAAACTTGATCTTCCAATCAGATTAGTCTTTTTTCAGTGACGCATGTGAAACGAAGGAGCTCATTGGTCACCATTGTTTACAAACAAAATGACATTTCTCAGAGAGTTTAGTGTTTCTCTTATTAATTCTGCAGAAATCCACTGTGATCTAGGCCAAGTCTCAGTTCTCTTTCCTCCCTTCCTTCTCCTTGATTGAGCTGGGCGATATGGCCTAAAAATAAAATCTCCGATTAAAAAAAAAAATCAGATTTCCGATTTTAATCGATTTTTCTCTGCCCTACTCAAAAACAAATAACAGATGACAGACAAATGGCTCAAAACAATGCAACGTTCTTTTATAAAACAAATACATTACACCTAACATCAATTAAGTTGTTATTGTTTTATATATATATATAATTTCATTTTCATTTATTTATTTATTTCATTCGTTAAAACAAAACAAACAGATGCAACACAATTGCATCTATACAATTATAACTTAAATATGAATGAAAAGGGAACAGAAAGAAGCAAAAGCTTATGATATCTGCCCCTTATCAACTCAAAATTATATTACAACAAAATATATATAACAATAATAACATAGTTATATAAATATTGTGGGAACGATGGACTGGAGTGGATAGTGTTGTGTTTTAGTTTTTCCTCGAGTGATGCAGAAAAGCTACTGTGTTCATGTATGTAGCTTGTGCAGTCTGTGTACAGCTGTGGCAACACAAGAAAAATATTTGCGTCTTGATACCACATACTTCGGGTCCAAAACTTTCACCATGTTAATGAATCCGGGCTTTTCCACAGTATATATGGGCACCATGTCTTGTACAACATACATCATGTTTTTGGTAAAACATACAACTGCGTGTGTGATTGCCTTCCATCGTGGGCCGTGCTTGTCATACTGCAAACAGTTCGAAAATGTTTTAGGGACTGGACAGTGGTTATTTTCATTCCGTTCGGACCTGCACTTCTCCCACTCCACTTTGTGCCTCTGCTTTAGGCGCCAGGATATATATTTTTCGTGCTGCAACAGCTTTTGAACAGACCTTACAGCGAGCACTCGTTTGTTCTAAGTCCGACGCAAGAAAACTGAACCAGTTCCATATAACAGATGTAAACACCTTTGTTTGGTACAAGCTCCGGCTTTAGCTCAATCGCTAGCCGCGCTAGCTTGTACAATGTTTGGGTACGCCCCGCGAACTTACCCGTGTAAAACGTGGCTGCGCATTAGTTCCGCTCGCGTGTAAAAAATAACAAAAAAATCGATTTTCAAAAAACACATCGTCCTGAACTGTAAAGTCTAATTAATCGATTAATCGCGCAGGTCTAATTCCTCTCATCGATCCTCCATTTTCCATTTGTCAATCGAATGTGTCATATTAAGTGGTGGCCCAAAGAAAACCACAGAATGAAGGAGTAAACATGAGGGAGGCGTTTATATCCTCTCTCCTCCCTGTGTCTCCTCTGTGGACGGGATTTCCTCACCCATTTCCCACAGAATCGAGGAAAGGAATCAAGGAGAAGGAAGCGAGGAAAGAGAAATGAGCCATATTATTTCCTTTATTTATTCCAATATGGACGGACCATGCGTCAGTCATGCCCATCTGCACTGAGATTCTCCAGTGACCAGACTCACCTCTTTGTAGAGTAATGAAAAAGTGTCTCCTCTGGATCCCAGGCAAACTAAAACAGAGTTCAAATAATCGGACTGAAAACTGAAACTCCTCCACGAGTTCAAGTATCTCGGGGTCTTGTTCACGAGTGAGGGGAGGATGGAGCGTGTGATTGCCAGGCGGATCGGTGCAGCGTCGGCAGTGATGCGGTCGTTGTACCGGACCGTTGTGGTGAAGAGGGAGCTGAGTCAAAAGGCAAAATTCTCGATTTACCGTCACTCTACGTTCCTCCCCTCACCTATGGTCATGAGCTCTGGGTAATGACCGAAAGGACGAGATCGCGGATACAAGCGGCCGAAATGAGTTTCCTCCGCAGAGTAGCTGGGCGCTCCCTTAGAGATAGGGTGAGGAGCTCAGTCCCATGGGAGGAGCTCGGAGTAGAGCCGCTGCTCCTCCACGTCAAGAGGAGCTCGGGCGTCTATTCCGGATGCCTCCTGGACGCCTCCATCGGGAGGTGTTCCGGGCATGTCCCACCGGGAGGAGGCCCCGGGGAAGACCCAGGACACGCTGGAGGGACTATGTCTCTCGACTGGCCTGGGAACGCCCCCCGGAGGAGCTGGAAGAAGTGTCTGGGGTGAGGGAAGTCTGGGAGTCCCTGCTTAGACTGTTGCTCCTGTGACCCGGCCCCGGATAAGCAGAAGAAAATGGAAGGATGGAAAATTTAACCTTTTTTTTTTTTTAGTTTATCATTTTATTTTCTGTGACAAATGTAGAAATCATTTAATAACTGTTACCTATAATATTAAAGGAGAATTAACGTTTTTTACAATCTGAGCCTTATTTCGGTAATAAAACAAGTTGTTTTACTCACCCATAGCACTTTGGTGTCATATAGAGCACTTCCGGAGATGTTTTAGATTAGCGATAGCCGTAGCGCTAATATATGCCCCGAGCATGTAATATATGCCCCGAGCGGTCTCCAAATAACACAAACTTTAGCACTTTTCAAATCATAGAAGCTCAATGTCTTAGTCTACGCTTTCGTTTGAGTCAAAAGTGGCCTGTAATCGGAGATTTATCAATTGTTTACAGCTTTGCGTTTCATGTTTGGGTCCCGGGAACTGAGCGCGAAATAAGCTGTGACTCCGCACACGCGCACTGGCGTCCTCATCTACTCGAAACTATGGCTAAATCTCGGATTACAGGCCACTTTTGACTCAAACGAAAGCGTATACTAAGACTTCGAGCTTCTATGATTTGAAAAGTGCTCAAGGTTGTTTTATTTGGAGACCGCACGGGGCATATATTACATGCTCGGGGCATATATTAGCGCTACGGCTATCGCTAATCTAAAACATCTCCGGAAGTGCTCCATATGACCCCAAAGTGCTATGGGTGAGTAAAACAACTTGTTTTATTACCGAAATAAGGCTCAGATTGTAAAAAAAAACGTTAATTCTCCTTTAATAAGGGCCAAAACTTGTCCAAGTCACAATATTTATGATCAGACTAATACAAATAGATGACAACACCTTTAGTTTGTTAAACAGCCTATGAATGAAGTATGTGTTCCTTGTGCGTAAATGGTCCCTGCATGTTAGATGGACTTTTTGGTGTTGCCATCTCAACATTTTCCCAGCAAACTTCCAGTTAACCGATGTAAAACTATGATAAATACAGTATTTACCACAGGTACTATCCACCAAACCGAGTCAGAATTAGAACAACATATAACCTACTTTCAAGAAGACCTGTAGTGCATGTGTGCGCTCTGTAGTTCATTATATAGATCATTATGTCCTTTCTAAATCTCAGTATTCATCTAAAACAACGCTGACTTCTGCGTTAGAAAACTGTGGTGTCCAGCGTCGCCGTAAACGTCATCGCAACACTGCGCATCACACTGGAGCATTTGTGCCAAAATTGCTGCGCGACTCTGCCCAATCCTACGTGCGTTTATCACCGATTAATAAAATACAAAGAAAACTGAAGTAAGTACAAAGCAGTGGGCGTGTACCAGCGGTAGATCTGCAATATGGCGTCTTGAAAATAAGCGATTAAAGATGACCCAAACAGACGCGAATCACACCAAACACACTGCTTTAAAAGTACACGATTTCTGGTTTAATTCTACGCTCCATGAATCGTTTTTACACACATTTTAGCGTATTTTCGATGGATTACAAGACTAACGTGGAGTTATCAACACCTGCACACTCCCAACAAGTATCGATTTTTAAAATTTTCGTCAACATCATCCCATTCGACGCACAAGCGATCAGACCAAAACATTCCCGAATCTGTATCTTCTCCCTCGCATGTGTTTGTGCAGTGAGTCCCGGTTGAATGTAGGTCAGTGGAGCTGTGAGCATCTCCTCTGGTTTGGGCTGGTTTGTGAGCGCTACAGTTTCGGGGCTCGCTCTCTCTCAAACCGCAGAGCCCCGGGAGCAGCAGACGACAGACGAGCCCAGCTAAAGGCACTACGTCTGGGGAAAGACAACCAACATGTCCCTGTATGTCTAGCAGCTTCTACATTTAGATCTGGACAAGTTCACATTATAAAGGGCCCGCATTACGCTATTTTCTGATCTACGTTATAATGTTTCCTCGTCACAAACATGCCCAGAGTTGTGTTTTTGTTTCATTCTCAAATGTTCTTCTGTCTTAAAACAAGAAGTACACCACTGGATCATTTCAAATCCTGGAATTGCCAATCCCTACTAAATAAAAGGTAAAAGGAGCTGTTTACTTGAAAACTACAGCTTTGTGACATCACAAAGTGGAACAGAGCATTTTGAGCTTTAGAGGTGTAAACAGACTAATAATAAAGGGGTGTGAATGAAATAAAACACAACTCCTGGTATGTTTTTGATGAGGCGACAACATTCTAACATGGCTTAAAGCTCAAAAGTCAATTTTGTGCAATATAAGAGCTTTAATATCAAAACAACATCTTGCAAACATTGAGTATAACACCTTTAAAAAAAAAATCAAATCTGGATCTAGAGACACTGGTTTATAATCTGTGCCATCTTGTATTATGAACAGTGACAGAGCAACAGAGCAAATGTGTCGCTATGGAGACGCCGAGGCTAATATAAAATGTCTGGATGTTTTTCCACAGAACAGCAGCTTCTCCTGCAGCCTGTCCACGGCTCTCACCGCACACGGCTCCACACGTCAGCTCCGTGACACGGGCAAACCTGCGCCTGTGCCTTACGCGCACTCAGGAGTGTATGAGCTGCTTAATTATGTTATTATATTCATTAACATTTCATAACATATGAGCAGCCTCCATAATCCTCCGTGTGCGCGCTCCCTCAAACTCCTCACACGGAGCCGCTGGTGCGTGAACACGCCAGGACCGTGACAGGTGCAGCGGGGGAGCAGGTGTGGGGAAAATGTCGCTCACATCGACAGATCAGGAGCCAAAGTTGAGCGCCTTCACACGCGTGTACGTGTGTGTAGGTGCGTGTACGTGTGAGTGCAGATCACCTCCACAAAGTAGAAGCAGGGCAGCAGAGACACGCTGTCCTTGGTCTCCTTCCCGCGCCTCATGGCTGGCGGCCGTGGGGCTCTCCCGTCTCCGGGAGACAGCGAGTTGTATTTGATTCCCGTCGCAATTTTGGCGAAGGTCTGTTTTCTTTTTCACCGTAAATCTTTTCACTTCGTCACGTCCATCGTCGTCTCCGGAGGTTCGTTTCAAATGTCGACGAAGGCGAGGATTTTTCGCCCAAAAACTGCGTTACCCGCACAGAGCGCACATTGCACCCGCCTCCAGCGGCTCTCCTCGCGGTGACAGGAGAAGACAGAGCCGTTCAGAGCCGTTCAGAGCCGTGCAGTCCTCACGGGTTTAGGCGGGGGCAGGTCGGGTCTCCCCGGCTCCCCTCGGCTCTCCTCGGGTACCCTCTGTTTGCGGAGCTCGGTGCGCTGCTGCAGCAGGTGACTGCGCAAAGTTCTGCCTCCGCACCAGAGGCGGGCGCGCGCGTCCTGTGCGCGCTTTCACAATAAAAGCGGCACGTGACGTGGATGGTTCACAAACGCACCATCTGCGGATCATTTCAGAAACATTTACAAGGAATTACTCGTATAAACGTGATACGGTTATAAAAGTGGCCAACTGTCCCCTAACGCGCCTTTACACCTTTGTCCGGCGCGTGTTTCCGGCTGCACACATCTGCTCGCCCTGTGCGCATGTGCGCGGTGCGGACAACTTGACACAATCCGCAGGTGTTTTTGGAGACGCCGTAAATCCGGAGACGCTTCTCTCTCACCAGACGCGTGAGCTCGGACCGGGTCAGTGAAGATGCGGCGTGTTTGTGTTTTGGTGTCAGGAGGTGAGGTGGTGATCAGGAACGGCAGGTTCTCTGCAGCTCTCATAAAACAGCCCGGTCCCATAAGAACCATAAGAATCATTAGAACCGTAAGAACCTGCAGCACACACTCAAAGCTCACGTGCTCTCTCCATGGTGCTGAACTGAGCCTCTCCTGAATCAGGACCCTGGACAGCGCTCTCCGCTCCACAGAACTGATACTCTGCAGTGACGTCATGCTGGGGGGTTCTGCATATGTGTCTATGAAGGAATGTTCAGCAGTGGTAACCATGGTGACACAATGCACACATTTGCAACCACTGCCGGGGTTTTAGACTGTCTGAAAACACTAGAAAAAAACCTTAGACAGAGCCGTGCCTCTAGTTAGCGATTAAATTACACAGCTTTGAAAATCCTGAGTCAGCACCGGACAGCAGAGTGAGCTGTCGTCTTTATAAACCATCTCTGGAATTTAAACAGAAGCAGATCAATGAGAGTGACGTCACTGCTCCAAAAACCCACTTTCACACAGAGGAAAGAGGAGAGGAGAGAGGGAGGGAGGAGAGAGGAGGAGAGGAGAGAGGGGGGAGAGCAGAGAAGGAGGAGATGGAGGGAGGGAAGAGATGGAGGGCAGGAGAGGAGAGAGGAATGAGAGGGAAGAGAGAAGAGGAGAGAGGGAGGAGAAGAGAAGAGAGGAGAGAGGAAAGGGAGGAGAGAGGGAGGAGGAGAGAGGAGGAGAGGAGAGAGGGAGGGAAGAGGGAGGAGGACAGGAGAGGAGAGAGGAATGAGAGGGGAGAGGGAGGAGAGAGGAATGAGAGGGGAGAGGGAGGAGAGAAGAGGAGAGAGGGAGGAGGAGAGAGGGAGGAGAGGAGAGAGGGGGGAGAGCAGAGAAGGAGGAGATGGAGGGAGGGAAGAGATGGAGGGCAGGAGAGGAGAGAGGAATGAGAGGGGAGAGGGAGGAGAGAAGAGGAGAGAGGGAGGAGAGAGGGGGAGAGCAGAGAAGGAGGAGATGGAGGGAGGGAAGAGAGGGAGGAGAAGAGAGGAGAGAGGAAAGGGAGGAGAGAGGGAGGAGGACAGAGGAGGAGAGGAGAGAGGGAAGAGGAGAAAGGAGGAGAGCAGAGAGGGAGGGGGAGAGAGGGAGGAGGAGAAAGGAGGAGAGGAGAGAGGGAGGGAAGAGGGAGGAGGAGAGCAGAGAGGGAGGAGGAGAGGGAGGAGGAGAAAGGAGGAGAGAAGGGAGGAGGAGAGAGGAGGAGAGGAGAGAGGGAGAGAAGAGGGAGGGAGGAGAAAGGAGGAGAGCAGAGAAGGAGGAGATGGAGAGAGGGAAGAGATGGAGGGCAGGAGAGGAGAGAAGAATGAGAGGAGAGAAGGAGGAGAGAAGAGGAGAGGAGAGAGGAAAGGGAGGACAGAGGGGCTGTAGAGGAGAAAGGGAGGAGGAGGAGAGAGGGAGGGAGGGAGGGAGGAGAGAAGAGAAGGAGGAGAGAGGGAGGAGGAGGGAGGGAGGGAGGAGAGAAGAGGAGAGGAGGGAGGGAGGGAGAGAAGGAAGAGGGAGAGAGGAGGAGAAAGGGAGAAGGAGAGAGGGAGGGAGAGAGGAGGATTAAAGAGGAGAGAGGAAAGGGAGGAGAGAAGAGGGGAGAAGTGAGGAGAGAGGGAGAAGAGGAGAGAATAGGGGGAGGAGGAGAGAGGGAGGAGTAGAGAGGAGAGAGGAAAGGGAGGAGAGAAAACAATTTCCCTTGTGGATCAATAAAGTTTGTTTAAGTCTAAGTCTAAGAAGAGGAGAGAAGAGAGGAAGGAGGAGAGAGAAAGAGGAGACAAAGGAGAGGAGTGAGGAGAGAGGGAGGAGAGAAGAGGAGAGAGGGAGGAAAGGTCTAAACCAGGTCTATGGGCGTGTTCTAGTCTATGTGCTTTTATACTTGTTCTGATACAGCTCAAGATCGTTCTTAAACTATTCAGGAAATGTTTATTTCTGTCCTGTGAATGTGACTTTCAGTATCAATATCTGTGAAAAATAAGTATTTAGTTTCAATACTAGTTTTAGTATCTGATTTTTTGATACTTTTTGCATTACTACAAACTGAAGTATGTAAACTGAGTACAAACAGATGACCTTGTACTTGTGATTTATTCATGTGAGCCTGAAGGCACAAGCTGCTCCCACCAGCTGGACTTTACAGACTCCACATTATAATGAGGCTGTGAAAAGAATCGAAAATCAGATACTCATCAATACATTCATTAAACTATGAATGTATTTTTTTCTTTATTTGGTTTAATTTGAATGATTAAGCCACAGTCTCACAACGATTGAAAAACTGTTTGTGTTTTGTAAATTAGCTTTAACCCCTTGACGCCAGGTGTCACTAATTAGCGACAAACCACATCATGCAGCCAACAGCCAACATAAAACCACACTCCAGACTGTGCACACAACGAACTGAGACACAAGCCAACTACTGTCCCATTTCGTTTTTGTCCCATGCGCACTTAAAATGCACCCTGAAAACTGCAGTCGTTTCCATGGAAATCAGGGCATGAACCAACTGTGCATCCATGCACACTTCGCGCACTCATATATCCCAGCATGCACCGCGCGCTTCTTCTTCTACGGGAGAAAATGGAGTCGGCGGCTGCATCTGGTAGTTGCGGGACCTGTCCCATTTCACCATTTGTCTCTCTCTCTCTGAGGTGTTTGTGTGTTTGATGTGGATAGTGCTTAAAATAAATATTTGATGCAGAAGATGATTAGAGAATTGAGGCTCTTTTTTATTTAATAAAAGCAACCACTGAGTGTGGTGAAGAGTCCCTCAGTCGTCCAGGTAGAATCCATGATAAAAGGAGAAATTCAATTTGTCAACTGGACAAAGTTTGTTTGGTTGAAAACGTTTCGCCGCTCATCCGAGAGGCTTCGTCAGCTCTGGTTCTAGTGCTGGTTAGACACTGCTTATATCTAGCTGCAGGGAGGAGCTCCTACACTGAAATAGCTCTGAAACTATCTCCACTAATCTGTCTCTTTGTTTTTCAAATTACTCTGGCGACTAGTTTAGCCTCCCTATTCAAGCCTAACGACCCTCTCCTCTGCCCTGGATTGTCTGCCCTAATGTTTCTTTGTCTGTTTTTGACTTGGTTTAAGAATCGAATTATAAATGGGAGTTGTGTCTAACTCCCCCATTTCTGTTTAACGATGGATTCTCTTTTTTGACAAAAATTGCCTCTTTAACCCCCCTCTCAAACCAGTTTTGTTCCCTGGCTAAGATCTGAACCTCACTGTCCTCAAAAGAATGGCCCGTGGCTTCTAGGTGGAGATGTACGGCAGTTGAAGGTCCACTCTGGCACGCCCGCCTGTGTTGGTACATTCTGTTGTGAAGTGGCTGTTTGGTTTCCCCAATGTAGCGCTCACTGCAGTCTTCACTACACTGAATGGAGTAGACCACATTGCTTTGTTTGTGGCTCGGTGTTTTGTCCTTTGGGTGGACGAGTTTTTGTCTTAAAGTGTTTGTGGGTTTGAAATAAACTGGAATTTCATATTGTCTGAAAATCCTCTGTAGTTTTTCCCGAAACACCAGCCAGGTACGGAATTGCTACACCTTTCCTCCTGGGTTCGGATTCTCTGTTGTCTTGTTTCTTGCCCTTGTCTCTCTTGGTTTTGTTGACAGCCCATTTAGGATATCCACAAACAGAGAGGGCTTCCTGCACATGTTGCTCTTCTTTCTCCTTACCCTCTGTGCTTGTGGGAACCACTTGGGCCCTGTGTTGTAATGTCCGAATAACACCCAGTTTGTGCTGCAGTGGGTGGTGTGAATCAAAAAGCAGGTATTGGTCTGTGTGTGTGGGCTTCCTGAAGACTTCTACTTGAGTCCCCGGTCTCCTCCTATCGTTACTGCACAATCTAAGAATGCCAATGTGTTATCCTTGGCATCTTCACGGGTGAATTTGATGTTCGGATCTACAGAATTGATATGTGCAGTAAAAGGTTCCAAATCTTGAATTTAGATTTTTGAAAAATTATCATCAACATAACGAAACCAGTGTGTGGGCGGAGTGCCTGGATATGAAGCTAAGGCACTCTGTTCAAATTGTTCCATGTATAAATTAGCCATGATAGGGGAGACTGGTGAGCCCATCGCACAGCCGTGGATTTGCCTGTAGAAGTTCCCTCTGAACTGGAAATAGGTGGTATTTAGACAAATTTCCAACAGTTGGCACTGAGTGTGGTGTTTTAAATGAATCATAATTCCATTTGGTTTCTCTTTTTACATGTGTTACATTTTTTTGTCCACAGGATGGTGTAGTTGAACACATTGCATCACTTGGCGAGGCATTGACTCCTGTACCGGTACAATTGCCTGAAAGCCTGGTTCATGGGGCTTCATTTGGCCATCACTAGTAGCAAGTGTGACCAGTGTAATAAATAACTTTTATACCTCTACAGTAACTATAAGATAATTTTAGTTTTAGCTAAACAATGAAATACTAGTGTGCAACACAGTACAGTCAAGTAAGATCTTCAAAGATGAGCATTGACGGCTTCGGCCAAGTGGTGGAGTGTCAAAAGAAAGACACTCGGGAAGTTGTTGCAGTTAAACTTCCATACTTCATGCAAGACACTAAGTAAGCCTCAGTTTCAATCTCTTTAAGTGCCTGTTCATGATGTTCTAATGATTACTTAGGCTGGTGGGATAGCACATGTTATATATATTTATATTTTACATCAGTTAAAGGGCAGTTTGTGTGGAAAAAAGATGAGAAGAAAAGTACAAAAATACTTTTTTGGTTTAATCATACGCAATTTAGAAGTTTTAACATTAAAATGATCATTGATAGGTAACACTTCTGAATCCCTTTGGCAACAGCATGATCTTTGAAAAGCTGCACATGAATCTGGTGGATTTCTGGAGCATCTGTGGGCCATTGCCCCATTTGGATATCAGCACCATTATCACACAAGTACACAGTGCAATGTATCGCAGTGTTTATTGTCTAAGTACACGCAAAATGTTCAAATAACTTTACCAGTTTTATACCGATTTAAGTTATATATGTTCTGATGTAGTACACTACCTGTCAAAAGTTTGTAAACAGACATGCTCTCATTCGGGACTCTAGTGTTCCATGTTCCAAAGCCCTACACTTACCCAAATGAACTGTTCAAACTCTAATTCTAACCCAAACCTTAACTTGAGAGTGAAAAATTATACATAATTATGTCAAAAATAAACATTTGCGAAAAAAAACATGAGAAAAAAAATATGGAAGATACATAACTAAATATATAAGACTATATTTGTATTATATTTTGGATTTAGATGCCTCATCGTATAGTAAAAATTTGACTGGTCGTGTATAGCAATATAAAGTGGTAAAATGTCATAAAAAAAAGGTCATAGTAATGGTTCAAAAGTCCTGCCCAGTTTCGCACTGGTTCCAGAAGTATTTCCCATTCATTTTCCCCGTTGAAAATGGGAACTTTACCAAGTTAATGATAAATAAACAGATAAATAAATTAGTGCTGTCAGGCGATTAAAAAAATTAATCTAATTAATTACAGGATTTGTAATTAATTAATTGAATTAATCGCATTTTTTAAAATATTTTTTTTAGGTGGTTTATTGTGCTTTCCCACAGTGCAAAAAAGGTGTGATTTATAGTGGTACAGTGAAAAGAATGCAGACTTCCCCTTTAAAAGATAAAAGGAGAAATTCAATTTGTCACCTGGACAAAGTTTGTTTGGTCGAAAACGTTTTGCCGCTCATCCGAGAGGAAGCCTCTCGGATGAGCGGCAAAACGTTTTCGACCAAACAAACTTTGTCCAGTTGACAAATTGAATTTCTCTCTTATCATGGATTCTACCTGGACGACTGAGGGACTCTTCATGCACTTCCCCTTTAAGTCTTTCAGTCTTTCACTCACTCCAGTGTAACCAAGACAAGACTGCTGTACACCCTCATTCACCTCCCACATTACGTAACATTCATTCGAAAGCTCATTTACACCATTCCACTAGCCTATTAAACGGTGAATATTTCTGGTGTACGTGAGCACGTACAGTAGCTTTCATGCAATGTCAATAAATAATATACACAGCTTCAAATATACAGAGAATACAAATAATTGTCCGTGTAAATTACTCATGGCTCACCTGACCCCCGGAACCCGGCGGGGATGTGTCCGGACCATCGCACGGAGGAGGAGGGAGGAGGCGGCGGCACCGCGGGGTGAGCAAATGATAGCGTGATTTGGATGGGCAAAACTAACGCTTCTTAAGTGTGCACCCTTAGTCACGGCAGAACACGCTGGAGAGGTTATGGGGAATTGAAAGGGGTTCAGCGCGCGCAGCGCAGCAGATACGGAAACAGACGCGGCGTCTTCACGTGCTCTCCGCGGCGTCTTCACGTGCTCTCCGCGGGGGCAGGGGGCTTAGAAACGGATCTGCTCCGTCACATTTTTATAAATAAACTCGCCGTTCAAAGGCCCCGCACGCCAAATTTAAAATGCGCGCGCATTGAATTGCGCTCATAATTAATTGCGTTAATTTTTATAACGCGTTAATTAGCAGTGTAATTAATTAATCTAATTAACGCGTTAAACTGACAGCCCTAAAATAAATAAATGTTTCTGTTGTGACATTGTGCAGGTGGCCACAGCTCTGGAGGTGCTGAAGGACATGTCTGTAATCCACGCAGACCTTAAACATGAAAATGTGATGGTCCGTAACCACATCCTGAGCCCTTTACAAATCAAACTTATTGACTTTGGTTTGGCCATGCACACAGCCGAGGTCCAACCAGGCATGGTGATCCATCATGTGGGCTACAGGTGAGCGATGGGACTCCTGTGTATGTGATGAAGGGGAGACACTACAGGCAGATACAAATACACATGATTTATTATTTCATTTAACCAAGTTGCTTCCATAGATTTATATAGGACACTGTAACAATTTTGGCTAAATGCATGCCTGTAAGTAGCACATACACCAAACTTTCCAATCTTATATATATATTAAACCTTGCTCTGTCCATTTTCATATTCACATGTCCAAAATATTATGCAACATTGGCCATTTTACACATCAAGTGCCTTACTGGGGCCAAGCAGCGAAGCTGCGAGGCACCCATAGTGTTTCTACTGATTCTTCTTCTTATTATTATAAAATATTCTTCCGCCTCTGGGAGTCTATGGCAACCCCTAGAACCGTCTGGTAAAAAGTTGGGAAATTTTGCATGCACATTCCAGCCAGTCTCCTCATTACCCACAGCGATTTATAGGCCCCCACCCCCAACCGTCTAGCGCCACCAGCAGGTCAACGTTGCCCTCTAGGGCCACCAGCAGGTCAGAGATTTAGGTGTGATTGGCTGTCACAACAAAACGATAAGAGATATAAAAAAAACCCAGGCATATTTCTGAGTCCAAAGATGATATGTACCAAATTTGAGCAAAATTGGTCCAAAATTGAGGGAGAAGCATTTTGAGTGTTTTTCATAAAATTCAAAATGGCGGAAAATGACGTCGTATGGTTGGATTCGGCTTGGCCCAAGGAGTCCAGGGATGCCAAGTTTTTGAAAATTGGACATACGGTTCAAAAGTTACACGCAGAAATGTACCTGAAAATTCCTTCCGTACGCCCGATTCGCAAAAACTTGGAATCCCTAGAATCCTTGGGCCAAGACGAATCCAACGCATCCTATGACGTCATGTCCGCCGGAATAGAATGCCCGCCATCTTGGATTTTATAAAAAACACTCAAAATGCTTCTCCTCCCTCATTTCTGCTTGTAACCTTTGAACCGTAAGTCCGATTTTCAAAAACTTGGTATCCCTGGGATCCTTGGGTGAAGACTGATCCAACGCATGAACTGCATTTGCAAACGTCATCAAATTGACGTGTGTTGACGTGCATTTCAGCTCTCTCAATGAAACCTGGTGCGCAATGTACCATCCATACAGAATTAGCCATACCAAATTTGGTGCACATTCGCCACGAGGGGGCGCTACAACATGCAAACATGTGTTTTGGGCGAAGACTGATCCAACGCACGTCATCAAATTAGGCTGGGTCACTGCTTGTCCCCACATTGCTGCTTGCAGCTATATTTTATAAATGTCTTTTTAATATAATTATACTACAGAAGAGGTTTCCAAATGTTTTCTTCAAATTTCAAATTCCTGATCGCCTGCAGTGTCTTGCCTTAAAAACATCGATCTAGTCCATCTTATATGTTCATATCATGTGTTTGTTCCTCCCTTAGGCCTCCTGAAGTGATTCTGGGTTTGCCTTTGACTGAAGCTGTGGATGTGTGGTCCCTGGGAACCATGATGGCCGAATTCATGATGGAAGGTTGTATGTTATTCCCGGACCGCTCTGAATACGAAACAGTAAATCACTAGCCATAAGTAGACATAGAGGTGAGACATACTGACAAAAATTAATAACTTGATTTTTGCATTATCTTGATAACAATATTTTAAAGATGGGGTATTCCACTAATATGGGGTATTAACTGCTAACACGTATCATATTTAGATCACCGTGTTACCCTTTATTGTTTTGAATATGCTCTCAGGTTTGTAGTGTAGTGTAGTGTTTTGTATCTTGCTTTTGTATATTTATGGAATATTGTCGTGTGGGATCATGGATGACGTAGGCTTGTAAGCTGAGCATTGGCCAGAAGAGAGATCACTAAATTGAGTTTCTTCCACATCATCAGCGCACTTGGCACAGTGGTTTTGGACATACAGGTGCTGGTCCAAAAATCAGAATATCATGAAAAAGTATTTCAGTAATTCCATTAAAAAGGTGAAACTGTAATGTAGACATTCATTCCACACAGACTAATATCCTACCTCCATTGTATGATTTTTTTCTCATATTGACTATTGCTTTACTGTGTGGTCATTTGCTGGCGTTACTGCACTCAAGCCAATTGAACATACTATACTGACTATACTATACTATACAAACGATCAATCAAGATACTTGATCGGAAACCTCAGTCCTTTCATATATGTTCTCTTCTACAAAAATATAATTTCTTAAACTCTGACAGGTGATAAAAGGAGAAATTCAATTTGTCAACTGGACAAAGTTTGTTTGGTCGAAAACGTTTCGCCGCTCATCCGAGAGGCTTCGTCAGTTCTGGTTCTAGTGCTGGTTCGAGACTGCTTTTATCTAGCTGCAGGGAGGAGCTCACTACACTGAAATAGTTCTGAAACTAACTATCTCAACTAATTTTCGACCAAACAAACTTTGTCCAGTTGACAAATTGAATTTCTCCTTTTATCATGGATTCTACCTGGACGACTGAGGGACTCTTCACGTAAACTCTGAGAGACTGAAAACGTTTAAAAACTGTTGTCTAGTGTATCAGGTACTAAATGGTGCTGCCCCGCCACCGTTAGAGGAGTTTATCAAAAAAAGAAACTGTGAGACTAGCACTAGGTCCACAGCTAGAGGGGACTGTGACATTCAGTTCAGGAAGTGCACCTTTGCCCAAAATGTGCTCTCTGTCAAGGGCTGCACGAGCTGGAACACACCGCCAACAGCAGTCAGGGACAGCGGCACATCTGCTTCTTTTAAGAAACAACTAAAAGAATGGCTAATTGGTAACCAAAGTTGTGACCACTAGAGAGTTCTAAGCACTTTAACACTGGACTATCTCATGTAACTAAGCACTTTACTACAAAACTACCTCATGTAAATGAAGGCACTTTATTATTAAAATTACTTTATGTAACTAAAGCACTTTACTACTAAAACTACCTCATGTAACTAAAAAAAAACAAAAAACCTTATCTAACTAAAAGCACTTTACTACTAGAACTACCTCATGTAACTGAAGTCACTTTTGTATTAGATCTTTTAACTCAAATTCTTGTAAAACTGCTTTGATTCTGTCACTGCTTCTGTTGTCATGTTTTCATGTTGGTCTTTACATGTTTTGTACCTTGTGTTTTATCGACTTTCACCCCTGTTCTGTGGGATTACAGATGGAAACTCGCCTTGAGCTAAATCTGGTGTATTTACAGCACTAGCTGTTCATTAATACATACTGTCTCATTTAAATAAATAAACTTAAACATATGTGTTTATATCTTTTAATTTTGATGATTATAACTGAAAACTAATAAAACCCCCAAATTCAGTATCTCAGAAAATGAGAATATTGTGAAAATGTCCAATATTGAAGACACCTGGTGCCACATTCAATCAGCCAATTAACTCCAAACACCTGCAAAGGCCTTTAAATGGTCTCAGTTCTGTAGGTGACACAATCATGGGGAAGACTGCTGACCTCACAGTTGTCCAAAAGACCATCACTGACACCTTGCACAAGGAGGGCAAGACACAAAAGGTCATTGCAAAAGAGGCTGGCTGTTCACAGAGCTCTGTGTCCAAGCACATTAAAAGAGAGGTGAACAACAGACAGCGTCAGAAGCGTCTCGCCTGGGCTAAAGACAAAAAGGACTGGACTGCTGCTGAGTGGTCCAAAGTTATGTTCTCTGATTAGGGTTGCAAAGGGGCGGAAAGTTTCCGGAAAATTTCCATGGAAACTTTGGTGTGGGAATTTTCAAATTGGTAACTTTGCACAGAAGTTTTGGGAATTTATGAGAATTATTGTGAGTCATATACCAACATAAAAAATTAATTTTGTCATCAGCAGGCATTGTAAAAGGGAGACAATTAAAACACATGATTTATCTGGTTTCCCGGTAAGCTAGCTCTAGCACATTTTGCGGTAGCTAGCATCATAAGATAACTTCTTCAGTGAAATGGCACAAATCTAGTTTACCAGTAAGCTAGCACTATATTTATTTTTTTTCTACTTAATATCCTTTTAATTTATCAAACATAATCTACTTCATGATATCCTCAAAACTTGACTGCATGTCGTCCTCTTGCTGAAGTGTCTGGCCTCAGTAGTCTGTATTTGCTGTGAGCTCAGAAAAGTCGCTTTAGCTCTTCAGAATTCTAGAAGTTATTGTGCATGTGATAAAGGAATGTAAAATGCATGTAGAGGGTGTGGCTCGATGGCTCTGCACAATATAGTGCCCTACTTTATTCACAGAAATTTGATTTATTTTAGCCAAGATTATGCTACAATACTTTTTTCTACCAAATATATTGATGCCCCTAACCTTCAACTTTGATAATTCCCGAAAATTCCCATGGAAAGTTTCCAACTTTGAAAACTCCCAGAATTTTGCAACCCTATCTCTGATGAAAGCAAATTTTGCATTTCCTCTGGAAACCAGGGTCCCAGAGTCTGGAAGAAGTGAGGGGAGTCACGAGTCTCAATTCGCAGTGTGCGCAGTTCTGAGTGTGGTTTTAAGGGCGCATGTGTCACTTCCGGCGCGACAACTGCTGTCCCATTTCTTTTTTGTCCCATGCACACTTAAAATGCACTCTGAAAACCGCAGTCGTTTCCATGGAAATCAGGGCGCTCATATATCCCAGCATGCACCGCACGCTACTTCTACGGGAGAAAATGGAGTCGGCACCTGCATCTGGTACTTGCAAGACCTGTCCCATTTTGCCGACGCCCATGCGGTCCGCCCTTAAGTGCCCTTTAAAACCACACTCCAAACTGTGCACACTGGGCGGCAGTAGCTCAGTTGGTAGAGCGTTTGTCTACTGATCCAGGGGTTGGCGGTTCGTATCTGGGAGACTGGGGAGATCATCCTCTGGTGACATGCATCTTTGGTGATACCACCACATGTACTGCAGCCAACCTGTAACATTTTATTGTAACATTACCTCGTGTAAATTAATACACAATACTTGATGGGTTGACCGTGTGTAACCCCAGCCCCACAGAGGAGCGCTGCCGTTGTGTCCTTGGGCAAGACACTTAACCCCACCTCGCCCCCAGTGTCTGCGGACACTGGTAGCCCCCATGACAGAAGTGCATTAAGGCCTGTTATGTCGCGGGCCGTCCTCCCGTGGACCCACCACCTGCGGGAGGATTCATGGGGGCTGGGGCATTGTGTTCTGCGACCCAGAAATGGAAAAGCGGAAGAAGATGAATGAACACAAATCAAATAATTAATCACACCAACTCAATCAACTCTTGCATAAGTTCATTTTTTTTAAAATGGAAATGTGCTGTTATTTGCAGACTGGTGGCCACTGTATGCATAATGAGGAGATATGGGCCGATATTAAACTTGACAAAATGGACACCAGTGTTGTCCTATGATTTGTGCCACATCCTCTGGTGACATGCCAAGGCATCTTTGGTGATACCACCGTCACATGTACTGCAGCCAACCTATAACATTTTATTGTAACATTACCTTGTGTAAATTAATACACAATACTTTATTACCTTTTGCATACCAAAGGGTGTAGACACTGCATGTAATACATACCCATTGAGTTTCTTCCACATCGTCAGCGCACATGGCACAGCGGTTTTGGACTTACACTAAAACACAAACAGGCATCCCAATTGTGTTCAGACAAACAGCAAATGTTTATAAAGGCCCTTTTGTCATGGTTCATGTTTTGTAGTTATTGTTGTTGCATATTTTGGTGTATCTTATTCCCTTAGGCCGTTTCCCAATTCAGCGACGGCACGCTTGTTAGCGTCCTTGGAACGGGATATGCGTCATATCCGGCGCGACAAGCGTCGTTCCATTCGTTTTTTTCCCCCTGCACCGTCAAGACGAGCTCTGAACGGCGCCGTCGTTTCCATGGAAATCGGGGCGTGGACCAAGTGTGCAAACATGCACGCTCCGCACACTTAAAAGCCCCAGCATGCACAGCGCGGGACTACAAAGACCGACTCGCCAGCGACATCCACAAGTGAGAGTTGCGACGTCACTATAAAATATACGCACTGGTTCACCTCACCTACAACTATGCTACATGAAACTCTTCATAAACTACGCTAAACATGTGTGACGGTAGCCGTAACGGCATAGATCACGGCACCTGTATTACCGTTCACATGCTTTTCCCCTTACACTTCTATATTTCCTTTGCTGTTGTAATGCTGGATATTCTACAGTGTCGCCATGTCCAGCGTTTACTCTAAGCTGCGCACTGTTCGCACATTCTCAGCGCACAAGAAAACTTGTGCAGCGCCCTGTAAACCAGGGACGAAAGAGCTTTTTATTCAGCCGCGGGGTCATTTTTTTATATCTGCAAAGTGCGAGCCGCGCGGGGGGGGGGGTTCATTTCGGATGTGGAGTTAGTGTGTGTTTGCTCAGACACATTAAAAATTAGGGGGAACATTGGCCATGTCCCAATTCCAAGTATTACTAGTCGCAATAGTATAATATTTTTGTCTTTAGGGAACAAGGAGCAGACCACCCGGCTCATTGAGCTGAGGCGGGACCTGTTCAATTTCGCAGGCGGCCATGTGAGAAACGTAGTGCACTAAGGACAGAGCGAGTATGCGCCGTCTCGACGACAGCCCGACGGCACACTCACAAGCGTGCCGTCACTGAATTGGGAAACGGCCTTAGTGTAGTGTGCCCTTAAGTGTTTTTATTTTGACATTTGTCCCGTCAGCTTGTTACTTTTAGTTTTACTTCCTGTCTGTTGATCGTTTTCCCCGCCCTAATGTGTTACACCTGTGTCTGTGTGGATTTATACCCCGTGTCCTCCTCTGCTTGTGCTGGTCCATTGTCATTATTAGTGTCTCGTCATGCCAGTTTCAAATTTTTGGGGGGGATTTTGGTCATTCTTTGTTAGTTATTGAAGAACTTTAACAGCAGTCCTGCATTTTGGGTCCTCCCTCATTAAATGTTACTTCACCATATCAATATACAACAATATTCTGCTACTGTTTAAATATACCACAAAGAAATCACATCCAACAAATACAACCCTAAACCACTGTTGGGAAAACTGACTTATGAATTCACATCTCAGCAAGCCCAACTGTTACCTCAGTGTTTGTTTTGGTAGAAGACAATTCTAACTGCTCAATAGACCAGTTTCAAAGCTACGTCATCACTGAATGCGCCCACAGTGTTGACTCAAAACAAAGACACCACTGCCATAAAACCCCCAGCAAAGATATAGAAGAGAAGAACTCGAATAAAGAGAAACAGATGGAATAAATGATAATTCATATCATTCAAGTGACATACACACAAATGAACACCTGCTGCTTGTTTAGGGTGATTTGCCCAGGTGTTCAATGATGTTTAATCATGCTGATTAACTAGCAAGCACAGGACACCGCAAAGCTCACAGACATATTAACCGGGTAAGCTCTACGACAGACACATGTAAACGAACACGAATAACTTTGTTAAAATGCATGATAAGTTTTCGCATGACCATCATAAATGGCATTTGACATGACTGAGAATCACATCTGTGACTCGTGAATTAAGTCGTAGTATGTTACTTACCCCGCAACGCAAGTGCAGTTGGCGGTCAGAACGTAGTTATCGCGCTTGTTGATGATAGCCCAAGCATTGTACATGGTCGTCTTGTGGCCTTGTCTTTGACTGGTGAGAACATCAGATGCCAACACGCAAAACTCCCCATCGATATCATGGTATTTTACCTCCTGTACAGGGCCACATACGGCAAACTGGTAGGCATCCATGGATTTGTATGCGCGAACTTTCTCTCTTGTATACACGCTGGGCTTCTCCACTAAATAACAGTGGATATCTGGCCACTGTAAATCTGGCCACTTTCTGCGGTCGTACTGCCACTCTGTGATCGCATAAGGATCTGGTAGTCGAACCCCGTTGCTCAACATGAGCTCTTGAATGTAGCTCTCCCTATCGTTCAGATACTCCGCTATGGTCCGCCATGGTTGATTCTGAGTCAACAGTGCGCGCACATGCCAGTGACGTCTAGAGATGGGATTTTTGGCTCTTTTTGAGGATCCGGATCTTTATGGCTCGTTCATTTAAAAGATCCGTTCAAAAAACTGGCTCTTTTGAATCTTTTTTTTTTTTTTTTAAGTGTTTTAGGCTTAAACTGGGTTCCCATGGGCATTCAAGCCCATTGATGGACTGCTGCACCACAAAAACCCTAATTTAAAATACTTACTTAGTAGGTTTACCCTAGGGGTATCTCATTTTAGAATTTTGGTGGTGTGAATTCATCGTAAATATTCCACAAGGTGGTACACCATCCCTCTGACTAGACAACAACATCACTGTTTTGGATTTACTTTTTACATGGAGATGTATGTACTGTAGCCTATGTAAAGCTACCCTGACTCGTTATTTGTGTGATTCCTATACATTCATAAATAAACATCAAAAACAAAGCCAGATGCAATAAATGTTTGTGCAAAATACCTTTTAGTGCAAACAACAAAAAACAGAACATCATTATGAACAACATCATCTGAACAATATAAAAAAGAGGGAGCAGTGAGTGCCAAAGTGCAACCAAAACAAAACAAAGCTGCTCCACAAAACAGTGTGAAATATTGGCCATAACAATTACATAAATAAAAAGGGAATTGTCTACTATAGCATTAAACAAAATAATATAAAATAAAATAAATACAATAAATAAAATATAAATTAATATAATAAAATAGAAGATAAATTAGGATAAACAAAATAGAATAACATAAAACAGAATAAATGAGAGAGAGAGAGAGACCAGTGGTGTTAAACTTTCTGTATGATTGTCTGTCAAATAACTACTGACATGCAACTACTAGGCCTAACTAAACTTAACTAGCCACTGTCTTCCTCTGCATATTTGCATTAAGAAACACGAGTGCCCTCACATTCTTCGCCTTGAGGCGACTTCTCCTCTCGGAGATCAGCATTCCTGTTTTGGAGAAGATTCTCTCTGAAGGAACTGAGGTTGCTACCACGCAAAGCTTCTTCGCCATCAGCTTGCTTAGCCTTGGGTAAACGGGAGCTCTGCTTTCCCACCACTTCAGGGGGTCTCCATGAGTAGGGAGAAGAGGCTCCTCCAGGTAGGCGCGCACCTCCATGATGGCATCTGCAGTGGGGTTCCTGGCCCCCACTGTTCCAGCTACCTGCTCATATGGGTGAGAGGAGGCATGACAATGGATACCATATTGTTAGTACATTGTATTCAACTTTTGTCATTACTCACATAGTAAAAGGCACTTTAATGTCTAAGTGTCAGTAACAGATTTGAATATGTGCAGTATATGCCGTAAATGTACATAAATTAAATAAATGCACATTTATAGATTAAATGCAGTTATGCGAGAGGATGTTTTACACTGAGATATTAGACTCAGACTAGATTTGGAGGAAAAAAAGGGACTAGTAGTTAATACCCCCTTACTTACCTCTTCATGGAAATAGCTCCAAACAACTGATGCAGCACCACTGCCTGCTCCTCCTGCTCCTGCTGGTTCCTGTTGGTAGTCGGGTCTGATGAGCCTTGTTGCAGTGGTTGTCAACCTCTGAAAGGCTTCATCTGCAGTTTTTCCATCAGGGAAGGCCATTCTCTTGAATCGTGGATCCAGAGCAGCAGCATCGGCAAGAATATGGTTGCCTTCAATCTTGTGAAACCGAGATTTCATGCTGTCAGACAGACTCTTGAGCATGTCTTGAGTTGTTTTTGTTGTTGTTGTGTTGTTGTGAATCCAAATGCTACTCTTTTTTCGGCCCTGGCTCATTTTAATATTTATTTCAATGTCTGAACAAACAAACAAACGCGCGGGAGTTAAGCGACTCCTCCCAGACCGTTATTTGCTGCACTGTGAATGGTCATTCGACATTCAACGGTGGGAAATTCTTACATGTAAAGAAGCGTTTACTTTTACTTGTGACCAATCACAACGCAGCAAGGGTCTGAGAGTGGGAGGGACTAGGGGTGCCGAACTTCCGAAGGTGGAGCTGTTGTGTGTGCGGCTGTGCGCGTGTGAAATCTGACACCATAGGGGAAAAAAAGAACGACAAAGAGAACGGCTCCAACTCAGCCACAACTCGGCTCCCTTCGTTCATTTTCGAGAGCCGTTCAAAAGACTCGGCTCGTTCGCGAACGTCACAACACTAGTGCCGGTTAGCTTGAATGCTACTGTGCACACGTAAATATCGGTCCGCAGTCTATTCCGAGCTTGTCACAACTCGCTGTTTATGACCCGTTTGGCTTAATCTGTAAGGTAACGAGATCGCCTAATTTGCCGATCCAAATCCGAACTTTTTAAGCGAAAATCGGGTCCAGTTGAACTGAGATATTACTCGGAGCTTACTCGGAGCTCTCTTAATAAGGCACAGTGAGCGGCTTGGTACTGGAGGACAAGGTCATCCAGCCTGGAGTAGCGGCGAGATTGGAACCTGATATTAACGACAATGAGTTGATGATGTTATTGATAAATTGAATCAATATAAGAAAACCAGTTGTCGACCCCTGCAGTAGAGATATGCAGGCATTTTCATACCAATGTGAGCAAGTACTGCTCCCCGTTTCTACCCCTCGGTCTCTTATGGGATTGTCTTGCATATTTTCAAGCACTAACCTCAAATGCTTGAGGTCCCACTGACTCTTCTCCATGATGCCCTGTGTGGTGTTGTCCACTGTGACATTCTGCCAACAAATTGATAACATATTACAGATTTCGTGGTCTAATACAAGTGATCCGCTTCAACAACTTTGGATTTTTCTTTACATGGTATTTTTATGAGAAATATCCTAATGTATGTATGAATATCATGACACTCAAGTATTTGAAAGTCACCTTATTTTAATTTAACACAAAATCTATTTAATAGTAGTTTCACAGCATATATCTAATCTTGCCCATTCATATATTGACATTCTAGGATTAACTAAACTCATTTAAAAAATCAAGGACAATTAAAAGACAGCATAATGCAATATTTAGCATTTATATAGAGCTGGTACAAGCCTGTGTGTCTGTCCTTACCTGACAGTGAATAGGGGGAGGAGCTCGCCTGGTTTAAAGCCTCTGTTCTGGACCCATACTTGAATGAAACAAGCATTAAAAACACACATTACTCAGCCATACTGCATCTGATACAGTAAACTTTTTTTTTTTTTTACCTGGACAGATATCTAGCTCTGACTGAAAAGGAAAGGAATGCTTGGCAAAAAATGACACTGATCCAGGAACATGTGGAAAGCCTGGTAAGAAAGAAGACATGCATACTGAAGCAAAATTTAAAAAGATTAGCTATTTTGATCCACCCAAGCTTACCATGCTTATTGTGGTAAAAGGAGTGTGTCTAGAGATGAGAGGTCCTCATGCACTTTGACCCATGTGACCTAAGGACAGAGACCCTTCTTGGGGTCTGATGTGTGGGAAAAACACCATTCACCAATTCATCCAACTGCTGCTTCCCAAGATCTGACAAGCCCAAGTCACGCAGGTTCCACAGTGGCTAGACCTCGGACTGTGCGCACAGATTTCGGCGGGCTTCGGTCTCCCTCCAGTCCTGGCGTCGAATCCGGCACCCCGAAGGACCAATTAAATGTCAGGAGACGGCCTTACTATAAAATATGAAAAGTGTTAAATAACCAGACAGAGTCAAAACCTTATTCTGAGGCCTGCGCAGGGAGACAGGGGGAGTTCCACCAGCGGGTGGCTAAGCCGTCCAGACTCAGCTCCCAGGTCTGTCTGAAATCTCTCCCCTGCTCCAACAGCTTTTTATTAAACTCAGTATTTCAGTTCAAGGGCATACATTTGATGAGAAGCAAACACAAAGAAGATAAAGGTAGCTTTCATAGCAGTGTTGCACATCATGCACCCCCCCCGCGCCACCCCCTACTTATCAGTAGTAGGGCACGTGCACGTGGGTGAGAGGCAGCACTGTGCATGTAGTAAAAACAGTACTAAGCTAACAGTACACTTTTGATAATATATGTATATATGCAAATTTCTTAACAGAAAAAAAATGCAGCCTGCCTTGGGTGTGTTGTGTGAGGGCTTGTGCTTTGAGGAACCCTTCGTCAAACCCCCTTTAAAAGAATCCTGCTGCCCATCCGGGATGTTTTTGTTCTTTAGCAGACTGTCCAGACTCACATCTGCTACTTTATCCCGGGTTAGGAAGCTCTGCAGAACAACATAATTGTTAAATAGTGTGTGTGTGTGTGTATATGGGTGTGTGTGTGTGTGTATATATATTATATATATATATATATATATATATTATATATATATATATATATATATATATATATATATATATATATAAAAAAAATTTTTTACAATTTTTTTTTTTTCATTCATTGTTTTTGCTTCAGTATTTTGTGAAAGGGGCACTGACCTTCATAAATGATGGGGTAAATCCCTTTGGTCCAATTGGTCGATCCAAACTGGACTGCATTCGCCTGGTTTTTAATCCTTAAAGGCCTTAAAGGGACAGTGTGTAAGATTTTTACCCATTAATTACTGAAATTGAAGATACCCATTCAAAAATACATTGTTTTCCAAGCCTTTTCACTTCCATCATGAAATCAAAATATTCTTTTGGACTTAGATATAGTCACATAAAAGGGGGATCTTCCCCATGCAGAGGCAGCCATTTTGAATACGAGAGCCGCAGAAGGACATTTGGGCTCATCCTTCGCCTAGGCTCCTGCTAACAGCTGCTCAGCCGCGCTGCCTGAGGGAGCGAAGGAGCGAAGGAGAGAAGGGGAAGGGGAAGGGGAGGGGGGGGGGCCTCGTGGTTTTGGGTAAACAAGCATGCTGCTGTATCACACGTCGTAATGGATCTAACACATGTTTTGGACTAAATTGTTTTACTGGATTTTATTCGCTGGATCCTTACGGACAGATTGAGGCCAAGTTTATGGTGAAATACAGAGTTTGACCTGTCCAGAGCCTTCAAAGATAAGCTAAGTAACAAACCTCGTTTTGTGCTTTTCTGTATAAAAGCCCCATGTGCTCGGGGAGTGATTGTTGTGCAGGGAAATGAATTGCATAGTCAAAAAGAGGAGACTGTAAGGTTTCATTTGATGTGTAGAGTGTCATGGTAGACGATCAGGAATGTGTGTTTTCATGCGAAAAGAAAAAAAAATGTGACCGCGGGGCCGCGTTTTATTTATACCGTAGCTCGCACAGCGCCGGGTGCGCGCGGCTACGCGAGCTGTCTGCGTTACGGCGCGCCCGGGTGACCCTCGAGGTCTGCCGTAGCCAAAAGAGGAAGTGGAATAGCGACTATCCACCTATGCGCCACGAATCCTACACACTGTACCTTTAAAGCCTCTGTTCTTGAATGCTTGAATGAAACAAGCATTAAAAACACACATTACTCAGCCATACTGCATCTGATACAGTAAACTTTTTATTTTTATTTTACCTGGACAGATATCTAGCTCTGACTGAAAAGGAGAGGAATGCTTGGCAAAAAATGACATTGATCCAGGAACTGCATTGGGAATAAATATACGGACATACCAAGCATTATCCCACTCCATAGGCCAGCATATGGAAGAAAATACTTGGCGAGATGGTGGAGAAAAGCATTACAGTAATACACATTGGCTTCGCCTTCTGTGTCCACAGGGGCCCATCCATGATGGCCTTCAAGTGGCTCCCCCAATCTGTCTGTCTGAAAGTTTGACATTTGAGTCTATTAGTAAAGACAAAGCCACCAAGCATGGTGTTCTACCTCCATTTCCTCTGCATCTTCTCCAGCCTCTGAAACATCTGGGAAGGTGGGGATGTTGTGGAGCAGACACTGGAGATGTTCAAAGTGCCTCTCCATGTTTTTCCCCACACAAATTACTGTGGCACTGCAAAGCTTCAAGCTGTCTTAAAGTGGTGGCAGTTGTAAAAAGGCCAAAGATGTGCATCGCCAACGTATGGGGGGGCTAATATTGAGTCACAATGCTATATTAATTCATAATTGTTAGTTATACACAGTGTGTTGAGGGCAAATATAGGATTTATCTTATGCATAATGTATATGACTGTAGTAATTCCTAGGAAATGTGAAATGTACATGCAAATTTTCAACATGTGAATGTAATGTGCTGTCAAAAGTGAAGGAGAGGAGAACATATGCCTGATGACGACCTCTAAATAGAAAGGAGTTGAAGGTTCAGACAACATTAACTTACCATTTTCTGCACATCTTTGGCATTTCTCATGATATGAGAACGACAGTGGCGCAGGATGGTCAGCTTGAGCTTCTGTGGCAGCCCCAGTGGCTATTGTATAATAACAGGCCAATGTGTCCTGGAGGCCCTTGTTGATGAAGGCCATACATATAGCCTGCATACACTGACCCATCACACAGCAGCATCACTGGGGCTGCTGCTTTCTGGCCATGCCACTTTGAAACGTCAGAAATAAAGGCAGTCAAAAAGTAGCCCACAGAGGCGGTGGTGTCCTTGCAGGTGACGAATGTTGCCACAGGAAGAGGGGAGGACCCTTTTTGGGGATGACGTACTACTAATTCATGTACATAAAAGGGAGGCCCACCCTTACTTTGTAAGAGGCTCCCAGTGGCATCAAGGTAGACAATGTCCTCCTGACACCGTTTCTGATATACTTTGATGCCACTGGGAGACCACAGCATGACCCCCTTCGGTTCCAGCAGAACCTTTTGGAGGACGGTCTGTGGGGTCTTTTTGAGTCCTACAAGTTTTTGCAGACTGAGCATCTCATTCTTACGGAGCCGCTTTGATTTTCTTTGTTCATATGAGATGTTCCTCAGCACGTTTGGTGGCGGCGCTTGGTCCCTACATCCAGAGGCATACACTGATGCTGACAGTGCACCCAAGTCACTCAGATGCATGGTCCGAGGTATCTGATGTTGGAGGGCGGCACCCAGCTGTTCTGTCTTTTGCCCGCACAGGCCTGGCTTTCGTTTCATGGGCACTCCAGGCAGTGCCCTCCACTCAGGACCACCTGTGCCCTCAGATCCTGTTCTGACTCAACAGTGACAGAGGCTTTCACTGGGCAACCCTCAAACCTGCAATATGCCTGGCAGAAAAATGCAGGTCCCCTTCTGGCCGACTTTGTTTTTTTGAGGCGATGCCGGCGAACTAGCAGTGGGGGTGGACAGTTCGTATTCCCCTGTCAGTTATCGTGGTCCACTGTAGACCTTTGAAGCTTCTCTCTTTCCGGCTCAAAGAGGTCCATTCCTTTTCTCCGATTAAGAAAGAAAGAGGCTCCAGGGGTAAAGGGATGGCAACATCATAATCTGGAGTTTCGAAAAACAGAGGAATGGGAATTAACATTATGGAATATTACAAGGTGAAATATATTTCAACCCTCACATCTGAGCTGGAGTGGTTTGGTTGTGCCATATTCTTTCCTCGAGTGCTGGCGGGACTGACACTGAACTGTAGACAATACACATACACACATGACGAAATGGTGAGAAAATGTGTCAGTTACATTGCTACACAGACATCCAATCTATATTGTCTCAAAGTGATGTCATGTTAGAGATTTATTGTCTAATTTACATTACAAATCACCCTGTACCATCTGTCCAACACTTGGATTGGTTTATATTCATGTCTAAGTAATAACAAAATCCCATACAAAGGCTTTTGCAGTCCAAATCTATGGATGCAAGCGAATTACATGGGATAAGGAACATTTCAATGCAGATTACACAATGTTGTCATTTCCAGGTGAAAGCTTTACTGTGGAGAGCAAACTGGCCTGCAAAGGGAATGGGGAAACATTTTTGACTGTAGTGTCTTGACTTAGTGATCCCCAATTCTGCTTTGTACTTAAGGGGCCAAATATTATGCCATTTTCTGATCTGTTATGTTTCCTCATCAAACACACAGGCTGAATTCTTCTCTCAAATAGAAAAGACTCTGTTCCACCTTATGATGTCATGTGGTAATAGAGGAAGTGCTCTACTGTGAGTTTTGAACGGCCATTGTTACATGTTATTTTAAAATTTGTCATTGTTCATATTTGCTGATGCCAATATTTCGCTTTCAAAATCTGACATTTACCTTAAGTGAACGAACACATCTGTTAAAACAAACGAACACATCTGTTAAAATTAGGGATGCAAATTATCGGTTAATTCATTAATTGATAGTTGATTGACCTTATCGATCGATTAACGATTAACTGATAAGCGGCGTTTTTCACCTGAATTTTAGTGTTTCAATAGGGTCTTTAAGAATATAAGCTATAGTATACATAACACTGAGTCAAAAATATATCATAGTATTATTATATTGTATATTCCTCAAGTAATTATTCCTTAGTAAAAAGCAGACAAATGTATTGATTCTGAATAACAAAATACATTCTTGCTCAGTTGTTGCACTTGCAGCATGGAAATCTTGAAATTAAAAGGAACAGAAGAAATTAAATAACAGAATGTTATTTAGTCTACATATTATGATGAAACCAGTGAATCCAGGCTATTTTTAGGACATTCTCAACATTTATTTTGACTTAGTTCAAAATAATATTTCTCTCCCTTAATCTGTGAAGGGTTACAATACAAAATATAAATTTCACAGGGCCCCTGGACACAGCATAAAACATTACAGGGCCTCAAACCAGAACAATCAAGAAATTATAAAAGCATGTAACTTACATGCTTTACATCTGTAACTTACATTCAGAGTCTGGATGTTGCCGTACAACTCACAGTAGAACTGGACCTAGAACCATATATTTTTGTTCAAGAATATGAGCATGTTAACATGGTCAGGAGTAAGGCGTGTACGCAGCCTGTTAACAGTGAGGCCAGCTGCTGAGAATACACGTTCGGATGAGACTGATGTGCCTGGTATGCACAAATACCTTCGTGCTAGATTTGCCAGCCTCGGAAACCTCCCTTCATTAACTTTCCACCAGCCTATGGGGTCAGAGTCGAGAAGTGGAGAGGGGTCTTTTAGATACAGTTCCACTGCGCTCTCCACATCGCCGTCACGCGCACTGGAATAGGCATCACCTAGGAGTAGACTCATGGCAGACCTACGTCTATGTCCCTGATGCTCAGCTTCCTGGACATCAGTGCTCCCCTCGTCTCCCATGGTGGCTGCACCTGTTGCTGTGGAGTGCTCAGATCCTGCTGTAGCCAGTGCAAGCAGTTTGGAATGAGCTGAAATCCTACTTGCTGGACGTAGAAATCCCAGATGTTTATGCCGAGGGTCAACCATTGTTGCAATCATTGGGGTTGATGATGTGAGGTCATCAGACTCAACCTGATTAAATAAAAACAATAAAATGAATAATATTAATGACATTATATTATTATTATAGATTTAATAGGCTAATTAATGGCTAGCATACATACCTGCATGCGTTCACCCAGCGAATCTCGCACTTTTGACTTGAATTCCACCACTTTTTCGTCGTCTCCGTTTGCAACATTGAGGTGGTTGTTGATTAGACTGAACACGATGGGGTACGTGTTTGATATGGACACCTCAGACTCAGTAGACATGGCCGTAGTGGCACACTTCAGAGCTCTCAACACTGGTCCCATGTCCTCCATTAGCTGCCAGTAGTCGTCTCTCAACTCCAGCGTCCTCGCATCTGTCAGCTTTGTCACGGATCGGTCTGACAACACGGCACACACGGCCCACCGCTGTTCAACCAGGCGCTCGAACATGTCACAGACCGAATTCCACCTGGTTTTACAGGATTGGATGAGGCGATGAGGTGGAAGCCGCATTTGATGTTGTTTTGCTTCGAGGGCTTTGGTTGCGACTCTGCTGTGGTGGAAGTGTTTCACCAATCTTCCCACTGCCACTATTGGCTCTGCTCACACCAGCAGCAGTAAATCCGTCATTGACGGCAAGGTTTAGGGTATGTGCAAAGCATGCAACTGATTTCCAGCCGACTCGTGTGGGGTTGTTTGCTTGGACAATGTTTCTAGCATTATCGTGAACACACGCTGTAAGGCAACCGGAGAGTCCCCATTTCTCCACAACATCGTTGAGCTTATCAGCTAAGTTGTCAGCTGTGTGTCTATCTGACATGTTAGTCGTAATAAGGACTGCTGACTTTAGCTGCCAGTTATCGTCAATATAGTGGCACGTTACGGTAATGTAACTTTCTGTTGTTAAGACCGTCCAACAGTCAGTTGTCAGAGCGACCGTAGCGGCAGTCAACATAGATTTAGCTCACTCTTCTTTTTTTTGTAGCGAGCTTCCAGGCGGGAGGTTACTGTTGTTATTGAAGGCATATTGTACCCTGGCTCTAGGAACCTAATGAGCTCCTGAAATCCCTCACTGGCAACTGTGCTGATTGGCATCAAATCTCTCTCAATCATGCTACATATCCTCTCTGTAATGCTCTCAGTCCTGCGATCATCACACGTGCGCCTTCCCAGTGTAGCTGTGATAGTAGGTTGGTCTGGTGCACTCGCGCCTTGCAGGGCAGCTGCATGCATGTTTTTGAGATGATAACTGAGTGAACTAGTAGAACTGCTGTATTTAAGTACCGCATTACACAGAGAACATTTGGCTTCTTCCCTGAATTAAGTAGCTTGAAGTGGTCCCATACTGTACTTCTTTTTGAACGCTTCATGTTTAGTTTTCATCTAGCACGCTATGGTCTTTCTCTTGAGAGGGCTCGCATCTCGTGTTCACATCCAGAGTAGCGCCCTCTAGCGATTAATTGCGGTTAATACATTTTGTTCGGTCAACGTCTTAATCGACAATTAATCGTTAATCGATTAATTGTTGACATCCCTAGTTAAAATAGTAACAATGTATTTATCGGAGAGATTTGCATGTTTGGGTAAACATACAGCCATATAACAGTGTTCTCTTTACATTTGGACTCATTAGTCTTCTTAAAAATTATCGGGGTCAAATTTCACTATGAAGTGCTGATATCGGCCAATACAATATTGCTGTATCAATGTGGGCCGATACTGGAACAAAATATCGCCCATCCCTATTGTCTCATATGAATAGGTTGAATTGGCTCGTACATTTTATTCGAGACGTAAGTGATTTCACTACAACTCCCCAGTCTCGGCCCTTTATGAAATATAATGTACCTGTTGATATCCTGTGATAATGACTATTTCTATTGAAATGTCATGACAATATTTGCCATAACAAATCCTGTTTTCAACAAGTTGCTCATTGCCTTTTGTCTGTAACATTTCCAGAAAACTCAGTGTGCTGAAGATGGGGAAATATTGCCACATCTACACGTACTAGTGGAAAGAGGCAGAAATGCCCAGAATATGAGAGGATGGCTACTGGGTCCACTACCACTATTACTACTACTACTACTAGTCCTACTACTACTCTTACTATTCCTAATACTACTCCTCCTCCTACTTCTACTACTATTCCTACTACTGCTACTACTAGTCCTACTACTGCTATTCCTACTACTACTACTACTACTACTACTACTACTCCTACTATTCCTAATACTCCTCCTCCTCCTACTTCTACTACTATTCCTACTACTACTACTACTATTCCTAATACTACTCCTCCTCCTACTTCTACTATTCCTACTCCCCCTACTTCTACTACTATTCCTAATACTACTACTACTGATCAAAGGAGAAGTTCAATTTGTCAACTGGACATAAGTTTGTTTGGTTGAAAACGTTGTCGGCCGCTCATCCGAGAGGCTTCGTCAGCTCTGGTTACATTGTACTGGTTAGACCCTAAAAAGCTTATATCCAGCTGCACGGGAGGCGCGTTCTACAATGACAAAAGCTCTGAAAACGAATCACTAATCTGTCTCTTTGTTAATATATCACAATTACTCTGACGGCTAGTTTCGACCCCCTAGTCAACGTACTAACGACCCTCTCCACCCCTACTGCCCTGGCTCTGTTTGACTGGTCTAAGAATCGCATTATAAATGGGAGACAAGTTATGTCTAACTCCCCCTATTTCTACTACTATTCCTACTACTGCTACTACTGCTATTCCTACTACTACTACTACTACTACTACTCCTATTACTACTACTATTCCTATTTTTTGCACCGGCTGGTTAGCTCAACTGGTAAGTCACTGACTTTCCTGCCGAAAGATGGCTGCTCACTGCTCCTGAAAAGGATGGGTTAAATGCAGAAGTCAAATTTCTCCCGTGTGTCATTGTGTGTGAGACTGAATAAAGACTTAATCTTAATCTCCCACTACTATTACTATTACTACTACTACTACTACTACTACTACTACTACTTCTACTACTACTAGTACTATTACTACTACTACTACTACTACTATTCCTCCTCCTCCTGGTCCTGCTCCGCCCTCTCACTTCTCGCGGCTCTCTGGACTTCTGGTTCTCGAGGGGCGGCGGGCTGGAGTCCTCCTTCCTCTGGTCCATCCTCTGCCTCTTCCAGCGCTCAAACTCACGATCCGTGCACGACGTGTTTATTATACAGTCCGCTTTTATAAAAGATCTACTGCTTATGATCTTAAATGTGATAAAAATGTGAAATCCCGCGGTTCTTCCTCCTACAGAAACATGTAAACAAACACGTGGGTTTTCTTCACGTTGACTTTAGTCAGTCGCTGAGCACTGCCGCCCTCTACTGGCGGCGTCCTGCATGTGTTGTAATGAAAGGTGCACTGTGGAACTTTTTCAGTGCCCGCCACCAGCTTGTTTCCATGGAGATGTTTTGGCTTTTTGCAGGGAATGTTTTACAATTTGGCATTAAACATGTTTATCGCATTTGTAGTTGTATTTATTGGTGATAAATCTTGAAAACTTAGACAAACTTTATTATATTTTTACATATAATAACAAAGAGTAAAATTATAAATAGTTAATAATATGTTCTAAATAAGTAGCAAAAATAGCAAGAGACAGGTGTTAAAGGAGAATTATCGTTTTTTACAATTTTGGTAATAAAACAAGTTGTTTTACTCACCCATAGCACTTTGGTGTCATTTGGAGCATTTCCGGAGATGTTTTAGATTTGTGATATCCGTAACGTGAGTTCTCGGGGCATATGTTTGCGGTCTCCAAATAACACAAACTTTAGCACTTTTCAAATCATAGAAGCTCAATATCTTAGTCTACACTTTCGTTTGAGTCAAAAGTGGCCTGTAATCCGAGATTTAGCCATAGTTTCTAGGAGATGACGCGGAGTCACAGACAGGGCTCTCAAGCTTTGAGCGGGGTCGTGCGTGAGACTGCGTAATTTCCGAGGAGCGGGGGGTGGGGGGTGGGGGGGGGGGGTTGGGTGCGAGTGAACAATTTTACCCGAGGAGCGGGGGGGGGGGGGGGCTTGAATTGCGTGAGAAATGCCGTGTGAGCGTGTGAACGAGTCGAATTGTCTCTCTCAATGCGTGAGACTTGAGAGCCCTGCTGTAAATGTTTGTCTAAAGAGCAAACTTAAACTACAAAGCAACTAATGAGAGTTATATAAATGAAGTTATTACCTGATGGTTCTCAGTTTGTTTTATCATCACCGCAGTGTGCGCTTAGCAGCTGGAACTACACTCTACAGTCTGCCCAACAACAGAACAATCTATTTTTTGATTGGCTGATTTTTTCCGAGCGGGACGGGGAGGAGGGGGAGTTTTTTCTCGCTGAAAACGCGCAGTGCCTGCATAAACTGAGCCACACAGACCGATTTTCTGGGCACAAAAAAAAAAAAAAATCAGCGTGAGAAATGCCATGTGTGGCATGTGAGCGTGTGAACACGTCGAATTGCGTGTGTCACACTCTCAATGCATGAGACTTGAGAGCCCTGGTCACAGCTTATTTCGCTCTCAGCTCTCAGGACCCAAACATGAAACGCAAAGCTGTAAATTATGGATAAATATCGGATTACAGGCCACTTTTGACTGCAAAATTATCATTTTTTCTGATTCCACTACTTACAGGTAGGCCTATGTGTTTGTGCAAAAGGAACATTTTTGTTTGAGTCTATAAACTACTGACAACATTTCCCCCAAATTCCAAATAAAAATATTATTGCTTAGAACATTTATTTGCAGAAAATGACAAATGGTCAAAATAACAAAAAAGATACATGTTTTCAGACCTCAAACAATGCAAAGAAACAAGATCAAATTCATTTTAAAACAACATAATACTAATGTTTACACTTAAGAAGAGTTCAGAAATCAATATTTGGTGCAATAACCCTTATTTTTAATCACAGCTTTCATGCGTCTTGGCATGCTCTCCACAAGTCTTTCACGTTGTTCTTGGGTGACTTTATTCCACTCCTGGTGCAAGAACTGAAGTAGCTCAGCTTTGTGTTTGTGTTGGAATTCAACAGATGCTGGAATGGAATGGCTGTAATACATGTAGAGATGCTGATTTCAGAAAAAACTGCAGTGGTTTGTTATTTTTTTCAGAGCTGTACAGGCCCGGGGAGTGTGTGGGTTGTGACACTGTCAGTCACGCCATTATAAATGACGCATTTATTAAACAATCACTTTGTGAATCTTAATGTGCCAATGTTTGTGTCGTGTTAATGGAGCTCAACACCACTCATCCTTAGTTCAGTAAGTAACCAAGGATTTTCCCATATACTGTAGGCCACGTTTCAATTCTCTCTCCTTGCTTCCTTCTCCTTGACTCCTCTTCTCGTTCTTCCATTTTTCAGCTGTTAATCAAATGTGTTATTTTAAGTGGTGTCCCAAAGAAAACCACAGAATGAAGGAGTAAACCTGAGGAATGATTCAGAAGCCGACATCAGAGAAAAGAATCAAACTTTATTGATCTCAGTGAGGACTTTATGTCCTCTCTCCTCCCTGTGTCTTCTCTGTGGATAGGACTTCATCACCCATTTCCTGCAGAATCGAGGAGAGGAATAAAGGAGAAGGAAACGAGGAAAGAGAAATGACACTCGGCCCTATTAAAAGTTTGAAAGCTCAGGGCCAGTCAGCTCTGTGTTGACTCATGACCACAACACCTATACTTTTGTTTAAAATCTGTTTCTGAAACTTTATAAACCAGTGAGTTATTAAAATATTTTGCTGAAACTGTTTTAAATGTGCTTAAAACAGCCGTGTTATGGATATTAGCACATAGCTGATTAGCCTCCTCCTCTTGAAGTCTTTTTCCAAATGTCTGTGGGAAAAATGAATGGAAAAATTTACTCCCAGAACGACAGAGAGATTTCAAAGTGGGTGTGTATGTTGAGCTCCATAGGCTCAGTAATTACTGAGATATGAACCATAAACCACAACCAAACAATGTTAAAGGTGCACTATGTCACTTTTTTGGTGTAGGGTAAGTCACTTTGTCTCCATGGTGTTGGAATGTTCCACACAATGGCATTAGTATCTATCTCCAAGGACACAAGCCAGTAAGGTATTTTTTGGCTATAAAACAACTCTAACTGAATGAATGCGACAAGTTTAATGCCAGCTCAGGGGCCACCGAAAATATGATATATTATAATACTTCATACAACAGCAAACCTACAGAGAGACGGCAGCACATCCAGAGGACAGACTTCATGACAGCGGTTGGCACTAGATGAGCCAAACATTGATGGAGAACCATCCACACGGTCAAATAAATAAAAAAATAACCTAAATTTTAAAAAAGTAAAGCTAGCTGCCCCTGTCCCATCGGGCTTCAGTGAACTGTAAGAACATGTGCCACAAACACTGTGGTGAGCTCTTGTGAAAATGATCAATATTCATTTTGATCTCAGCAAACTCTAAAGTAATGTGTTAGCCCTGTGAAAGAAGCCCATCGTAAGAGCACAATGAACAAGCATAAGAAACGGATCATAAGAAAAACAGGATTCAAACGTATGTGATAATAAAAAAAGAATATTTACAAATAAGAATAGAAATTCTGAAGTCCAAAGTGAACTGTGTGCAAATGTCAGTGAGGTTTTCCCAGAATCCTATGTAGCTCTGGAGACATGAAGTATGGCCTCTCCAGGCTCCCGTCGTTCCTCTCCAGGTCGTCACCTGATTGGTCAGAGCAAAGATCAGAACACAACATGAACGGAAGATACATTTAATGCCACACAGACAGAGCGTCACTCGTTTGTGATGGACGAAGTGCACAGATGGATCAATGTGCTTTTGGGTTTGAAGCAAAACAATGTTCATTCAAGTCTAGTCTGCTTACATCTGCTTCTGCTTTAGGGACTATTATACCTTTGATGATACCGAGCTGGCATTAAGTTCCCTCTGTACAGCAGAGAAATGGGACTTCTCTATCAGTGCCCAGGAAGAGTGAAAATCCAGCGTGTGTGCATGTGTGTGTGTGTGTGTGTGTGTGTGTGTGTGTGTGTGTGTGTGTGTGTGTGTGTGTGTGTGTGTGTGTGTGTGTGTGTGTGTGTGTGTGCATGTGTGTGTGTGTGTGTGTGTGTGTGTGCACTCACAGAAGCAGAGGAACAACGTGTCCACACACATGGCATACACACTGAAGAAACCATGAGCGATGAGGTACGCCCCCAGCACCACCGTCTGCACACAGCGATGTCATCAATATCACACAGCGATGTCGTCAATATCACAGTGATGTCATCAATATCACAGTGATGTCGTCAATATCACAGTGATGTCGTCAATATCACACAGTGATGTCGTCAATATCACACAGTGATGTCGTCAATATCACACAGTGGTGTCGTCAATATCACACAGTGGTGTCGTCAATATCACACAGTGGTGTCATCAATATCACACAGTGGTGTCGTCAATATCACACAGTGGTGTCGTCAATATCACACAGTGGTGTCATCAATATCACACAGTGGTGTCATCAATACCACAGTGGTGTCGTCAATATCACACAGTGGTGTCGTCAATATCACAGTGGTGTCGTCAATATCACACAGTGGTGTCGTCAATACCACAGTGGTGTCGTCAATATCACACAGTGGTGTCGTCAATATCACACAGTGGTGTCGTCAATATCACACAGTGGTGTCATCAATACCACAGTGATGTCGTCAATACCACAGTGATGTCGTCAATATCACAGTGGTGTCGTCAATATCACAGTCGTGTCGTCAATATCACAGTCGTGTCATCAATACCACAGTGGTGTCGTCAATATCACACAGTGGTGTCGTCAATATCACACATTGATGTCGTCAATACCACAGTGGTGTCGTCAATATCACAGTCGTGTCATCAATACCACAGTGGTGTCGTCAATATCACACAGTGGTGTCATCAATACCACAGTGGTGCCGTCAATATCACAGCGATGTCATCAATATCACACAGCGATGTCATCAATATCACACAAATCCCAAAACCACAAATGTAGTTACGGGGCTGACCAGCAGGGGGACCCAGTAGTAGTTGAGCTGTGGGACCTCTTCCTGGAGCACGGGGAGTTTTTTGGTGAAGAAGCAGAACGCGACTGCCCCTGGAATCACACACAGCAGAAACATTTGAACACTTTACACAACTTCAAATATGTACATAGCTAGAAAATAAAATCTAAAATCTACTTCCATATGAAATGTCTTTAAACAGACTTTAAAAACATAGAAGAGTTTCATGGATTACTACAAGATGTACCAGTGTGAGCCATTTGGAGAGCAGTGGTACGGATAATAATGACATGGTTTAAAAGCTCAAAACACTAATCAGTATAGTAAAATAAAATAATTACCTACACGTGGGACAGTTTGTAACTAAATAACCAAAACTTTGTACAATAATCGTACCGACTGCTGCAGCGATCAGCACCTTGCCCAAGAACAGCAGGCCGTCTGCGAGGCGGTCCACCACTGCCACCCTGTGGTCAGATCAAAGAGTAACTACTGGAAAACTGGATTTTCAGTACATGTATTTAGTTATTTCCCAACACACAGGGCAGAAGCTCTTACCTGACCACGTTCCTCATCAGGAGGAAGAAGGCGTCACGTGCAGACGTACAGAAGTTCTTCCCATACAGCGCCACCTGGTGAGTTTCAACAAAACTGCATTACACAAAGACAGAGCCTCATACACTCCATGATCAAAACATTAAAACGGTAACTGTAAAACGTGTGCCTCATTTCACATCCGTAGACGTACTTGTACTCAAATGGACTGGCTGCCAATTTGCGCTTTTGGCCCTTCTGACCTTGCCTGGTTTACACCTGACCATAACACAAGTGATATATGGTCTGGAAGCCACCTTCGAAATATCTCGTACCGGAGGTGTGGTTTACGATCGCCAATGGTCATTTATTGGGCGTTACGAATGTCTATCATTTGGCATATACGTAGCCCAGAGCCAATCATGTCAGTTGTCAGTTCAAACTACAAGTTTCCGTTTGTCACGTAGTATGCGTCACCGTCTTGCCACCCCTCCCCGCTCTCTGATTGGCTCCCAGAATCGGGAGAGCTCGCTTGCCATAGTCGCCAGGCTGTCTTTCAGATCGGAACGAACGAAAGCAGCCTGGGATTTCCCAGGTTACTTCCGACCACCAACACTCTCACACCACATTCATACAAGTCAGTGTAGATGAAGTGTCTTGCCTAAGGACACAACAACAGTTTGCCTCAATGTGGTACCTGGTATTCCCAGCCATCTCCCATCCAAGTATCATCAGGCCAGTCTGATGAAGTCGGGCATTGACTAGGAGGTATGGGCACAAAGGGCAAATTCCCCAGTGGGGCTATAATATCTGCAAACACACAAACCGACCACCTGTCTACATCACAAAGTTGGTCCCATACTGTTCTGTGTTTTCATACCCCTTCACTGGATCATTTTTTATCTACCTTTGTAACCCTTCATTAGTATTACATCATGAGTGCGTCTATCATATATCTAAAGCAGTAGTCCATCCTTCCATCCATTTTCTTCTGCTTATCCAGGGCCGGGTCGCGGAGGCAAGAGTCTAAGCAGGGACTCCCAGACTTCCTTCATCTCGGACACTTCCCCCAACTCCTCCGGGGGGACCCCAAGGCGCTCACAGGGCAGAGGTGGGACAAAGTCATTGCTGGGCAAGTCTCAAGTAAGTCTAAGTCTTTTGCACTCAAGTCCGCGTGAAGTGCCGAGTCAAGAGTATCCAAGTGCCGAGTCAAGTCCAAAGTCAAAGCTCACAAGTCTCAAGTCGAGTCCAAAGTCCTAGCATTTTAGTTTCGAGTCATTTCGAGTCCCCTTTACCTTCGGCATCATTTTGCAAACTGGCGCGTGGATGCTTGTTTCCGCATCATTTGTTGTGCAATTTGCCTTGGATGCGGTCGAATGAAAGCAACGTTGATCTACTGTGATTGGATGTTGTGCAAGCCGCGCGCACATGCTCTTTGCATACATTTTCGCAGATTCACAAGTACAACGAGTGCGGTCCTTATCAACATACTTTTAGAGGTTTTTTTTTTCATTGGACGTAGCAAGTCATCACAAGTCAAAAGGCCTAAGTCCAAGTGAAGTCACGAGTTATTGATATTGAAGTCCAAGTCGAGTTGCAAGTGTTTGTACATTTTGTCGAGTCGAGTCTAAAGTTATCAAATTCGTGACTCGAGTCTGACTCGAGTCGAAGTCACATAACTCGAGTCCACACCTCTGTCACAGGCCAACCGAGAGACATAGTCCCTCCAGCGTGTCCTGACTCTTTACCCTATTTCCCCTATTTCTAAGGGTGCGGCACCCAGCCACTCAGAGGAAACTCATTTTGGCCGCTTGTATCCGTGATCTTTTCCTTTCGGCCATTACCCAGAGCTCATGACCATAGGTGAGGGTAGGAACGTAGATTGACGCTAAATCAACGGCTTTGCCTTTCGGCTCAGCCCCCTCTTCACCACAAACGGTCCGGTACAGCGACCGCATCACTGCCGACGCTGCAGCGATCCGCCTGTCAATCTCACGCTCCATCCTCCCCTCACTCGTGAACAACCCCGAGATACGTGAACTCCTCCACTTGAGGCAAGAAAAAAGCAGTACTTCCAGACCGTTTTCCTCAAAGTACACCATGAGAGAATGCAGCTTTAACCACGGCCTCTGTCAGAAAAGCAGTTCCTTCTCTTACCATGATGTATGCATTATGGTTCAGGTAGCGGAGGAATCTGTCCAGGCACCAGAAGCAGCAGCTCAGACAGCAGAGGACGAAGCGCGACACGGCATTGTTCAGCCCTATTCACGAGAAAACTCTGGTCACGGTGGGGCAATGCAATCAAAGGACACAAATTGGCCATTAAACATGCTCTTGAGTACCGATATGCTACGGCGTTTCATGTTTAAAAACTTACCACTGAAGAAACAAAACAATGGGTTAGCAACTTTTTCTGACATGCAACACAAGAACAGGGGTTGTAATGAATAGGATTTGACAGCAAAACTCTGGGAATGGACTTAAAGGAAAAGTAACGTTTTTTACAATTTGAGCCTAATTTCGGTAATAAAACAAGTTGTTTTACTCACTCATAGCACTTTGGTGTGATATGAAGCACTTCCAGAGATGTTTTAGCGCGACTTCTAGCCATAGCTCGGGGCATATAATATATTTCCAGAGCATGTAATATGCCCCGTGCGGTCTCCAAATAACACAAACTTTAGCACTTTTCAAATCATAGAAGCTTGATGTCTTAGTCTACGATTTAGTTTGAGTCAAAAGTGGTATGTAATCCGAGATTTAGCCATAGTTTACAGCTTTGCGTTTCATGTTTGGGTCCCGGGAGCTGAGAGCACACTCCGCACATGCGCACTGGCGTCCTCATCTACTCGAAACTATGGATAAATCTCGGATTACAGGCCACTTTTGACTCAAACGAAAGTGTAGACTAAGACATCGAGCTTCTATGATTTGAAAAGTGCTAAAGTTTGTGTTATTTGGAGACCGCAAACATATGCCCCGAGAACTCACATTATGGAGATCGCAAATCTAAAACATCTCCGGAAGTGCTCCATATGACACCAAAGTGCTATGGGTGAGTAAAACAACTTGTTTTATTACCGAAATAAGGCTCAGATTGTAAAAAAAACGTTACTTTTCCCTTTAAAATCATGAAGGAGATCTCCAGACTTTTACCTGTGATGTAACAATCCTGGTCAATTAAAACCCATGTGTTAAGAAGGACAGAATTTGGGGAACAAAATTCACGAAAAGCGTGAATAAAACTAAATACAACTGCAGGTATGAGGGATGAGGGAACAATTTTATACAGCTGAAAATAGTCAGTTTTGCATAGCTGTATTACTTTATTAAATGACACATATTATGCAAAACTGACTTTTTTTTAGTCATGTTATAACAATGTTCCTGTATTTTGTTTTATTCACACTGTTTACTAGTCCGCCCTCTTTAAGCCCCACAAACGCAACATAACATTTTGAAATTCACAGTTTTGTGTCGTAACATGTCCGAAGATCTTTTGTGCTGCTAAATCCAAATCGAAGCATTTCTTCTCAAACCCTGTTCATTGTGACGACACGCCTCTTTTAGCATGTTGGAAAAAGTTACTAATTGAGTTGTGAATTTTTTTTCAAAAGTAATTTCCTCTGCTGCCAAGAGATGGCGTCCTAACCCCAGTACTCACTATCCTAGAAATACTGTAAAAGCACAGCGTCTGTCATCGGAAAATAGACATTATTTTTAGCTCTAAAACAGACCCGGGAAATTCAAGGCCCGGGGGCCAACTCTGACCGGCCCGGGAAGGGTTGCTTGGAATTAAGAAAATAAAAAAACCTACTTTCAAAATTGTACATAATGCATTTGTACTGATGATCATCTGTCGGACGTGCGTCACATCTCCACCTCAAACATGAACCTGCACTTGTAAAAGCTCAACAGAGGCTACATTTCGCTCACTGATCAAGAAAAAAACAAACAAACACTAAACATGCTAACTTTGACTTTTTTTTCTACACAGTTTGGCAGTTGGACAAAAATTGTGACATATCTTGTATTATATTATTTGGCAAACAAAGACATTGTGGTGTCTTAATAGAAAGTTGAGAAACTTAAACTCAGAAAGCATTGTGGGGTTAATGTGACTGAAAAAGAGTTACAAATGTTTCACGTTTACTATTGTTTTGAATTATTTTACTGAATAAATTCAGTTTTTATAAAACCTCACTCTCTCATTACTTAATAATAACACAGAACTTACCAGCTTCTGTAAACAATGACATTTCAACGTAGAAATAAAATGAATAACCAGAGTAGACTTCAAACTTTTGGCCCGGTGTACTGTCAGAGTGAGACGCTTTGTCAGTTTAAGACGGCTCCTCGAGATCTGTGCAAGCGCGCATGATGTAATGGTTTAAGACGCCTCCTCGAGATGAGCGCTACTGCGCAAGCGCGCATGATGTAATGGTTTAGAAACAGCTGAGCTACAGCTGTGATGTGAAAGCCGTACGCTTTCATGCGCTACTGCTTAAGTAAGTAACATTTTAACAGTCTATTGTAGGGATGCAAATTATCGGTTAATTCATTAACTGATAGTTGATTGACCTTATCGGTCGATTAACGATTAACTGATAAGCGGCGTTTTTCACCTGAATTTTAGTGTTTCAATAGGGTCTTTAAGAATATAAGCTATAGTAACATAACACTGAGTCATAAATATATCATAGTATTATTATATTGTATATTCCTCAATTAATTGTTCCTTAGTAAAAAGCAGACAAATGTATTGATGCTGAATAACAAAATACAGTAATCCCTCGCTCTATCCAATTTTTTTTTTATAGTGTAACTTTTTTTTTTATAGAGTAACATTGTGTTCTGTCCTGATTGGCTAAGAGACTAGCCCAGGACTGAACGTGGACTGGACCAGGTCTGAACCAGGTCTGGACCTGGACTGGACCTGGACTGGACCGGGACTGGACCGGGTCTAGACCTGGACTAGACCAGGATTAAACAACTGGGGCGCGTGCTGGTTTCGCCGCGCCCCGCGCTCCGAGCCGCAGGCCAGCCGCGCGGGGCTCGGGGCTCGGGGCTCGAGGCGCGGGCTGCGGCGAAACCGGCACGCATTCCGGGTTAGATCTCGCCTCGCGCGTACACCCGGGGCTGCTGAGCAGTGCCGTTGGCGCCTGCGGTCGGCTGTGAGTCGAGCTCGGCGCAGCGCGGTTGCCTTGTTTCATGACCACGCGGGTGCGCGTGTCCGCGGTTAGCGGTTAATTACAATTAATGCATTTTGATCGACCAACGTCTTAATCGACAATTAACCGTTAATCGATTAATTGTTGACATCCCTAGTCTATTGGTTTGATTGTATATTTGAACGAGATGTGAATGTTAGATTTGCGGCAGAATACATACGTCAGATAACCGAGACGCTTTGTCACTTTCAGACGCCTCCTCGACTCCTCGAGATGAGCGCTACTGTGCATATGATGTAATGGTTTAAAAACAGCTGGGCTGTCAAAGCTCTGACAGTACAATAAAACTGTCAAAGCGAGACGCTTTTGACAGCTAAACCATTACATCATGCGCGCTTGCGCAGTAGCGCTCATCTCGAGGAGGCGTCTTAAATCATCTCGAGGAGGCGTCTTAAACCATTACATCATGCGCGCTTGCGCAGATCTCGAGGAGGCGTCTTAAACCATTACATCATGCGCGCTTGCGCAGATCTCGAGGAGGCGTCTTAAACTGACAAAGCGTCTCACTCTGACAGTACACCGGCCCTCCACAATATTTTCTACTTCTCATTTGGCCCCTGGGGAAAAATAATTGTCCACCCCTGCTTTAAAACATGAACTTTTGATGCAAAGATACTCAAGAATAAACTTTAAAGGTTACAGCAATAATACATATTTGTTCTTCAGGTGCAGTAGTAGATGGGATTCAGATGGACATTCATTAAAGACACAGTAAAGCCCCATTTGGAGATCAGGAGTGTGAGAAGACTCACCTTTGAGCTTGGTCTCCAGGTACTCCAGCAGGATGCGTACCAGCTGTACCAGAGACAGGATCAAGGAGCCGAAGGCCAGAGAGCCGCTGTGGTACCTGCACACAACACATCACCAAAGTCACCGGTAAGATCAGACTTACCGTCTTACCGTCATGTGAACACAGCATCACCTCAGCAAGATCGTCAGCATCATCTGCACTTTCAGTGTAGCACATAGACTGTGTAAATGGATATAGCTAGCCCACAAGCCGCCGCGTTCCAAATAGGAAGTAAACAGGGGCGAAAATCTGTTTCATCGCCTCTGGCACCTGCTAAATTCTAGTGAAAAATTGTGTCTCCTTGTTCTGTAACTGCTGTTCTCAGGGTGTGTGTAGAGTCCCTCAGTCGTCCAGGTAGACTCTAACCTGAGAAATCCCAGGCTGCTTTCATTCGTTCCGATTCGAAAGACAGCCTGGCAACTAGGCTAAGCGAGCTCTCCTGATTTTGGGAGCCAATCAGAGAGCGGGGAGGGGTGGAAAGACGGTGATGCGTACTATGCGACAAACGGAAACTTGTAGTCTGAACTGACGACTGACATGATTGGCTATGGGCTACGTATACGCCACATGATAGACATTCGTAACACGCAATAAACGGCCTTTGGCGATCGTAAACCACACCTCCGCTACGAGATATTTTGAAGGTGGTTCCCAGACCATATATCACTTGTGATATGGTCTGGTGTATACCAGGCAAGGTAGAATCCATGGCAAAAGGAGAAATTCAATTTGTCAACTGGACAAAAGTGCAATACACTTACCCCCACCTCGCCCCCAGTGTCTGGTACCAGTGACACTGGTAGCCCCCATGACAGAAGATACATCAAGGCCAGTTGTGACGTGGGCCGTCCTCCTGTGGACCCACCACCTGCGGGAGAATTCATGGGGGCCGGTGCATTGTGTTCTGGGCGGCAGATCTGCTTGGATTGCTGCCTCCGCGACCACGAAATGGAGTAAGCAGAAGAAGATGGATGGATGGAACTGGACAAAAGTTTATTTGGTTGAATCCAAGCTGCTTCTTCAGTTCAGAACTGAAGAAGCAGCTTGGATGAGCTGCAAAATGTATTTGACCAAATACACTTTTGTTCAGTTGACAAATTAAATTTCTCCTTTTGCCATGCTTTTCTTAGGCTTTTCATTCTATTCTAAAATGTTAGTTTGAACTCGCTCTACATTATGCAGGTTTTTTATTGCACTATGCTGCCAAACAGGCAGTGTAAAAAGGGACGAGTACCTTCAACCACCTCTTGATTGGCTCTTTGGTTGAGCACCCGGATTTCCACATATGGAACTCTGCTCCGACTTAGCCGCTATAACTACGAGCCTCCTTTGGCTTCATTTCATTGCCTCGGTGATGTCGCACTCCTTCAGTCCACATACAGTCTATAGTTTAGTATCATGATTATGATTTTGATGATCTTTCACATCATTATAAGAATTACCATCAAAATCAATATGTGACTGCAGAGTGACTCCTCAGTTTAATGCAGCAGTTACAGTGTAGTCCTGTACCTGAGCGCTCGGCTGAAGGAGCAGTAGACGGGACAGGGGGGCAGGTCCTGGGGTTTCCTCCGGGCCCAGTAATAGGAGGCAAACGCCCCGGCTAAGGTGCACTGCTCCAGGGCCAGGCTGAAGTTGAGCAGCCAGAGGAACACCAGCAGGTTGGCCATCTGCAGCAGGGGCAGGTATCTGTGGAAGTGCGTCTCTCCTCCATAAAAGGCAAAAAGGCACTGAGCTCCAGCACAGGAGGGGGCGCTGTGCACAGACGAACGGCTAAACGTCTGGACAAAACATCAATGTCAGTGTCTTTTTCTTCAGTACATTTTTTATTGGGGCTCGACTGTGGTACAAGTGTGTTTACTTTTAGGTCAACAACATGGTCATGATAAATTCACAAGGGTTAAACTAGATAAAGGTTGGGGTTAAGTTTTGACAGGCAGGCTGACCTGAAGGTGGCAGAAGTGTGCGTGACTGAGATTAAAAACATGGTTTAAAGTTCAGATGGGTTACAATAATTTAGAACAACACAATAACAACACAATTGGCGTTCATGCTGTTGTAATGTATTGTTTTGTATTCTACATTGCCATGCGGGTGTATGGGTGACATAGGCTTGTGGGCAGAGTCTTGGACAGACCCGTACTGCTAACTACCATGAGGTTTCAAATAGTGCCAGTGAGAAATGACTCAAACACAAATGGACGACACACAGGCATGTTTACAAGGTACAATGTTAAAACACAGTTTGTGCCTGTGGAGGTGGACTGACCTGGGGGTTGCAGAAGTGTGTGTGTGTGTGTGTGTGTGTGTGTGTGTGTGTGTGTGTGTGTGTGTGTGTGTGTGTGTGCGTGTGTGCGTGTGTGCGTGTGTGTGTGTGTGGTGGGCTGACCTGGGGGTTGCAGGTGCTGTTGGCCTGAGGACAGCTTTCGTCTGGAGCCATGACTTTGTACACGGCCTCCCCTGAAGAGGACAGGTGTCTGCCACTGCAGCTCAGGAAAATGTGTTCATTTATATACATCAAAAGCCCACTTTTGTACGGGATTAGTTTTATGGGGTGACATGGGGTAAAGTAATAATTACCAGGGAATTTAGTCCTGGCTGAACGCGCCATGTCCGTAAACATAACGGAGTATGTCTGTGAAATGTACAGCGACTTTCACCTTCTGTAAAACGATCTGGAGGAATTACCATAGGTAATATTAATCGAATGCGACCCTCGGTAAAGATGTATGTAATATTTCCGTTTAAAGAAATAATTTACCGCAATTTTCAAACATGGAGGAGCTTGAAGCACTTTGTTTTGCCGACAAGCAAAATGATCCACCGGTACTCTCAAACAAACGCACACACCGACCGATGAAAAAGCCCAAGAGGTATAAATCAGTCGTCAGAGGCATGAAACTTAGAATAGAATAGAAATAGAATAGAAAGCCTTTATTGTCATTATACACAGTACAATGAGATTTGAAGCCCCCCTTCAAAGTGCACTCAGCGCAAGTATAAAAGAATAAATAGCACTAAAAACTCTAAAACTACTTCTGCTAAAAACAAGACACATATACACACATACAGCAGACCGGGTAGAGGTAGTGGTAGAGATAGTCCAAAACTCAGTGCAAATGGCAATTCTTAGTGCAGTTGGAGTTCAGTTTGGTGACAGCTTTGGGAAAGAAGCTGTCCCTGAGTCTATTTGTCCTGGCTGATATGGACCTGTATCGCCTGCCAGAGGGCAACAGAATGTTCCGGGCTCTGCTGAGACAGCGGGAGTTGTAGATGGAGGATATGGAGGGCAGAGGGCAGCCAATGATTTTTTGTGCTGTATTTGTCACCCTCTGCAGTCTCTTCCTGTCAGCCTCTATGCAGCTGGAGTGCCACACAGCGTTGGTCAGCAGACTCTCAGTGGTAGAACAGTAGAAAGTCACCAGCAGGATTGTCTTTAGTTTCTCCTTCCTGAGCACCCTCAGGAAGTGTAGCCGCTGCTGGGCGTTCTTTACCAGAGCCGAGGTGTTGACTGACCAGGAGAGATCTCCAGAGATGTGAACACCCAGGAATTTGAAGGTCTCCAGTCGCTCCACACGTTCTCCGTTAATGTACAGGGGGGCAGGGGCAGATCTATTCCGCCAGGATGAGCTCCTTTGTCTTGGAGATATTTAGTGCCAGGTTGTTGGTTGCGCACCACTCCCCAAGTTTCAGGACCTCATCCCTGTAGGCCTCCTCGTTCCCCCCTGTTATCAACCCCACCACCGTCATGTCATCAGCAAATTTGACAATGATGTTTTCTGGGTGGGTGGGGCTGCAGTCATACGTGTAGAGCGAGTAGAGAAGTGGGCTCAGCACACAACCTTGGGGGGAGCCGGTGCTGATGAGTGCGGATGGATGAGAGGTGCTGGCCCAGTTTGACCTGCTGGGATCGGTTTATTAAAAAGTCCTTAATCCACGAGCAGGTAGATGGTGGGAGCCCCAGGATGACTAACTTGGGGATCAGAATGTCCGATATTATTGTGTTGAAGGCTGAGCTATAGTCAATGAAGAGCATCCTGACGTAGCTCCCTTGCTTGTCAGCGCTGAGTGGAGGGCGATGGCTATTGCGTCTTCTGTGGATCTGTTTGACCGGTATGCGAACTGATGTGGGTCCAGGGTAGGGGGGAGACAGGCTTTGATGTGACTCAGGACCAGTTTCTCAAAGCACTTGGTGATGACTGGGGTGAGTGCTAAAGGACGGAATTCGTTAAGGCTGGCTGCAGGGGATTTTTTGGGGACCGGGATGATGGTGGCAGATTTTAAGCAGACAAGGATGACGGCTTGCTTCAGTGACAGATTGAAAATGTCAGTGAAGACCTTTGCTAGCTGGTCAGCACATGCCTTGAGCACTCTCCCTGGTACACCATCCGGGCCTGTAGCCTTCCTAGGATTAACGGCCCTGAGCACCCGTCTCATGTCCTCCTCCTCGACCTCTAACGTGGGTGGGGGCGTGCTGGGGGTTGATGTGGGTTGCAGTGGGGGTTGGGGTGGTGTGGCTGAGTGCTGTGCCTGGGACTCAAAGCGGGCAAAGAAGCTGTTAAGCTCCTCTGCCAGTGCCATGCTTGAGTCCCCGGGTGTTGCAGCACAGCCTCTATAGTTGGTGATAGACTGTATGCTCTGCCACACCTGCCGGGGGTTATTGAACTGCTCCTCTGTCCTCCTCTTTTGCTCAGCTTTCGCTGCTTTGATGCCTCTCTTCAGATTGGAGCGAGCAATGCTGTATAGTGCTCTGTCCCTGGATCTGAAGGCTGCATCATGGGCTTGGAGGAGTGTGCAGACCTGGCTGGTCATCCATGGTTTCTGGTTTGGGTAAACCTGGATAGACTTTTCCACAGTGACCATATCAGTGCAGTACTTGATGTAGGACAGTACTGTGTCTGTGTATGTGGCCAGGTCCTCTTGGTGGAAGGCCTCCCACTGTGTCTGTTCAAAACAGTCCTGCAGTCGGGGGAGGGCATCCTCAGGCCAGGTCACCACCTGGCCTGAGGATGGTCAGTTTTTTGGGCTTTGATTGCCGGCTGAGGGGGGTGTATGCGGGAGTGAAGAACAGGGAGAGGTGGTCCGACTGGCTCAGGTGAGGGAGTGGTATGGCTCTGTAAGCACCCCTGGTGTTAGAATACACCTGATCCAGTGTTCTCTCCCCTTGTTGGGCATTTCACATGCTTAGGTAAAATTGTTTTGAGGTTTGCTTTGTTAAAGTCACCTGCAATAATGTGGGCACTGTTTGGATAGGCACGCTGATGATTGTTTATGGCGTTAAGCAGCAGAGAGAGAGCTGTATTTACATTAGCATCCGGTGATAGATAGACTGCTGTGATGACAACAGCACCTAGCTCTCTAGGCAAAAAGAAAGGTCTGCATCTCACTGTCATGAACTCTATGTCAGGAGAACAATGTCTATCCAGCACAGTGCTATTGTTACACCAACCTTCATGCACGTAGATGCATAGGCCCCCTCCCCTGTTTTTCCCGGAGTCGCTGTTTCTGTCCCATCTGTGTAGCGTACGGCCTGTTAGCTGCACCGAAGCGTCGGGAATCCGTGCATGTAACCATGTTTCTGTTATGATGAGAGTGCAGCATTCACGAACGTAGCGATTCCCTGCCAGCTGTAATTCCAGATCGTCCGTTTTGTGTACCATGGATCGGGCGTTTGAGAGAAAGAGGCTCGGCAGCGGAGCTTTGAGTGGCTGTTTCCTTAACTTAGCCAGTGAGCCAGGCCGGCAGCCCCGCTTCTCCTTTCTCTCGCGACGCCGCCTGCGTCTCCTGCCCAACCCGATAACAATCCACGGGGATCCCGCTGGTTTCACTATCTCATCCGGAATGTTGTGAGTGCGATAAAACTCGCTGCAGATAGTCATTGTAGGAGCCATTTCGTACGTTCCGTGTTCTGGAGTAGAAGAAGAAGAAGAAGAAGTAACTTTATTGATCTCACGCTGGAGAAATTCTTCTCTGCATTTTAACCCATTCTATATATATATATATATGTACTCTTTTTATAGCAGCTGCTCTTGTCCCGCCTTCAGGTTCAGGGAATGCTTTCTGATTGGATGACTTTGATCTCGCTTTATTCTTTGTTCCTTCATCTTTGGTCTTTCCTGCTATAAATTCAGGCCTTAGGGGTCACACAGACACAGAGAGCACACGGACACCGGAGAAGACACATCTTACCAACACACACACACACACACCCACACAAGAAGACGGAAACAACTAAGCTACGTAGGTAGTGTGGATAAGAAGCCGCGGTCTGGTGGCCAGGAGGATACCCCGAGACCATAGAATATCGGATGAGCCGAGATGACGGGGAATTAGGACGTCCTGGACCACAGAAGCTACACAGTCTTTTGACCGTCACGTATTGTCACGTAAACGTCGTGTGAGAACCAAGCAAGAGTGTAACATCGGCCGTCTCCCGGGTGACAGACGGGAACGCGCACCGTTATAAGGCACGGACGGACGGACGCCAACGTAGGAACGTCACGTGGGACGTCACGTAACAAGGAGGTTACGTGAAACGTCACGTAGCAGCCGCAGGTAGCAAACAAGACGGATTCCCGTCGGGAGCCGAGAAGCGCAGAAGCACGGTTTCCCAGGGGACAGACGGGAAAACGCAACGCTACAAGGCACGTACGGACAGCAAAGAAGAACCAGTAGCACCGTCTGACAACGCAACGTAGGGTGAGTCCTGTCGGGAGCCACGGAGTACAAGGAAGCCCGGTCTCCCAGTGACAGGCAGGAGCTCACCGCTATTTGACACGCAAAGACGCCAAGAAGAACATCACCACACATACAGAGCCTAACACGACACACATAGGAAAACCACAAGCCTCAGAAATTCACCTTTCCATTTCCCTCTTTATTCACCTTATTTGCACCCGCTCTGTATGACCTTTCACTTCAGTAAAGATAGAAAAGACAAACTTGGATTCAAGACTCTTTATTTACTTTACGTGACGCGTCGGAAAGAAACTTCTAGAAGCACCGAGACCGAGGCTAGTGGGGCGCATTGGTGCACTCACATTAAGTCAAAAGACTATAGCAACAACTTTAAGTCAAAAGGACTCGCTAAAATCAAAGGACTTTAAACAACATCTAGAGTCACGAAGTCTACAGCATCACGTTGAAAGACTAAACATCGAAGTCAGAAAAATCAGTATCAAGTCAGGAGACTTGATTGAAGAAAGAACCAACCTGAACCAGCAGGAAACTCCATCCACGGCTGAAGCAAGCGTTCCCTGGGTCAGGTCTGACAATTCTCTTATCAGTTTTGCTAGTCTGCTAGCCACTGGAAATAGAAGTACGTGCCCTAAGGACATATCCAATAACTCCTGTCCCGAGTGTCGGTGAACGTTAAGAAGAGTTACCGCTGGATGTCTATGGGAAACATGATGTCGAAAGAAGGTGGAGGTGCGCCGTCTAACCAAACGGAGGCTGCCAAGAAGAAAATAAATACGCTAAAGGCTGACCGGGGAATGAAGGGTTCACCCACCGCCACGACCGTATTGGTGTCGAAAGGTTACATGACGACGGACCGCAGCCATCGTGTTACGGCCAACAAGGCTTGCCTCCATTGCCTCCATTGAGCTTACCAGTATTTGATGGAGACCCACTGACGTACAGAAAATTTATGAAAACCTTCGAGTTTGTCATTGAAAGCAGGACGGTTAATGATCAACAACGCCTGCACTACCTTGAGCAGTTCACGAGAGGACAGCCACAAGAAGCTGTTCGCGGCTTTATGAACCGGAAGTCAGGGAGGGCTTATCAGGAGGCGAAAGCCATGCTGGATCAGTTTTATGGCAACCAGCTGACAATAGCCGAGCACTACATCCATAAGGTTAGGGAATGGCAGCCAATAAAGGCCGGAGACAAATCGGCGTTAAACGGTTACGCCTTGTTTTTGATGGGGTGTAGTAATTCAGTGGATGACGTTAACCGCTTGGAGGCCCTGAATAATTCGGCAAACATAAAGACCATGGCGTCAAAGCTTCCCCTCAGGTTAAGAGAAAAATGGAGCAGTCGTGCCTTCAAGATCAAAAATCAAGAGGGACGAGCAGCCGTGTTTCAGGACCTAGCGACCTTCGTGCAATACCACGCCATGGCCACCAGTGACCCGATGCACGACGACCTAACGCGCCACGTCTCGACTTCCGATAAACAGACAAACCCTGGAAGGAAAGACGGCTTAGGAAAGAACGAGCCGAAAAGAAGTAGCTTCGCTGTGACCGTGACTGCTGCTGATAACAACACCGGTAAAGACCAATTAGAGAAGAGGGCACCAGCGGTAAAGTCAGCCAACTCCTTCCAAAGTCCCTGCTTGTACTGTAAGGGGAAGCATGCGTTGAATGTGTGCAACAAGATTAAAGAGCGGCCTTTGAATGAGAGAATTGACTTTCTGAGGTATCAAGGGCTTTGTTTTAGCTGTCTTATGCCAGGCCACATGTCTAAGGACTGTAAAGAAAAGAGTTCTTGCCCTGACTGTTCCTGTAAACATCCTGCCATCTTGCACGTCACGAAGCGAGATCAACCTCCGGAAAAGACCAAAGTAGACGACGACTCAACTGGCATAGCCAATAGCGCTCTGGTACGTGCAGGGTATGGAAGAAGTGATCAAACCGGGGCCGGGGAAAAGGCATGTATCCTCCCTATTGTGCCAGTACAAGTAAAACATAAGAGTGGCACAAGAATCATCAAGACGTATGCCTTCTTGGACCCAGGAAGCACAACGACCTTCTGCACCGAAAGCTTGGCGAAAAGTTTGAATATTGGTGGTAAAAAAAAGGAGTACACGCTTCACACCATGTCATCCGTGAAGAGGGTGTGCAGTCGCGTCTTAACGGGTTTAGAGGTGTCCGAGTTAGATGGTCAAGACTTCATCAAGCTGCCCAATGTGTATACGCACTCTAACATACCGGCAACGAAAGCCAATATACCAACAAAGAAGGATATAGAAGGCTGGCACTACCTGAATCGTGTACATCTCCCAAAATTAGATTCTGAAATCGGCCTTCTGATCGGTTCTGACGTTCGCAGAGCTATGGAACCGTGGGAGGTAATAAACAGTCAGGACAATGGACCGCACGCCATAAAGACTGTCCTAGGTTGGGTAATCAATAGCAACGAGAGTCAAGTTGAAAAATTCGATGACGCCGGTGTACAGGACCTGTTCGTCAATCGCATCTCGGTGTCAACCATAGAGGACATGCTGGTAAGGCAGTACGATGCAGATTTCCCAGAGCGTCGGTGCGAGGACAAACGAGAGCCATCTCAGCATGATAAGCAGTTTATACACACTGTGACCACATCAGCCCATCTTGCAGAAGGCCATTACTGCATCAAACTACCCCTGAAGGATAATGGCGTGAAGATGCCGTGCAACCGTGGTGTGGCCGAGCAGAGGCTTAACTCTCTGAAGAGGAAGTTCGGCAGGAACCCGGACTTCTTTCAGGAGTACAAAGACTTTATGGCTAAGATTTTAGTGAAAGGGTATGCAGTTAAAGTTCCAGATGAGCAGCTGAACCGCAGAGACGGAAAGGTTTGGTACATACCGCACCACGGGGTGTACCACCCGAGGAAGAATAGTTTGAGGGTTGTGTTTGACTGTACCGTAACCTATCAAGGGGTCTCCCTGAATGGCCAGCTGCTGCAAGGGCCCGATCTCACGAACTCCTTAATCGGGGTGCTGCTTAGGTTCAGGCAGGAGCCTGTAGCTGTGATGGCTGACATCGAAGCCATGTTTTACCAGGTACGAGTTCCCGATGAAGACAGAGATTTGCTGCGCTTCCTTTGGTGGCCAGACGGTAAACTAGATGAGCCAGTGGAGGAGTACAGGATGTGCGTGCACCTCTTTGGAGCTACGTCGTCCCCCAGTTGCTCTTCTTACGCATTAAGGAGGACCGCGCAGGATGCCATTGCCACAACGCCCGCGGAGGTGATTCAGACAGTTCTAAAAAACTTCTATGTGGATGACTGTTTGAAGTCAGTTGCTACGGAAGACGAAGCGATAGGTCTTGCAAAGGAGCTAACAAAGTTGTGTGCCAGCGGCGGGTTTCGCCTGACGAAGTGGACCAGTAACAGCAAGGCACTGTTATGCTCCATCCCTAATGACGAAAGAGCAGCCGAGGTTAAAGACCTAGACTTGCAGCACGATATGCTGCCCATGGAGCGAGCATTAGGGGTGCAATGGTGCACAAGTACGGATAGCTTTAAGTTCAAGATCAAGCTGCCAGACAAGCCATGCACGAGGCGAGGTATTCTTTCGGTCGTCAGTTCGGTGTATGACCCAATGGGCTTTCTGGCCCCTCTGCTCCTGCCCGTGAAGCTTATTTTGCGAAACCTCTGCAAAGAGAAAAAGGGCTGGGATGAAGAAATTCCAGATAAACTACAGCGGGCATGGCAGAGATGGTTGCAGGACCTGGACAAGCTGTCGGATCTCAGTGTGGATAGATGTTATAAATCCTACACCTTCGGGCCCGTCAAATGGGCGCAAATCCACCATTTCTCGGACGCAAGTCAAGACGGGTATGGAGTAGTGTCGTATCTCCTGTTGGCGAACGAGCGAGAGGAGAAACATGTTTGCCTTTTAATGGGGAAGTCCCGGGTCGCCCCCCTTAAACAGGTTACAATTCCTAGAATGGAATTGACGGCAGCGATGATCTCGGTCAAGATGGACCGAATGTTAAAAGAGGAACTTCAACTCCCCCTGGTGGACTCAGTCTTCTGGACCGATAGCACAACGGTGCTGAGATACATTGAAAACGACGCTCTTCGCTTCAAAACGTTCGTAGCAAACCGTGTCTCCTTTATCAGGGAAGCTACTACCCGAGCTCAGTGGAAGTATGTCAACACTTCTCAGAACCCAGCCGATCACGCTTCTAGAGGTCTAAAGGTTGAGAGCTTCATGTCTTGTAAAATCTGGTTCCAAGGTCCTGGGTTCCTGAACGATGCAAAGGAGTGGCCGGAACAACCTGATCAGTCTACGTACTCGTTGGAGTTTGATGATGAAGTCAAGACGACAGCCGTATCTTGTCTGACGCAGGGGTCAAGTGACCCGGACCCCTTAAATCAGCTCGTGGAATACTATTCTAGCTGGTATAAACTAAAAAAGGCAACCGCTTGGATTCTGCGTCTAAGGGAGATATTACAGCAGCTGAGCAGAAAAAGAAAAGCATTTGAAAAGGCTGTCCGTCAGTCGGAGCACGACACAAGGAAACGCACGTCATTGGTTAAGGAACACATGACCATCATTAGGAAAGGTTTCGCAAGGAAGATGCTTACTGTCGAAGAGCTATCCAGAGCAGAGGCAGAGTTAATTAAGTACAGTCAGCGACTAACTTATGCCGAAGAAATAAAAACTTTACAGCAAGGGAAACCTCATGTGAAAAGGAACAGCTCAATTTCTAAGTTAGACCCATATTTACTAGATGGGGTGTTGCGGGTAGGGGGACGCCTGAACAGGGCAGCGATGCCAGAAGAAGCCAAACACCCTGCTCTTCTGAATAAACGTCACAGAATTGGCCATCTTATTCTGCGCCATATCCATCTGGAAACAGGACACGGCGGCAGAAATCATATCCTGGCAAGGTTAAGACAACGGTATTGGATACCTAAAGCAAATGCCGCAGCAAGATCTGTGATTGCAGAATGCAACCTCTGTAAAAGGCTGCATGCCAAAGCTGGAGAGCAGAAGATGGCAGATTTGCCGCAAGATCGTCTGCTCCCCGACAAACCGCCTTTCACCAACACAGGCATGGATTATTTTGGTCCCTTTGAGATCCAAAGAGGACGCGTCAAGGTCAAGCGTTATGGTGTGCTCTTTACGTGCTTGACAGTCCGAGCAGTGCATATAGAAGTCGCACATTCCCTTGACACAGATTCATGTATTAGTGCTCTCCGTCGCTTTCAAGCCAGGCGTGGCCAAGTATCTGTCATCCGTTCCGACAATGGCACAAACTTGGTCGGCGCAGAGAGGGAGCTAAGACAGGCGTTGAAAGAACTGGACCAGTCGCGCATCAATGAGGTCATGATGCAGAAGGGAGTGCAGTGGTTATTCAACCCACCCGCGGCGTCCCACCACGGCGGCGTTTGGGAGCGTCAAATTCGTACCATTAGAAAGGTACTGAATGCCACGGTGAGGCAACAGGTGTTAGACGATGAGGGGCTACAGACCTTCCTGTGTGAAGTCGAAAGCATCATCAATGGAAGGCCTATTACCACGAACACTGACGATCCCAGCGACCTAGAGCCACTGACTCCAAATCATTTACTCCTATTGAAGACGCAGCCAAAACTGCCACCTGGTGTGTTCGTCAAGGAAGATGTCTACGCGCGGCGGCGCTGGAGACAAGTCCAATACATGACGGATCTATTCTGGAGGAGGTGGACCCGAGAGTATTTGCCATTGCTTCAAGAACGGCAACGGTGGCTTGGAACGAGGAGAGACTTTAAGGTCGGAGATGTCGTCCTCGTCGTTGAGCCAGCCCTAGCAAGAAATGACTGGATGTTGGGCAGAATCACCAAGGTTATGCCAGACTCCAAGGGGATGGTCCGCAGCGCTGAAGTCCGGACGACGACGAGTATCATACAAAGACCCATAACCAAATTGTGTCTCTTACAGGGTGAAGACTGAAGAAGAGAAGGACCTACTACACGTCCGATATGAACTGTAATTTGTGAAAAGTATACTTACTTGTAAAAAAGTGAAGAATTACCTTTTAACCTTAACCTTTTTGAAGAAATGTTCGAGAAATGTAACAGCTAAATTTAAAACTGTAAATTAGTTAATGGCTCCAATTCTTAAGTTAGTAATTGACTTGCTAAAGCTTAGCCAATTAGGGGCCGGGATATGTAGGAGCCATTTCGTACGTTCCGTGTTCTGGAGTAGAAGAAGAAGAAGAAGAAGTAACTTTATTGATCTCACGCTGGAGAAATTCTTCTCTGCATTTTAACCCATTCTATATATATATATATATGTACTCTTTTTATAGCAGCTGCTCTTGTCCCGCCTTCAGGTTCAGGGAATGCTTTCTGATTGGATGACTTTGATCTCGCTTTATTCTTTGTTCCTTCATCTTTGGTCTTTCCTGCTATAAATTCAGGCCTTAGGGGTCACACAGACACAGAGAGCACACGGACACCGGAGAAGACACATCTTACCAACACACACACACACACACCCACACAAGAAGACGGGAAACAACTAAGCTACGTAGGTAGTGTGGATAAGAAGCCGCGGTCTGGTGGCCAGGAGGATACCCCGAGACCATAGAATATCGGATGAGCCGAGATGACGGGGAATTAGGACGTCCTGGACCACAGAAGCTACACAGTCTTTTGACCGTCACGTATTGTCACGTAAACGTCGTGTGAGAACCAAGCAAGAGTGTAACATCGGCCGTCTCCCGGGTGACAGACGGGAACGCGCACCGTTATAAGGCACGGACGGACGGACGCCAACGTAGGAACGTCACGTGGGACGTCACGTAACAAGGAGGTTACGTGAAACGTCACGTAGCAGCCGCAGGTAGCAAACAAGACGGATTCCCGTCGGGAGCCGAGAAGCGCAGAAGCACGGTTTCCCAGGGGACAGACGGGAAAACGCAACGCTACAAGGCACGTACGGACAGCAAAGAAGAACCAGTAGCACCGTCTGACAACGCAACGTAGGGTGAGTCCTGTCGGGAGCCACGGAGTACAAGGAAGCCCGGTCTCCCAGTGACAGGCAGGAGCTCACCGCTATTTGACACGCAAAGACGCCAAGAAGAACATCACCACACATACAGAGCCTAACACGACACACATAGGAAAACCACAAGCCTCAGAAATTCACCTTTCCATTTCCCTCTTTATTCACCTTATTTGCACCCGCTCTGTATGACCTTTCACTTCAGTAAAGATAGAAAAGACAAACTTGGATTCAAGACTCTTTATTTACTTTACGTGACGCGTCGGAAAGAAACTTCTAGAAGCACCGAGACCGAGGCTAGTGGGGCGCATTGGTGCACTCACAGTCATCTCCATTTAAAAGCCGATGTCCAGTAAGTCCATACGGTTGTACTGAATGTTCAAGCCACAGCACACGAAAACAACACACGAAAAACACAAAAAGGTGCACAGGTAGGGAGAGCTGTAAGCCGCCGCGTCTATGCGCGCAGGCATCTTGGACTACTTGTTTTCTGCTTGTTTTAGGTAATGTATGCTCTATTAGTCCTGATTATGGGCAATAATTTGCATAGTTCTCTAATATTTCACATAGGCTAATCATGACTTTTCTATCTTCAGCTGATGCTTTATGCATAGGCGACGAATACGTGACGGCAGAGCGCAAACAAACTCCTCCCATGTCAAATAAATATTCCGGACATTTCTTGTCCTGTGTGAATGGGGTCATTTATATTACAGAGGTCCTGTGATAAACCAACATTACTCTACACCCCCCTGTAAAACTAATCCCATCCGAATAGGGCTAAATATACATAAATACTGCACAGACGCATAGGACGGATCTCCATTTCACTGGCACCTTCAGCACAATTACAAGTCCTACTTCTTCTGATACCACTACCACGAGTCAGCACGACGGCTGACATGTCTGTGAGAAGGCTTGAGCGTGTCTCTGAGAAGCCTTTCCTTTGGGAGTCTGTTTTTGACGGCCTGTAGTCTTTTCTGTAAATAAATGAGTTGTGTGACAGAGTGTGGTGACACAACAACACCAGAACAAAACCAGTCCCACCGTGCAGTCTGAAGGAAGCATTCAAGTTCAATTCCAGTCCATAGTCCTGGTTCTGCACTGGTTCCACTCTTGTCCAGCTTGTGTGGACCTCTGTCAAAGGATACAGAGCAGTGAGGGCCCAATAGGACACACAGGAGGTCAGCAGGACAAAGGTGACCACAGGGTAGAAGAGGGTGGAGGTGATCTGCCCGATGGCCCTGTCACACACACACAGAGTATGAAGAAGGCATGATAATATGTTATGTATTGTTAGCAGTTCCTTTGTTGTGTGTTTTTGTGTGTGCTTTTGCGTACTTGCTGGCCTCTCTGAGCAGCGCCATGGCGATGAGCACCCTCCTCCTCAGGAAGAGCAGCACCAGCAGAACAGCCACTTCAGCCAAGCCCAGACACAGCACTGCAGAGGAGGGACAGCCATAAGACACGCAAATAAAGGTATGAAGCATAAATGTTTAAAAACTAAGGGTCCTGACTCACAGAGGAGGATCCATGTCTGCTGCAGCTGCAGGTACAGCTGCAGGTCAGTGTGGAGGCCCAGTTCAGAGATGGTCACCTCAGAGCCAGGACTGCTCCTCAGACGCGACAGCTCCAGGACACACACCCACATCCCTGCAGATCAAACCCATTCTAAAAGTATTCAGGAAAGGTCCTTTGTTGGATTATGTTTTATGTTGATACCAGCTCAAAAGAGTAAAGAGTTTTAGTATCACTGGAAAAAAGTTTGTTGAGGGTGAATATGTTTTTCACGCAACCAAGCAGCTTCTTCAGTTCTGAAAGACCACCAGTAAGTCACTGCCTTATATCTCTCTGAAAGGCTCATTTCAGCAAACCAGCACACCCTAGTAGCCTAAAATAGGAAATATCTGATATTATTTAAGTCCAGTGAAGTGCCCTAAAGTGTCACCTGAGTCATATTTTCACCCAACAATCCTCTCTGGCTTGTTGCTCCGGGTTCATCCTCATTCCTCCCTATCTTGCCGATCTCTGTGATTAGGTTGTTTTTTGAGGTTGCGTACATTTCTTTATGTGACATGACATGCTTTTCTTAGATTGTGCAGTAACGATAGGAGGAGACCGGCGACTCCAAGTAGAAGTCTTCAGGAAGCCCACACACACAGACCAATACCTGCTTTTTGATTCACACCACCCACTGCAGCACAAACTGGGTGTTATTCGGACATTACAACACAGGGCCCAAGTGGTTCCCACAAGCACAGAGGGTAAGGAGAAAGAAGAACAACATGTGCAGAAAGCCCTCTCTGTTTGTGGATATCCTAAAGGGGCTTTCAACAAAACCAAGAGAGACAAGGACAAGAAACATGACAACAGAGAATCAGAACCCAGGAGGAAAGGGGTAGCGATTCCTTACCTGGCCGGTGTTTCTGAAAAACTACAGAGGATTTTCAGACAATATGAAATCCCAGTCCTTTCGGTCATTACCCAGAGCTCATGACCATAGGTGAGGGTAGGAACGTAGATTGACTGGTAAATTGAGAGCTTCACCTTTTGGCTCAGCTCCCTCTTCACCACAACGGTCCGGTACAACGACCGCATCACTGACGAGATCGCGGATACAAGTGGCCGAAATGAGTTTCCTCCGCAGAGTGGCTGGGCGCACCCTTAGAGATAGGGTGAGGAGCTCAGTCACACGGGAGGAGCTCGGAGTAGAGCCGCTGCTTCTCCACGTTGACAGGAGCAGCTGAGGTGGCTCGGGCGTCTGTTCTGGATGCCTCCTGGACGCCTCCCTCGGGAGGTGTTCCGGACATGTCCCACCGGGAGGAGGCCCCGGGGTAGACCCAGGACACGCTGGAGGGAGTATGTCTCCCGGCTGGCCTGGGAACGCCTTGGGGTCCCCCTGGAGGAGCTGGAGGAAGTGTTCGGACTTAGACTGTTGCCCCCGCGACCCGGCCCCGGATAAGCGAAAGAAAATGGATGGATAGCTGGATGAAATCCCAGTTTATTTCAAACCCACAAACCCTTTAAGACAAAAAACCGAGCCACAAAAAAAGCAATGTGGTCTACTCCATTCAGTGTAGTGAGGACTGCAGTGAGCGCTACACTGGAGAAACAAAACAGACACTTCACAAGAGGATATACTAACAGAGATGGGCGTGCCAGAGTGGACCTCAGCCTGCCGTACATCACCTAGAAGCCACGGGCCATTCATTTGAGGACAGTGAGGTTCAGATCTTAGCCAGGGAAAAGAACTGGTTTGAGAGGGGAGTTAAAGAGGCTATTTTTGTCAAAAAAGAGAATCCTTTAAACAGGAATGGGGGAGTCAGACATAATTTGTCTCCCATCTATAATTCCATTGTCAAGCCTAAATCAAAACAAACAAAGGAAACAAGGGGGCTAGCCAGGTCAGGTCCAGAGGTGTGAAAACAGCCATTAGGGTTTGAATGGGTATGCTAAACTAGACGCCAGAGAAAAACTGAGAAAACAAAAGACAGAAAGCTGAAAACAAAGAGGTGGGATAGTTTCAGAATAATTTCAGTGTAGTTAGCTCCTCCCTGCAGCTAGATATAAGCAGTGTCCTTCAGCACTCTAACCAGAACTGACGAAGCAACTTGGATGCAAAACTTTTTCGACCAAATAAACTTTGTCCAGTTGACAAATTGAATTTCTCCTTTTACCATGACATGCTTTGGTTTATCGGTGTTGTTTCAGTTGGCCTGTAGTTATGAAGTTAATGTTCTGAAATGTTTCTTGTGACTCTATCCTGTTCTGTAGATCTTCTATTTTAAACTTGAACTGAACAAACAGAAAAATCTGATGGCTAATTCCATGACTAAAGGTATCTCTGAGTTAAAGTGGCTGCCCTAAACCCTGGCTCAGGTGTCTCCTCTGTGGGACCTCGGGTAGCAGTTGTTTCGAGTTGTTTCACAGTCTAAGGTTAAATACTGGGTGGTTCCTGTTCCCCGCTAATGTCTTAGGATTTCTTGGTCTGTGGCTTAGAGATGGAGATGTACCGTAGCTGCTCTTGCGATAATGTTGGTACATTGTCTCATGGAGAGTCCTGTTTTTTGGATTACAGTGAACCCTCGTTTATCGCGGGGGTTAGGTTCCAGAAATAGCCCGCAATGAGTGAAATCCGCGAAGTAGGACAATTTTATATTTTACAATTATTATACATGTTTTAAGGCTGAAAACGCTTCACCAGACACATTATACACCTTTCTGAGACTGGTATGAACATTTTCTCACATTTTTCTCTTGTTTAAACACTCAAACTTTTGTAGATTTTCATCAAAATATATTAATAGTGACGCAGGGCTCCCCCACGCGGACACGTGCGCGCTGACATGTGCGCGCGGACACGTGTGTTTGTTTTGGTACCACATATCCATGCCATGTGCGAAAGTCGAGTGGAAAGCGACCTGGATATCATTTTGGGCAAGACTCAAGCCAATGCTAACAGTACCAAACCGCTAACAGACGCCTCTGAGCACCAGTCCTCACCACAAGACCAGGTAAGACTAACCTGCGCTCACAAGAGTTGGTTGCATTTCACCCCGGCTCCAAAATCAGACCGCAATCAATGCGTCGCCAATACTCCACAGCTCTCTAGGACGGGGTCGGGTTCGTGACGGGGAAGACCCACTGTCTCCTCTCTGCGCGCGAGTGTCCTCGCCCCGCTGCCTCCCCCGGCCGCGGGGCGTCCGGGCCAGGCCCGTCCATGTTGATTCTTGGCTCTTCCATGGTCCGGCTCGCACTCAGTCTCTTCCATGGCTCGTGCAAGTAAACAAAGGCCACACCTCCTGTCAACCAGGCGCTCTCGTGAAGGACATCTGAGACTCTGTCCCTACCATCCTGCGTGACCATCCCTGGTCTAGACCTGGTTTAGTCCTGGTTTAGACCTGGTTTAGTCCTGGTTTAGTCCTGGTTTAGTCCTGATTTAGACCTGGTTTAGTCCTGGTTTAGACCTGGTTTAGTTCTGGTCTAGTCTCTTAGCCAATCAGGAAGCAGGACACAATGTTACACTGTAAAAAAAAAGTTACACTATAAAAAAAAATGAAAAAAATAAAAATAAAAATTGGAAAAAAAAAATCCAGCGAGGCCGCGAACAGTGAACCGCGATACAGCGAGGGTTCACTGTACACAGACATCGTTCAAACAACTATGAAAAAACTTCTCTCAAACTAGCCTGGGAGTAAGTCTGAGAGAAGTTTTTTCAGACTTGTTTGAATGATGTCTGTGTAATTCAAAAAACAGGACAACCACTCCATAAGAATGTAACAAACATTACACTGGTCTACAAGCAAATGCTTCTGGAACAAAAGAAGTGACATTTTTCTTGGTTTAGGTCACTAATAAAGAAAAAGTAAGTCAGAAGTGCTGATTGGCTATAGTTTCCAAGATATAGTATTGGGTCAAAATAGGAAATTTATGCAAAATAAGGCAAAAACGGTAGTTTATCAGAAGGTACAGTGTGTCTACAAGCACCAGTTCTATCTGAAAGTCTGTCTGCACATTCACATACATTCATTTTAATATGTCTAGAGTTTTAACATCAAATATTTTTTTATTTCACATAAGAGAGATGCCTCGAAATTGTGTGCACCTAATGTCTTAAGATATTTCTTATTTATTTCTTAACGGATAACGTGCAAGTTAAATATTTTCAAAATATAAATTTTATTTTTAAGCAAAAATGCCTAAATCTATTGTATAAACCAGGGGTGCCCAACCAGTCGATCGCCAGAAATGTGTGTCTATGGCTACGTTCAGACTGCAGGGCTTAAAGGAAAAGTAACGTTATTTTACAATCTGAGCCTTCTTTCGGTAATAAAACAAGTCGTTTGACTCACCCATATCACGTTCGTGTCATTTGGAGCTGTTTGAAGAAAGTTATGTTGTAGCGTATCCGTTAGCATTTGTATTCGGGGCATTACTTTGCGGTCTCCAAATAACACAAACTTTAGCACTTTTCAAATCATAGAAGCCCAATGTCTTAATGAAAGATTTCGTTTGAAGCAAAAGTGGCCTGTAATCCGAGATTTATCCATAGTTTTCAGCTTTGCGTTTCATGTTTGGGTCCCGGGAGCTGTCCGCGCATGCGCACTGGCGTCCTCATCAACTCGAAACTATGGCTAAATCTCGGATTACAGGCCACTTTTCCTTTAAACTAAATCTTACATTAAGACATCGGGCTTCTATGATTTGAAAAGTGCTAGAGTTTGTGTTATTTGGATACCGCAAAGTAATGCCCCGAGCATATGATACAGCACCATGTTAACGGATACGGGATCATTACTAGAACAGAACGGCTCAACATAAGTTCTGCGATACTGCTCCAATTGACAGAAAAATGCTATGGGTGAGTAAAACTACTTGTTTTATTGCCGAAAGAAGGCTCAGATTGTAAAAAATTTTTTTTGTGAAATCCTATTTTTTTGCAAGGTCGTTCACATTTCCAATTAAATGCGACTTGTATGTGATCTCCAGTGTGAACTTTAAACGCTCCAAAAGTGTCCCGTATGCGCCTTGGAGGACATGACGAGGTCACGTGCAGTGAGCGTGCTCAGTGTTTACAGAAGTAGTACTGTCGTACTGCAGCCAAAACATGTACAGCTTATTTGTTTTAAGGAGGAGACGGAGAAGGAGAAGGACAAGGTTTTTGGTCACAGCGAAATGAATGTGTGGTGGGATTGCTACGTGCTTCGCTGCTTCACTGATACGGAGTTAATATACTATTTTTGCATGACGAGAAGAACGTTTGTGTACATTTGTGAGCGCCTACTCTTACCACTCTTGCTGGAGGAAACACACCCAGGTCGGATGAATGCGACCTGGCTGTTCAGACTGAAGTCACATGCCAAAAGATCGGATATTTTAGGACCACATCTTGGGCTACGTTCACACTGCAGCTTGAAGTGACCCAAATCCGATGTTTTCACCCCTATGCGACTTTAAAAATAATCTCACTCCAAAAGCCCATTTTGCCATGTCTAACAAAACCCCCCCCTTGGCACACCATAAACCTCAAAAGTAGATCTCGGTTAAAAAAAGGTTGAGCACCCCTGATATAAACAGATGCGATTTTGATGTAATACAATATCATTAAATATCTTGAATACATGAGCTAACCAGCACATTTATCAATTGATTTTCACTTCATCTTATCAATATAAGTGAGATTTAGCCACTTTTATCTCAGAAGCAGATCAAGTCCAAAAAATTGTAGACCAGTGTTATCGCAAGAGCTGCTACGGTACATCTCCATCTCAAAGACAGTGAGGTACAGATCCTAGTCAAAGAAAAGAAGAGAGATAAAGAGGCCATTTTTGTTAAAAGACAATCTATGTGAACAGAAATGGGGGTATAACCTGTTTCATTTACCACTCCATCCTCAGACCTAAATCTAAACAAAGAAAACAACAGGGATAGCCAATATGTTCGTAGGTGTGAGATTAGGGGCCTGAGATGATTCAAACCATGACTCCGTTGACAGCTCCATGGACTTAAAGATCCCATGACATGGTACTTCTTGATGCTTTTATATGGCACCTTAATGGTTCCCTAATACTGTAAATGAATCCTTCTTCAAAATCAAACCTCAGTGCATGAGATATGACTCTGACTGTCTTCATGAGGCTAAATATGTCTCTTTATTCTGGGCGTTGTTGCTTGAATGCAAATGAGGAGGACAGAGACAGGCCAGTGCAGCGGGTGGGTAGTGGCCAAATGCTCCGCTTTTTCCTGGATTAGCCGCGCGCTGTCACCCACTTCTGTGTTTTAAGAGCGGAGGAAGATATGACACGCTTTCCATTAAAAAAACACATTTCCACAGAAAATAAAATTAAACCACTGCTGTTTCAGAGGTTCGGAGGCTCGGATAAAGGACATCCGAGCCTGGAAACACTCTCACGTGCCTCCAGGCAAATAAAAAACCGCATCTCGCATTGCGTAGCTCGTTTGCGGTCCAAACTCTCTGGGCGTGATTTCCAGAGACGGTGGGTAGACATCCAGACGGGGGGTGGAAACCTTTCCGCGAGTGTGACGTCAGAAAGTTCCCTTGTTCAGAATCGCCTGTTTGGGCTGTCTTTTTTTCAAACGCGGAAAAGGATCGCAAATGCTCAGTTTACACATTTCGCAACTTTTAGCCATGGGGGGGGCTAAACAGGGTAGGGGAGCTCACATTAACGTTCAAACCCTCAGAAAGTGAAAATTTCATGCCATGGGACCTTTAACTATTAACAGGTACTGCTTATTGTAACAACCAATTAAATCAGTATCCTGTCAGAACCCATGGTGATGAGTTGCCTGTCCCTGCCTGGACAACCGAGGGTTTGCTCTGAAATCAATTATTAGCTGGCTATCGATTTTTCAGTAAGATGAATGTATATTGGCCCCGGAGTGAGTACAGACCGTAGGCCAGCAGCAGGACGAAGGCCAGGATGGTGACCCAGAGCAAAAGACCTGCTGTGAACCTCAGGAGCAGGATGAAGATCAGGCTGACCACCAGAGCCATCAGGAGCCCCCTGGAGGAGAACAGAGGTAACGGAGCTCCACATTTCACCGTATCAGTATTTGGGCTTTGGTCTGGACTTACATGAGGATCCAGAACCAGGACTTGGCGTAGTCCTCCATTATCTTGAGTCCCATCTCCCTGGTGTCCAGCAGGCCTGTGATCCCTCTACAGGACACAGAAGGACACACAGACACACGTTTAGGAGTTCCTTAAAAAAATGAAATTAAATATGGCTTGAGGTGAGAATAACTCTGTAAATCTCAGTAGTTTTGAATACATTATAATTTGTTTGTGAAACATCTAGATTAGGATTTTTGGTTTTTATACATTTATTTATTTGCATATTTTTCTTTTTCTAATTTAATGAAAATGGAGAATGAAAATTAAAATAAAATTGCACTCAATAAGCCACCTAAAAATAGATAATCCTTCAGCAGAGGACACTTCTGTGCTTCGAAAGAGATGTTTGTGTCTAAATGTTAAAGGAATATTAACGTTTTTTTACAATCTGAACCTTATTTCGGTAATAAAACAATGGAGCTGTTTTGTAGATGTTGTAGTGTAGCGTGTCCGTTAACGTGAGTGTTTGGGGCAGGCAAATGCAGTCACTAAATAACACAAACTTTATAACTTTTCAAATTACAGAAGCTCAATGTCTTAGTCTACACTTTCGTTTGAGTCAAAAGTGGCCTCTAATCCCAGATTTAGCCATAGTTTCGAGTAGATGAGGAGGACAGTCGCATGTGCGGAGTCACAGCTGATTTCGCTCTCAGCTCTCGGGACCCAAACATGAAAGGCAAAGCTGTAAGACGTTTGGACCATCGTGTTTGCAGGACCCACTTCCAGTGATTTTTTACCAGCAAAGGAAAAGAAAGAAGGCCAGCGGATTCAGCACACGATTCTGAGAAGTAATGCGAAACCGATGGCTGTTCTCTGCTGCTCCTAAAACTTTCTCCGCTTCATTCTTTCCGTATCCATTCTGTCTCCTCATCCGTATACTCCTCTTCAGTCCTCAGTCCTCCATAAGTCCTCTTCAGCCTCAAAGTCCCAATCTTCTGCCATGTGTCACTCGCAACAGAAAAGTTATTAGTGTCTTCTTATCTGCAAATCAGCTGTGACTGAGCGCATGTGCACTAGGGGTGGCACGGTTCACAAAATTCACAGTTTGGTTCGTATCATGGTTTAAGGGTCACGGTTTTCAGTTCTGTACGGTTCTTATTGGTTTCTTTCAAAATACACCTTATATCCATTTATCTTAATAATCCACAATAACAGGATACAACATTAAAAAGATTATAAGAGTATATAATAATGTAATGTAATATAAAATCTTAATACAATGTAATAATCACACAATCTGAATTTGACTTGACTTTACGCCCATTATTGGAGCCATCTCTCAGATCTGGTGGCAGTAACTATGTCACCTGCTGTTGAAAAAACCCAACCGCTAGATATTGAAGAAACAGAATCAAAAGTACGTGTCTGTATTAAATTTCTACCGGTGTGCGGGCCGCGCTCCGTCTGGAGCTGCAGATACCGCACGTCAGCGAGCGCGCGCGTGAGCACAGCTGTTTCGCACGTGTAACGTGTATCATAGGGCAGGTTAAGCTTTATAAAACACCCTATCTGTCCGTGACTTACTGCCTTTTCAACGCTCTCTCCTCCTGTTAGCTTCCGTGATAGCGCATAAGCTCCCTCCTCAATGCCTCTGATTAGAGCGCATTTCGGCGGTGGCGTGGGAGGGGGGTGTCTGCTTTTCCCCTGACACCGGACTTAAATGACACTGGTGCATCCTCTATGTCCTTAGCGCTATCTCCACTCTCACTTGCCATTTCTATCTAACTTTATATACGGGCATGCCAGAGGCAAGTATACATTGCGCATGCCAGTCAGGTTCGTCGTGACAAGCGAACCGAACGGTTCATCGGTTTTCCATGAACCGTGCCACCCCTAATGCGCACTGTTCTCATCTACTCGAAACTATGGATAAATCTCGGATTACAGGCCACTTTTGACCCAAACTAAAGTGTAGACTAAGACATTGGTCTTCTGTAATTTGAAAAGTGATAAAGTTTGTGTTATTTGGTGACTGCAATCGCCTGCCCCAAGCACTCACGTTAACGGATATCGCTAAACTACAACATCTACGAAACTGCTCCAAATGACACCAAAGTGCTATGGGGGAGTAAAACAACTTGTCTTATTACCGAAATAAGGTTCAGATTGTAAAAAACGTTAATATTCCTTTAATGCTAATATTCTACATACTTCTAATTGTGTAGTCTTTATTTTAATTAATTCAGATTTTAATTTTACGTTTTACGATTTTAACAAAAGTGACTGTTTTGAACACAGAGCTGATTCACAATCACACACACAAAAAAAAAACCTTCTGAAGAGATACAGTCATGTCGAGGTTTTACTGTTTTCTGTGGTCAGTGCCGTACCTGGCAGCCTCCTGCAGCTCTGAGACGCTCCGAGCGTTCTCCAGCGCGTCCACAAACTGAGTCCTGTTGGCCACAGTCACAGAGCCATTGTGAGAGGAGAGGTCAGGAAGACACCTCCGCAGAACTGACCAGGAGACGAGAGACAAGAAGACGAGTCAGAGGAACACACACATCCTCAGAAATGAACAGGCCACAAGAGCAGGCAGGAGGAGACAAGAAGAGAGAAGAGAGAGGAGGAGACCAGGAGAGAGGAAACAGGAGGAGACAAGGAGAGACGAGAGACAGGAGGAGACTAGGAGAGAGGAGGAGACCAGGAGAGAGGAGAGAGGAGGCCAGGACAGAGGACAGAAGAGGAGACCAGGACAGAGGACAGAAGAGGAGACCAGGAGAGAAGAGAGAGGAGGAGACCAGGAGAGAGGAGACCAGGAGAGAAGAGAGAGGAGGAGACCAGGAGAGAGAAGAGATAGGAGGAGACAAGGAGAGAGTAGAGACAGGAGGAGACTAGGAGAGAGGAGGAGACCAGGAGAGAAGAGAGAGGAGGAGACTAGGAGAGAGGAGACCAGGAGGAGACGTGGAGAGACGAGAGACAGGAGGAGACTAGGAGAGAGAACAGAGAGGAGGAGACAAGGGAGAGGAGAGAGGAGACCAGGACCGAGGACAGAGGAGGAGACCAGGAGAGAAGAGAGAGGAGGAGACCAGGAGAGAGAAGAGAGAGGAGGAGACCAGGAGAGAGAAGAGATAGGAGGAAACAAGGAGAGAGTAGAGACAGGAAGAGACTAGGAGAGAAGAGAGAGGAGGAGACTAGGAGAGAGAGAGAGGAGACCAGGACAGGGGACAGAGGAGGAGACCAGAGAGAGGAGACCAGGAGAGGGGGAGACAGGAGGAGACTAGAAGAGAGGAGGAGACCAGGGAGAGGAGAGAGGAGACCAGGAAAGAAGAGAGAGGAGGAGACCAGGAGAGAGAAGAGATAGGAGGAGACAAGGAGAGAGGAGAGACAGGAGGAGACTAGGAGAGAGGAGGAGAGCAGGACAGAGGACAGAGGAGGAGGCCAGAACAGAGGACAGAGGAGGAGACCAGTGAGAGGAGACCAGAAGAGGAGAGAGGAGGAGACCAGGACAGAGGAGGAGACCAGGAGAGAGGAGACCAGGAGGAGACCAGGAGAGAGGAGACCAGGAGGAGACCAGGAGAGAGGAGACCAGGAGAGAGAGGAGACCAGGAGAGAAGAGAGAGGAGGAGACTAGGAGAGAGGAGGAGACCAGGACAGGGGACAGAGGAGGAGACCAGAAGAGGAGAGAGGAGGAGACCAGGAGAGAGGAGACCAGGAGAGAGAAGACCAGGAGAAATAAAAGATGAGGAGACCAGGAGAGAGAAGACGGGAGGAGACCAAGAGAGAGGAGACCAGGAGAGAAGAGAGAGGAGGAGACTAGGAGAGAGGAGACCAGGAGAGAGAAGACGGGAGGAGACCAAGAGAGAGGAGACCAGGATCAGGCCAGGCCTGAGGAGGAGTCAAGGGTTCAGAGCAGGAGAAGAGGGAGGTTCAACAGGCAGACTGTAGGAAAGTGAAAAGTACAACACCTCACACTGGGGTTTAGCTTATGCTGATTAATTAAGCCTAGAGCAGAGGAGGTAATGTGAAGAGGAGGCAGACCTGGGCGACTGGGCACCAGCACCGACGGGCAGTCCTCGTCACGAAGCACCTGGGACACAGGCTGAAACACACAGCACAGGAGCTCCCATGAAGGCCTGACTAAAGTCACAGCAGAGGGTCTGTACGGAGGCCTGGATGGGTCTGATAGGTCTGACTAAAGTCACAGCAGAGGGTCTGTACGGAGGCCTGGATGGGTCTGATAGGTCTGACTGCGGGGGTACCTTGAGGGGGTCGTTGAAGCCGGCTCGACAGAAGAGCCTGTAGTCCTCCCAGGAGCTCCGGCCCGGGCCCAGCCTCTGCTGCTGCTGCTGCACCTCCGAGTATGTGAGGAACCTGTGTGGACACTGGGACACACACATCTGCACCCACCACACACTGTTAGCATGTGTGTGAACAGTACACTGGCAACACGTAGTGTTCAAAAGGCTGCTAAATATTCAGAACACTGAAGGCTCTGTACCTGATTATTATTATTGTCTAAAACGTGTAAACAGAACTGGTTCATTTTAAACCATTTGCAGTGGTCCAAAGTGATCCCTCACTTACCTAAACACATTCTGAGCATCCTAATAATTCACCATGATGAGTTGTACTTTTCACAGCTCTCAGAGACCAGAACGGAGTTTTGTCATGGTAACATTAACTAGCATGCTAATACACACCTCCTACATATCTGACAACAAAACATTTTCCAGTTAGATGCAGACACTAAACCACAGACATATTTTGGCCTCAAGAGCTGATTATACAATATACAGCTCTGAAAAAAAATAAGAGACCACTGCATTTTCTTCTGAAATCAGCATCTCTACATGTATTACAGACATTCCATTCCAGCGTCTGTTGAATTCCAACACAACCACAAAGCTGAGCTACTTCAGTTCTCGCACCAGGAGTGGAATAAAGTCACCCAAGAACAATGTGAAAGACTTGTGGAGAGCATGTTAAGACACATGAAAGCTGTGATTAAAAATAAGGGTTATTGCACCAAATATTGATTTCTGAACTCTTCTTAAGTGTAAACATTAGTATTATGTTGTTTTAAAATGAATTTGATCTTGTTTCTTTGCATTGTTTGAGGTCTGAAAACATGTATCTTTTTTGTTATTTTGACCATTTGTCATTTTCTGCAAATAAATGCTCTAAACCGGGGGTGTCAAACATGCGGCCCGGGGGCCCCCCAAGACCTTTAATCTGGCCCTCGGCTGATTTTCTATTAAAATATTTTTTATTATATTTAAATTTTCTATTAAAATATTGGTAATTTTCTGTGCAGTTTAGCATAGCAGCGTCTCCAGTGCCTCTGTGCGTGGCCCCTCCCACCAGAGCAGCACAAATGAAGACTCGCCTCTTTTAGATTGAGATTAAGATTAAGACTTTACACAGTAACACACGGGAGAAATTTGACTTCTGCATTTGACCTATCCTTTTTCAGGATTCAGTGAGCAACCAGCTTTTATTTCGGCGCCCGGGGGGCAGTACCGTGAAGGGTCTTGCCCAAGGACCCACACTGGGTCGGGGGGGAAGGGTTTGAACCACAAAGTCAGTGACTTACCAGCTGAGCTAACCAGCCAGTGTTGAGCTAACCAGCCTCTTTCCAAATGCTCTTAAACGACCATCGTTTTGACTGTTGACCGTGACAACCTCATCAGCAAAATGTCAAAAATGAGAAAAGTGGACGCCGAGTGCAGGATTTTCCAAGAAAAATTGACTAATTCCTCCCAGAGGTGAATGGAAAACCTGTATGTTTGTGTTGAAATTGCAATTTTCTTAAAGTTTCAGGTTGTTCATAATATTATAATACTGTATTTTGTAAAAGAAAGACTTCATCAAATAAAAAAGATTTCTGTAATAGATTTGTGTTTCTCTGCACAAATATTTGGACTTATTGTTATTTTTGGGGTATATTTGCCATGAGTTTTCTGATCCGGCCCCTTTGGGATCAAAGTAAGTTGGGTACGGCCCCCGGACCAAAATGAGTTTGACACTCCTGCTCTAAACAATAATATTTTTATTTGGAATTTGGGGGAAATGTTGTCAGTAGTTTATAGACTCAAACAAAAATGTTCCTTTTGCCCAAACACATACCTATAAGTAGTAAAATCAGAAAAATTGATAATTTTGCAGTGGTCTCTTATTTTTTTCCAGACCTGTATCTGGACTGGGGCAAGACACATTTTGCTCACTTACATGGAAACAAAGCAGGTACAGAGCCTTTAATGTGGAGATGAGTACTTTTTATTATTATTTGCTTATACGACATATTTCATTTAACATTTTATTAGGACAACAACATCAAAATAAAATAAAATTAAAGTGGCCGAGTGGTACCTGTGTGGTGGGGCACTGCAGGTGGAGGAGGACGGCTGGGTTGGCACATTTCAGGAGGTTAAAATAAAACAAGAGCGGCTTATCCCTGTAAGAGACCACACACACACACACACACACACACACACACACACACAGGAAGGGAAAATATAACAAGCTAAACAATACACAATAAGTAATACTGAAAGAAAGACATAGGCAACACGTTACAATCTTAATATCATCATTTTGAGGTGTATGATTTTCAGTCTGTCAGAAAGGAATAAGTATTTAGATCGAACCCTCTGGCACATCTCCACTCTTCACATACATGGATCTTTGACAACAAAGTGAAACCAGGAAGACTGTCAAACCAATGAACTCCCAAAGCTTCACAATAAAACAATTTAAAAACATGTAGTACGTGGACAGAAAAGGTGAGTAATGCCACTTTAAGAGATCTCCCCAGATTAAGAGAGTCAATACTGTACAACATTATTATCCTCTATTACCTAATGAACAAAGTCATATCAAAACAAGTCAGAATATTTCACCAGTGAAGGTAAAGTAAAAGTATTCAGTATAGGTTAAGGGACCTACTGGTTGGGGGTCCCTGGCTGCCCACAGAACTGGCCCCTGCTGTCTGTGGGGTGTATCACCTTCCTGGGGTCTCCATGGAGCCAGGCTGGAACACAAGGAACAACAGTCGGAATTTAGATTAGAATGATCCGGTCTCTGCTTTGAAGAGGAAATGACAACAGTCTGGGGTTTAATAACGGGAGTCTAAAACTTAAAGTATTACTTGTGTGTAGAAACCCTCAGGCGTCCAGGTAGAATCCATGGCAAAAGGAGAAATTCAATTTGTCAGCTGGACAAAATTTATTTGGTCGAAGATGTTTCGCAGCTCATCCATTCTGGCTAGAGTGCTGGTGAACACTGCTTATATCTGCCTGAAGGGAGGAGCTAACTACAATGAAATTACTCTGAAACACCTCTTTGTTTTCAGTTTCTGTCTGGGGTCTTGTTTAGCATACCCATTCAGTACCATAATGGGTGTTTTCACACCTCTGGACCTGACCTGCTGCTCTATTGCTTTCTTTGTTTGTTTTGACTTAGTTTTGAGAATGGAATTATACACTCAACAAAAATATAAACGCAACACTTTTGTTTTTGCTCCCATTTTTCCTGAGATGGACCCAAAGATCCAAAATTCACTCCAGATACACAATATTACCATTTCTCTCATTGTTCACAAATCTGTCCAAATGTGTGACAGCGAGCACCTCTGCCCCGCCGAGACAATCCGACAATCCAATGCCGATCCGACATCATGACCAGTGCACAGGTGCGCCCCAGACTGCCCACAATAAAAGGCCACCCCGAAATGTGCATTTTTTTTTTTTTTTTGCTTTATTGGGGGTCTGGGGACTCCAGTCAGTATCTGGTGTGACCACCATTTGCCTCATGCAGTGCAACACATCTTCTTCGCATAGAGTTTATCAGATTGTCAATTGTGGCCTGTGGAATGTTGGTCCACTCCTCTTCAAAGGCTGTTATGGACGAAGAACACAGGTGCATTTTATTGAGGGCATTTTGAATGCACAGAGATACCGTGATGAGATCCTGAGGCTCATTGTTGTGCCATACATCCATGAACATCACCTCATGTTTCAGCAAGATAATGCACGGCCCCATGTTGCAAGGATCTGTACACAATTCTTGGAAGCTGAAAATGCCCCAGTTCTTGCATGGCCAGCATACTCACCGGACATGTCACCCATTGAGCATGTTTGGGATGTGCTTGACCGGCGTATACGACAGCGTGTACCAGCTCCCACTAATATCCAGCAACTTCGCACAGCCATTGAAGAGGAGTGGACCAACATTCCACAGGCCACAATTGACAATCTGATAAACTCTATGCGAAGAAGATGTGTTGCACTGCATGAGGCAAATGGTGGTCACACCAGATACTGACTGGTTCTGAGTCCCCAGACCCCCAATAAAGCAAAAAAAAAAAATGCACATTTCGGGGTGGCCTTTTATTGTGGGCATTCTGGTCATGATGTCGGATCGGCATCTTGATGTGGCGCACCTGTGAGGTGGGGTGGATTGTCTCGGCGGGGCAGAGGTGCTCGCTGTCACACATTTGGACAGATTTGTGAACAATGTTTGAGAGAAATGGTAGTGTTGTGTATCTGGAGTGAATTTTGGATCTGTGGGTCCATCTCAGGAAAAATGGGAGCAAAAACAAAAGTGTTGTGTTTATATTTTTGTTGAGTATAGATGGGAGACAAATAGTGTCTGACCCCTCCATTCCTGTTCAAGGAAGGATTCTCTTTCTTGACAAAAATAGCCTCTTTAGCTCCCCTAACAAACCAGTTCTTTTCTCTAGCTAAGATCTGAACCTCACTGTCCTCAAAGGAGTCATCCACATAGAATCCATGGCAAAAGGAGAAACTGAATTTATCAACTGGACAAATGTTTATTTGGTCGAATATGTTTCGCAATTTATCCAAGCTGCTTCTTCAGTTCTGGTCAGACGCTGGTGGACACTGCCTATATCTGCCTGAAGGGCGGAGCTAACTACAGTGAAATTACTCTGAAACTACCACACCTACTTGTTTACAGTTTGTGTTAGTTAGGTGGGCCTATTAGATCTGCAGTGGGAGTGGAGTGTGGGTCTTGTTAGCAGAACCATTCAGGGACATAATGGGTGTTTTCACACCTCTGGACCTGACCTGCTGCCCTATTGTTTTCTTTGTTTGTTTTGATTTAGGTTTGAGGATAGAGTTATAGATGGGAGACAAATGATGTCTGAGACCTCCATTTCTGTTCAAGGAAGGATTCTCTTTCATGACAAAAATGGCCTCTTTAACTCCACTCTCAAACCAGTTGTTTTCTCTGGTTCATATCTGTACCTCACTGTCCTCAAAGGAGTGGCCCATGGCTTTAAGGTGGAGATGTACGGCAGATGAAGGTCCACTTTGGCTCTCTTGTCTGTGTTGGTACATCCTCTTGTGAAGTGGCTGTTTTGTTTCTCTAGTGTAGCGCTCACTGCAGTCTTTACTACACTGAATGGAGTGTTTGTGGGTTTGAAATAGACTGGGATTTCATGTTGTCTGAAAATCCTCTGTATCCTCTGTACAGAACTCTGACCTGAACTGAAGCAGCTTGGATGAGCTGTGAAAAGTATTCGACCAAATAAACTTTTGTCCAGTTGACAAATTGAACTTCTCCTTTTGCCTTAAAGTACTACTCCACAGACTCCCTTCTTTTAAGGTTAAAGATTCATTATGTAACTTTTCTAGAGCAGTGTCTGGCAGCAGCTTATAAATAAATACCATATTGCTCAAAGACACAGTGAAAAACATGCATTCTTAGTATGTAGGTGCAAGCCTCTCCACAGATCTGACCCATACCTTGGCTTGGCATTACCTGGCTGTCCCCATGGAGATAGGTTAATTAAATGCCATAGCTTGGAATATTCTTACTTGCCTCCATGGAGATGTTACTGCTCTGCCTGAAATCTTGCCCTTTGTGCAGCAAAACTTAAATTACAGGTCTTTTAAAATGAAGAACCTGGAACACTTGCATATTGTGCCACCTAACCTAAGCTGGGGGTCGTCTGGGGCCTCTGTGGTGATAAGTTTCAAAACAATAATAAAGTAAAAAAAATAACCTTGCCATGGAGAAAAGCAGGGGGAGGACTGTTACCACACTGTAAAAAATAAATAGTTAGTTCAACTCAAATTTTCAAGGCAACCGACTGCACAGAGTATCAACTTAAATTTTTAAGTTTTTAAGTATTGCTGTTAAGTTAAGTTGGGTCAACTAAGCTTTTCCAGTTGGGTAAACTAAGTTTTTAAGTAATGTCAACTAAGCTTTTAAAGTTGTGCCATTCATTCATTCATCTTCTTCATCTTCGTTTTTCCATTTTCTGGGTCTGCTGCCCAGAACACAATGCACCAGCCCCCATGAATCCTCCCGCGGGTGGTGGGTCCACAGGAGGATGGCTCACGTCACAACAGGCCTTGATGTTCTGCCATGGGGGCTACCGGTGTCCACAGACACTGGGGGGCAAGGTGGGGTTAAGTGTCTTGCCCAAGGACACAACAGCAGCGCTAATCTGTGGGAGCTGGGATCACACGCGGTCAACCCGTCAAGAGCGGGATTCGGATCACTAGACAAGCGCTCTTCCAACTGAGCTACTGCCGCCCACACCAACTTAAAGGGACAGTGTGTAGGATTTTTACCTGTTAATTACTGAAATTGAAGATACCCATTCAAAAATACATTGTTTTCCAAGCCTTTTCACTTCCATCATGAAATCAAAGTATTCTTTTGGACTTAGATATAGTCACATAAAAGGGGGATCTTCCCCATATAGAGGCAGCCATTTTGAATACGAGAGCCACAGAAGGACATTTGGGCTCATCCTTCGCCTCGGCTCCTGCTAGCAGCTGCTCAGCCGCGCTGCATATGGGAGTGAAGGAGAGAAGGAGAGAAGGGGAAGGGGAGGGGGGAAGGGGGGAGCCTCGTGTAAAGAAGCATGCTGCTGGATCACACTCGTAATGGATATAACACGTATTTTGGACTAAATTGTTTTACTGGATTTTATTCGCTGGATCCTTATGGACAGATTGAGACCAAGTTTATGATGAAATACAGAGTTTGACCTGTGCAGAGCCTTCAAAGGTAAGCTAAGTAAGCTAAGTTTTGTGCTTTTCTGTATAAAAGCCCCATGTGCTCGGGGAGTGATTGTTTTGCAGGGAAATGAATTGCATAGTCAAAAAGAGGAGACTGTAAGGTTTCATTTGATGTGTAGATTGTCATGAATCATGATCGGGATTGTGTGTTTTCATGCGAAAAGAAAAAAAAAATGAACGGGGGACCGCGTTTTATGTATACAGCGGTGCGCGGTTCGTGCGCGGGCACGCGCGATGTCGGCAGTACGTCGCGCCCGGGTGACCCTCGAGGTCTGCCATAGCCAAAAGAGGAAGTGGAATAGCTAGTAACCACCTATGCGCCACGAATCCTACACACTGTCCCTTTAAGACTGCAAATAATGCGCGAAGAGGAGATAAAATAACGTCTCATTTCGTTTTTGTCAACATCAATGTTGACAAAAGAACTCGTTATGACAAAGTTTTCTGCAAAGACAGCCGGCGCTTCTGAGGGGAAAAATGGTGGACGTTTCTTTTCCAAAGCCAAACCCAAGGAAAACCCCTGATAAACTCCTCCGGTTACCCCGTCGCAGCAGATCCCAACGGCAGATTATTCCAAATGAGCATGCGCAGATTAGTTGGCCTGGCCCAAACTACCGTCCACTTGAATGTCAACTCAAAATATGAATTAAGATCAACTTTTTAACAGAAACTTACAAAAGTGAGTTGAAATTACTCATTTGAGACAGTGTACGATGCAACTGGCAGTTTTATTGTCTATGAACGCTAAAATCCTAGTAATCTGAACAAATTCAAGTTGTCATTTTTACAGTGCAGAAAGAAGGCAGGGCTGTGTTTATACTTAAGATCCTTTTGTGCTACAATGAAGCAGACGATTACTTCCATCACAGCCATGTTCAGAGTAAAGATCAGTAACACGTGTACCACAGAGGCTGGTCCATGCACCTGTGAGATTTGATTCTCTTATATTAAAGGTATTCTCTGTACCTGGTGTTTTCTCTGTATTCAAGTACTGGGAAGCACTGGGAAGTGTGTCCCTATTTTAAATGGGGTTTTAGCTGCTTGGGTGTAATGGGATATCTACCATCCTTCAGCTATTAGCTAACTCCTTCTATTATTGACTAACTTTGGGTGCTACACATTTAGACCCCTTACAAGGCAGTGAAACTATATGTTAAAGATCCCATGACATGGTACTTCTTGATGCTTTTATATGGCTCCTTAATGGTTCCCTAATACTGTAAATGAATCCTTCTTCAAAATCAACACTCAGTGCATGAGAAACAGAGATAAGATGAGAACGAGTCATAAATATCTCTCTCAAACACTTTATTCTGGGCGTTGTTGCTTGAATGCAAATGAGGAGAAAAGAGCTGGCCTATAGTAGAGGGTGGGGGTGTGGCCAAACTCTCCGCTCTCCGCTGTCAGCTCTCAGCTGATCCATTTCCGTGTTTTTGCACGGGGGGAGAGATTTGAAGCGTTCCATTGAAAAATAAACACATTTCCACAGAAAATAAAATTAAACCACTGCTGTTCAAAGGTCCAGAGGCTCAGATAAAGGACTTCCGAGCTTAGAAACACTCGGACGTGCCTCCAGGCAAATAAAAAAACACATTTCGCATTGCCTAGCGCATTCGCAGTCCAAACTCTGGGCGTGATTTACAGAGACGCTGAGTTCAGACAGACGGGGGTGGAACTGCATTTGCATTTCTTTTTTTGATCTGACGTCAATAAGGTGCCTTGTTCAAAATCGCCCGTTTGAGCTCCGATTTTTTGTAGCGCAGAAAAGGATCGCAAATGCTCAGTTTAGACATTTTGCAACTTTTAACCATGGGGAGGGGCCTAAACAGGGTAGGGGAGCTCACGTTAACGTTCAAAAACCTCAGAAAGTGAAAATTTCATGCCATGGGACCTTTAAACTTAGAGGCTACACACCCATATATGTAGATGTGGTTAGCCAACATACCAGAATCTTGTATATATGCAGCTACTGTGCTTCAGTTGTGTGTGTGACGATAGGGGACGATGTGTGATGACTGGAGAGGGATGTCCTGGTGTAATCATAATGTCTTTGTATTTTTGCTTAAGTCAATATCGAAGTGCTAATAACTTCAATCTATGCCTAAGCCCCGTTTCTGATCCCTTTTTGTAAAGCTCACACCCCACAGGCTTTTCCTCTTTTGCTCACACAGGACTGGCTCCAGACCTCTGCATCAAAAGGACTCAAGCTGAACATGGACCAGTAGAAATTACTCCATCCAAATGTGTTTAAATCATCGCCCAGTACAGTACACAGGGAGCAGTGAGTGCGAGATTGAGCCGTGAGGCAGCACATGGGGCCCCTCCTCTGCAGTTCTTTATCAGGTCTGGGGCTCTTGGATTTGGGCCCCCTCCTCTGCAGATCTCTATAAGATCTTACGCTCGTGGTTTATTCAGATGTAGGCGCTTCTCTCAGGGAGGGAAGGGCTGTGGACTTCAGGGAAACTAGGACAAAAGCTGGTGAGCAAAGATGAGCAAGATGATGTCATCCTATATGATGTCACCCATGTGGAGAGAGGGAAGGAGGGAGTGAGGGAGGAGGAGTGGAGTAGTAGTAGTAGAGGAAAGCACACGAGACTCACATACTGGTTAACAAATGATGTAGAAATAAAATATGTTATTTGATTTCTCGTTAAATAGGCACATCATTTATATGACGAACACAAACTCGTGATGGGTTTAGCCTTCAGGTACAGCTGCCATTTTGAGGACTTGAGTTAGTCTGGAGCCTGTGGTGGACGAGAGGATGTGCGACTCACCCACGAGCCCCAGGACGCTGTAGGAGAGGAGCACCAACACAAAGATCACACAGCACAGAAGGTCTGTGCAGCTTCTGAGGAGACCACATGAGGGAGAAGAAAACAAGAAAGGAGATCAGTGTTCACAGTGACTGTCGTCAGTTTGTCTTGTCTTTGTATCAGTGCGACTTTGGCTGAAATAATCAGATCTGTTACTGAAGTAATCAGATGATCAGATCAGACGACAGGAGTGTGTTTATATTCACAACTCAGAACTGGTCAGTCCATTCATGGATTTACTGGAGCTACAGAAGATCAGTGTGGAAGCTAACCCTTTCTTTTCTTACCCACTTTATCTCCCAGTGCTTTTCGAAGTCAAGGTGTTATTGTGGAGGAGTGGCAGACTAGGTAGCACTTATGCCACATCAGTGTGTCCAGAGGAAACCTCAGCTGTGACCACAGGGTGGACATGTAGAGTTTGCATGTTCTCCCCATGTATGAATTTCCTCTGGGCACTCCAATCCCTATACCAGGGGTGTCCAAACTTTTTTCATCAAGGGCCACATGTCTAAACACAGACAAAGCAGAGGGCTGATCGAGGGACATAGACCGGTGCTCAGGACAGTCAGTAATTGAAATATATGCATGTTTAACACGTTAGAATGAGCTTCAGTCCTTTATTCATGCTAAGATCCTCAAAACCACACAATAATATTATTAATATTCTTACATGTAGAGCTGTGAGAACTCACATTCTGTTTACATGTCACAAACTGTACACACGAAACCCAAAGGAGGAGAGTAACTGACTAAAACATAACTAAAGAGTGGACATGGTTTACCTAGAGCGGACGGGTCCTCTGAAAGACGGGTCAAATGCATGTGGCTCTCCTGCAACACAACACAACCCTGCTCAGATCTACATGAGTCCATCAGGTGCAAACATCAAAACAACAAGAAGAAACACAACCTAAACAAGGACTAAAACAGAACCAAACCAGGACTAAACCAGGAGTGAACCAGGAGGAGGACCAGACATATGGAAAAAGGACTTCTGGATTCTTTTATTTATTTTTTAACCGAAAGAGGACTTAACCAGATTTAAAACCCCACTGGGACTTTTCTCTTTATGTATTTATAAAACTTTTTTTTTTTAATCATCAAAGTCAAGTAAGACCTAATGATGAAGTTCTTCAGTCTGAGGGCCCGAGGTCGCCTCTCCACAGATCTGGACAGTTAAAGGAGAATTAACGTTTTTTACAATCTGAGCCTTAAAGGGATATGCCACCCCCAGGTCAAATTTGGGCATCTCCCCACAGTCCAGAGACTAAAATAAGTGGTGGAAAGCGTTTTCCTGGTCACCCAGCCATTGTCCGAGTCTGTCGCCACTGACCGCCGCGGTATCTGCTGCTCCTCCGCCTTAGACTGGAGTCTAACGTCGCCAGAGAAAGATTTCGGCCAAAAGGAATTAATTTGCTCGATGCGTTTCCCAATTACTTTGTGTGTAGTGCGCATTCATATCGAGTGCAAATAAATGTGCAAATCAACACGGAGAGCTTGCCTTGGTCATTTTGGGTGGGAACTATTTTCCAGTGCGTAAGAATACAGCCGTATCACGCACCACGTTGTGCAACAGGGGAACTCCCTTCCCGGTGCGTAACTGGGATTCCCCTGGTAGCGTGCTGCGTGATACGGCTGTATTCTTCCGCACTGGAAAATAGTTCCCACCCAAAATGACCAAGGCAAGCTCTCCGTGTTGATTTGCACATTTATTTGCACTCGATATGAATGCGCACTACACACAAAGTAATTGGGAAACGCATCGAGCAAATTAATTCCTTTTGGCCGAAATCTTTCTCTGGCGACATTAGACTCCAGTCTAAGGCGGAGTAGCTGCAGATACCGCGGCGGTCAGTGGCGACAGACTCGGACAATGGCTGGGTGAGCAGGAAAACGCTTTCCACCACTTATTTTAGTCTCTGGACTGTGGGGAGATGCCCAAATTTGACCTGGGGGTGGCATATCCCTTTAAAGTTGTTTTACTGACCCATAGCACTTTGGTGTCATATGGAGCACTTCCAGAGATGTTTTAGATTAGCGATAGCCGTAGCGCGAGCATGTAATATATGCCCCGTGCGGTCTCCAAATAACACAAACTTTAGCACTTTTCAAATCATAGAAGCTCAATGTCTTAGTTTACGCTTTCGTTTGAGTCAAAAGTGGCCTGTAATCCGAGATTTATCCATAGTTTCGAGTAGATGAGGAGGACAGTGCGCATGTGCGGAGTCACAGTTTATTTCGCTCTCAGCTCCCGGGACCCAAACATGAAACGCAAAGCTGTAAATTATGGCTAAATCTCGGATTACAGGCCACTTTTGACTCAAACAAAAGCGTAAACTAAGACATCGAGCTTCTATGATTTGAAGTGCTAAAGTTTGTGTTATTTGGAGACCGTGCGGGGCATATGTTACATGCTCGGGGCATATATTACATGCTCGGGGCATATATTTATTGCGCTACGGATATCGCAAATCTAAAACATCTCCGTAAGTGCTCCATATGTCACCAAAGTGCTATGGGTGAGTAAAACAACTTGTTTTATTACCGAAATAAGGCTCAGATTGTAAAAAACGTTAATTCTCCTTTAAGGGAACTTTGTGATTGTTCTTCTTGTGAATGTAAGCCAGTATTACTGTAGGCCAATATGTGTTTCATTAGAGTCAGTTATCAAACACATGGCAGCAGTACTTGTCCCGGACAGGGCAGAGGGCTGAGCTCCACGGCTTTAGCGCGCGTTAATACGCACTAATCCTCTGTTCCAAACACGGCCCCGTGCGCATCGCTCCATCAGCGCAACGTCTGCTTATCATGTGCCATGGAATAAGATCATACGAGTGCAGAAGAATGGCAAAAACTCCAGCAAAGTAAACAACGCCGTAATCAAATGAATATATTTCTTATTAGCCATTTTAATTCAATCAGATCTGATTTTGTAGTGAGCAGTGGTTCCGTGGCAGTCTTACCGTAGTAGGTGCTTGTGGCGCCGTTGCTCTCGCTCTGAACTGCGGCTGCGGAGGACGGGGAGTACCGGTGTGGAGCCATGGAGCCGCGGTGTGTCTCCTCCTCAGGCCGCCCGGAGCGCACACAGAGCGGGGAGCGTGAGCCGGGCCGAGTGGATCACGCGCGCCACATACACGCGCGCACACTCACAGACGTACACGCAAAGCCACGCACGCGCATCCCGTACCCGCGCTCGTGCCGCTCTCTCAGCAGACACAAAGCGCGCGCGCTTGTCTCACAAACAGGTGATTACGCACGCGAGCGGTGAGGTCATGCGCACTGACAGATTTCCAAACGCGCACACGGACCGAACAAACCCCAGAGAATATGTGTTTTATTCTTACAGGAGTTCTGTTCTGATGTTCCGCTTAAAAGTGACGCTTTGGACCACGTGCTTTCCTCCAAAATACTACAGGCGCTGTTTCATTCATGTGTAGGATTTATCTTTTATTTATTTATTTTTGTTTTTTTTTTAAATTTCATTCATAAAGTATAAAAAGACATCATCAGTGTGATAGCAATACAAAATATTGAATGAAAGGAGCAGAAAGAAGAGTCATCTTATATTATCTGCCCCTCAACACTGATTCAAGATTCAAGATTGAAGATTGTTTATTTGTCATATGCAGAATCAACACAGGGTCAACAATGCAATGAAATGCTTAGGATCAGAAGAACCGTTGACTCGCTAAGATAGTCAGAAGTACTAATAACATGCAATAATAGTATATGGTAAAAAAGAGTTGCAAAAGTGCAGGGAAAGAAGTAAACAATATAATAAAAATAGTCTATGTAATAAAATGTAATAAAAATACAAAGTACAATGTACAAAGTTGCAGGTAGGATTAAATAAGGTGTAAGTAGAGTATTTCACATATTGCACATAGTATGGTGTAGTATAAGTGTTGCATGTGGGTTATTGCACAGATGCACAGGTAACAGTAGTTTACAGTGAGGTAGTGACAAACATACATTCATACAAAGCAGTAAACATATTATGCATAATGAAAAGTAGTTTAGGGCAGGATTATTGAGAGTTCAGTATTATTTAGAGCAGGGGTGTCAAACTCATTTTGGTCCGGGGGCCGTATCCAACCTACTTTGATCCCAAAGGGGCCGGATCAGAAAACTCGTGGCAAATATACCCCAAAAATAGCACTCGTAGTGGTGTACGAGCATTCCTTGAGCACTGCCACTTGTTGCAAACACACCAAGCATACAGGTTTCCCATTTACCTCTGTGAACAAATAGGAATTAGTCAATTAGGGTCCACTTTTCTCATTTTTGACATTTTGCTGATGAGGGTGTCACGGTCAACAGTCAAAACGATGGTCCTTTAAAAGCGGTTGGAAAGAGGCGAGTCTTCATTTGTGCTGCTCTGGTGGGAGGGGCCACGTACAGAGGCGCTGGAGATGCTGCTATGCTAAACTGCACAGAAAAGAGGTGCAGAAAATTACCAATATTTAAAATTAAAATATAATTCAAATATTTTAATAGAAAATCAGCCGAGGGCCAGATTAAAGGTTTTGGAGGGCCGGCTCCGGCCCCCAGGCCGCATGTTTGACACCCCTGATTTAGAGTATTATCCAGACTTCAGCAGTCTGACAGCTTGGGGGTATTAGCTGATAGTGACTGTAAAACATTTCATCAAAACATTTAATTTCAATCACAATTATTAATCAACTGTAAACAGAAAGCTTCATTTTTAAGCAAGTTTTCTTTTTCGTACCTACACATTACACTAGATTTTATGTATTTTTAAATGCCATTATTGTACTTGATCCTTTGATTTCTTTGTCAAGATTATTCCATAAATGAACTCCTTTCACAGCGACGCTTCACTCCATAACCTCGGTTCTGAATCTGGGTTTTTTAAATATATAGATTCCTTTTAAATTGTAGTTCTTGTTCTCATCTCAGTCTTTGAATATTTACAGGTAACACTCTGCACTTTGCTTTATACATGACTTTGAGGAGACTTAATTCAACAATATCAAACATTTTCAACACTTTAAGTTTAACAAATAAAGGTTGAATGGCTCTCTATAATGACTGTTGGTGATAATTCTCATGGCCCTTATCTGTAAAATAAATAATGGCTGTAGGTAAGTTTTATAAGTTGACCCCCAAATTTCCACACAGCACATCAGATATGGTGCGATTATGGAGTTATACAAGATTAATACTGGAACTGGAAACTAAAGGAACTGGTCTCTATAGGACAATTTAAAATCTTGCTCAAAGGTTTGGAACTGAAATCTATGGTTTATAAAAGTTTTTAATTCTGAAACATTTTATTGCTTTTAATTGCTTAAATTGTTTTTAAATGGTTTGTAATTGTATTGATCTGTGCCGCTGTCTTGGCCAGGACTCCCTTGAAAAAGAGATTATTAATCTCAATGGGACTTTCCTGGTTAAATAAAGGTTAAATAAAATAAAATAAAAATAATGCTGCAGTACAGTATTTAATGAGAACTTTACTTTATGCAACACAGCAACTGCTTTGGATATTTTGCTTTTAGTGTACAGGGGGTCCTCGGGTTACGAAGGTCTCGACTTACGACGTTTCGTGGTTACGAACGCGCCCCCATTAAAAAAACAAACAAAAAAAACCCGCATCATTCCGTCTTACGCGGTTTAGCGTAAGTGACGTAAACAAACGCGAACAGCGCGCGGCGCACGGCGGAAGAATACGCTCTGTTGTGGTTGTAGGGCGGAGAAGACGGCCTCGTGTGCGTGCCCAATGTGGGCGGAAGTACCTGATGTGGGCTCTGATCTGCTCCTATGAAAGTGGCAGTGATAACCAAGCAGCGTAGTGGTCTAATTATTGAGATGGAAAGGTTATTGGTGCTTTGGTTGGAAGATCAAAGTCAAAATCCGACTTACGACGAAATTCGGGTTACGACGCGTCTTAAAGGAAAAGTAACGTTATTTTACAATCTGAGCCTTCTTTCGGTAATAAAACAAGTCGTTTGACTCACCCATATCACGTTCGTGTCATTTGGAGCTGTTTGGTGAAAGTTATGTTGTAGCGTATCCGTTAACATGAGTATTCGGGGCATTACTTTGCGGTCTCCAAATAACACAAACTTTAGCACTTTTCAAATCATAGACGCCCAATGTCTTAATGTAAGATTTCGTTTGAAGCAAAAGTGGCCTGTAATCCGAGATTTAGCCATAGTTTTCAGCTTTGCGTTTCATGTTTGGGTCCCGGGAGCTGATAGCACACTCCGCGCATGCGCACTGGCGTCCTCATCTACTCGAAACTATGGCTAAATCTCGGATTACAGGCCACTTTTGCTTCAAACGAAATCTTACATTAAGACATCGGGCTTCTATGATTTGAAAAGTGCTAAAGTTTGTGTTATTTGGAGACCGCAAAGTAATGCCCCGAGAACTCATGTTAACGGATACGCTACAACATAACTTTCACCAAACAGCTCCAAATGACACGAATGTGCTATGGGTGAGTCAAACGACTTGTTTTATTACCGAAAGAAGGCTCAGATTGTAAAATAACGTTACTTTTCCTTTAAGAACGGATCAACGTCGTAATCCGAGGACCCCCTGTAATTTATATGAGACCTCCAGTTTAGACCTTCATCAATCATGACTCCTAAAAATGTTGTTTCACTTACTCTTTTAATCTGTATCCCATCTACTTCTAATGATATGTCGTCTTTTTATTTTTATCCTGCGTATTCCCAGTCGATCTCCAGATCTCAGCACACCCGATCCACCTCGTAAACTCTTAGTGGAAGTACTACGTGCTTTTTAGATTTAAAAACACACAGGAGTGTAGGCCAACACGTATGTATTATTCTTTTTATTCCAGGACTCAGAAGAGCTCTTATTTGATACTGTTCATTTCAGTTTTGTACAGCCCAATATCAGCTTCGCTCTCTGACTTGGCTATGTTTATTTAACGGAAATAATCAATAGATGTATTGGTTTTAATCATACTAATACTTCATTATTATTATTATTATTATTTCTCCAGTGTGAGATCAATAAAGATCACTTCTTATTGCGTATTTGAAGACACTCAAACCTGTTTACATTGAATTATTCATTTCATTCATTTAATTTATTTATTCATTTCGAGCAGGTCAACACAAGGAAATAAATACAGTCAAATACATTCACTTTCTTTCTTTTTTTTTTTTTTTTTCTCGAAATACGGAGCCCTGGAAGTGTCATAGGTGAATAAATAAAATAACAAGGCAATACACTTCCAGGGCTCAGTACAAAAAGGAGTGGGAAGAAGAAAACTTATTATTCATTCACTCCTCAGTGGTGGTCAGCTCTTGTGGCCACAGCTGCCGTGGAAAAAGGCTGCCGATCTGACCACCAACACTCACACACTGCACTGAGCAAAGTGGCTGAAGTGTCTTGCGTAAGGACCCAACAGTTTGTACTAGATCCTCTTCACTCCTCACCGCAGTCTTGGTGTCACTTTCTCTGTTTTGGAAAAAGGACTTAAAGGAGAATTAATGTTTTTTACAATCTGAGCCTTATTTCGATAATAAAACAAGTTGTTTTACTCACCCATAGCACTTTGGTGTCATATGGAGCACTTCCAGAGATGTTTTAGATTTGCGATAGCCGTAGCGCGAGTTCTAGTCGTAGCTCAGGGCATATAATATATGCCCCGTGCGGTCTCCAAATAACACAAACTTTAGCACTTCATCAAATCATAGAAGCTCGATGTCTTAGTCTATGGTTTCGTTTGAGTCAAAAGTGGCCTGTAATCCGAGATTTATCCATAGTTTCGAGTAGATGAGGACGCCAGTGCGCATGTGCGGAGTCACAGTTTATTTCGCTCTCAGCTCTCGGGACCCAAACATGAAACGCAAAGCTGTAAATTATGGATAAATCTCAGATTACAGGCCACTTTTGACTCAAACGAAAGCGTAGACTAAGACATCAAGCTTCTATGATTTGAAAAGTGCTAAAGTTTGTGTTATTTGGAGACCGCTCAGGGCATATTACATGCTCAGGGCATTATATGCCCTGAGCTACGGCTAGAACTCGTGCTACGGCTATCGCAATTCTAAAACATCTCTGGAAGTGCTCCAAATGACACCAAAGTGCTATGGGTGAGTAAAACAACTTGTTTTATTACCGAAATAAGGCTCAAATTGTAAAAAACGTTTAACCCTCCTTGAGCCGCCACCTTAACGTGGTGGAGGGGTTTGAGTGCCCGAATGATCCCGGGAGCTATGTTGTCGGGGGCTTTATGCCCCTGGTAGGGTCACCCAAGGCAAACAGGTCCTGGGGGACGGGTCAGACCAAGAGCGGTTCAGAAGCCCTTATGATGAGTATTCAATCGAGGTCAGTTACGTCGCCCGGATCGGCGTCACCGGGGCCCCACCCTGGAGCCAGGCCTGGGGTGGGAGCTCGCGAACGAGCGCCTGGTGGCCGGGCCTTTCCCCATGGGGCCCGGCCGGGCTCAGCCCGAAGGAGCGACGTGGGGCCGTCCTCCCGTGGACCCACCACCCGCAGGAGGATCCATAAGGGCCGGGTGCAGAGAGATCTGGGCGGCAGCCGAAGGCAGGGGCCTCGGCGACCAGATCTCCGGACATGGAGACTAGCTCTGGGGACATGGAATGTCACCTCGCTGGGGGAAGGAGCCTGAGCTCGTGCGGGAGGTTGAGCGCTATCGACTAGATATAGTCGGCCTCACCTCCACGCACAGCCTGGGCTCTGGAACCCAACTCCTTGAAGGGGGCTGGACTCTCCATTTCTCTGGCGTTGCCCGCGGGGAACGGCGGCGGGCCGGTGTGGGCCTACTCATTGCCCCACGGCTCAGCCGCTGTGTGTTGGAGTTCACCCCGGTGAACGAGAGGGTCGCGTCCCTGCGCCTTCGGGTCGGGGACAGGTCTCTTACTGTTGTGTCGGCCTACGGGCCGAACAGCAGTGCGGAGTACCCGGCCTTCTTGGAGTGCCTGGGAGGGGTACTGGACAGTGCACCGACCGGGGACTCCGTTGTTCTCCTGGGGGACTTCAACGCCCACGTGGGCAACGACAGTGACACCTGGAGAGGGGTGATTGGGAGGAACGGCCTCCCTGATCTGAACCCGAGTGGTGTTCTGTTATTGGACTTCTGTGCTAGCCACAGTTTGTCCATAACGAACACCATGTTCGAGCACAAGGGTGTCCATCAGTGCACGTGGCACCAGGACACCCTAGGACGGAGGTCGATGATCGACTTTGTTGTCGTGTCATCTGACCTCCGGCCGCGTGTCTTGGACACTCGGGTGAAGAGAGGGGCAGAGCTGTCAACCGATCACCACCTGGTGGTGAGTTGGGTCTGCTGGCAGGGGAGGAAGCCGGAAAGACCTGGCAGGCCCAAGCGCGTAGTGAAGGTCTGTTGGGAACGTCTGGCAGAGCCCTCTGTCAGGGGCACCTTCAACTCGCACCTCCGGGAGAGCTTCTCCCAGATTCCGGGGGAGGCTGGGGACATAGAGTCCGAATGGGCTCTGTTCTCGGCCTCTATTGTCGATGCGGCCGCCCGTAGCTGTGGTCGTAAGGCCTGTGGTGCCTGTCGCGGCGGGAATCCCGAACCCGGTGGTGGACACCGGAAGTAAGGGATGCCGTCAGGCTGAAGAAGGAGTCCTATCGGGCCTTGTTGGCTCGTGGGACTCCGGAGGCAGCCGACGGGTACCGGCGGGCTAAGCGTGCTGCAGCCCGGGCGGTGGCAGAGGCAAAAACTCGGAGTTGGGAGGAGTTCGGAGAGGCCATGGAGGAGGACTATCGGACGGCCTCAAAGAAATTCTGGCAAACCGTCCGGCGCCTCAGGAGGGGAAGCAGTGCTCCACAAACACTGTTTACAGTGTGGGTGGGGAGCTGTTGACCTCGACTGGGGATGTTGTCGGACGGTGGAAGGAGTACTTTGAGGATCTCCTCAATCCCGCCGTCATGTCTTCCGAGGAGGAAGCAGAGGCTGGGGACTCGGGGTCGGACTCACTCATCACCCTGGCTGAAGTCACTGAGGTGGTTGGAAAGCTCCTCGGTGGCAAGGCCCCGGGGGTGGATGAGATCCGCCCTGAGTATCTCAAGTCGCTGGATGTTGTAGGGCTGTCTTGGCTGACACGTCTCTGCAACATCGCGTGGCGGTCGGGGACAGTACCTCTGGAATGGCAGACCGGGGTGGTGGTCCCTCTGTTTAAGAAGGGGGACCGGAGGGTGTGTTCCAACTATCGGGGAATCACACTCCTCAGCCTTCCCGGTAAGGTCTATTCCAGGGTGCTGGAGAGGAGAATTCGGCCGATAGTCGAACCTCGGATTCAGGAGGAGCAGTGTGGTTTTCGTCCCGGCCGGGGAACACTGGACCAGCTCTATACTCTCCATCGGGTGCTCGAGGGTGCATGGGAGTTTGCCCAACCAGTCCACATGTGCTTTGTGGATCTGGAGAAGGCATTCGACCGTGTCCCTCGTGGGGTCCTGTGGAGGGTGCTCTGGGAGTACGGGGTTCGGGGCCCTTTGTTAAGGGCTGTTCGATCCCTGTATGACCGGAGCAGGAGCTGTGTTCGCATTGCCGGTAGTAAGTCGGACCTGTTTCCGGTGCATGTTGGACTCCGCCAGGGCTGCCCTTTGTCACCGGTTCTGTTCATTATATTTATGGACAGAATTTCTAGGCGCAGTCAGGGGCCGGAGGGGATCCGGTTTGGGAACCACAGGATCTCATCTCTGCTGTTTGCGGATGATGTTGTCCTGATGGCTTCATCAAACCGGGACCTCCAATGTGCACTGGGGCGGTTCGCAGCCGAGTGTGAAGCGGCTGGGATGAAGATCAGCTCCTCCAAATCCGAGGCCATGGTTCTCGACCGGAAAAAGGTGGTTTGCCCTCTCTGGGTGGGTGGAGAGTCCTTGCCTCAAGTGGAGGAGTTCAAGTATCTCGGGGTCTTGTTCACGAGTGAGGGGAGGATGGAGCGTGAGATTGACAGGCGGATTGGTGCAGCGTCGGCAGTGATGCGGTCGTTGTACCGGACCGTTGTGGTGAAGAGGGAGCTGAGCCAAAAGGCGAAGCTCTCAATTTACCGGTCAATCTACGTTCCTACCCTCACCTATGGCCATGAGCTTTGGGTAATGACCGAAAGGACGAGATCGCGGATACAAGCGGCCGAAATGAGTTTCCTCCGCAGAGTGGCTGGGCGCACCCTTAGAGATAGGGTGAGGAGCTTGGTCACACGGGAGGAGCTCGGAGTAGAGCCGCTGCTTCTTCACGTGGAGAGGAGCCAGCTGAGGTGGCTCGGGCATCTGTTCCGGATGCCTCCTGGACGCCTCCCTCGGGAGGTGTTCCGGGCATGTCCCACCGGGAGGAGGCCCCGGGGAAGACCCAGGACACGCTGGAGGGACTATGTGTCCCGGCTGGCCTGGGAACGCCTTGGGGTCCCCCCGGAGGAGCTGGAGGAAGTGTCCGGGGTGAAGGAAGTCTGGAGGTCCCTGCTTAGACTGTTGCCCCCGCGACCCGGCCCCGGATAAGCGGAAGAAAATGGATGGATGGATGGATGTAAAAAACGTTAATTCTTCTTTAAGCCCAGGCTTAAATATTACAGAAGACCAAAAGTCTTCTCATAGTAGGTTTTTAAGTACAGTGCATCACGTCAGTCAAACAGCAGAGCACGTGGGCCTGTGGCTGTGGTCTGTAAGGGACCTGAGCTCTAGCGCCCTCTGCTGGCCTCATCCCTACAGCACACTGTCTGGGTTTGGAGGTTTCTAAACCATCCAAACAATGTTCATATTCTGCAGGAATCTGGGGTCTTGCACATTGACCAAAATATCATAATGTGCCACAGATATTTGGTAAATATTTGATACATACAGCTCTGGAAAAAAAACTTGTATAACTCACTGGTTGTTCCATATTTGACTTATTGTACTGAAGTGTGGGGAAGTGCCTGTAAAACACTCACTGAACCGATCCTCCTTTTACAGAAACGTGCTATCCGTGTGGTAAATGGAAGTGGATACAGAGCCCACACAAACCCTATATTTGTACAATTAAAAACATTAAAATTTAAAGAATTGGTAGAATATAAATTATTCAAAATTATGTACAAAGCTCATCAAATAATATTGCCAATCAACTTGCAAAATAGATTCAAAAAGAGGGAAACTAGTTATAAATTAAGAGGAACTGATGTTTTTTCTAAACCAGTATTCAGAACAAAACCAAAGGAAAGATGTGTCTCAGTCCAAGGAGTCAGTCTATGGAACAATCTTGAGCAGGAAATTAAATCAAAGTCTATTCAAGTACTTCAAAGAGTATGTTTTATACCATGATACCATGAGCTTATGCTTATTTTTTGTTTTGTTTTAACGAATGAAATAAATAAAGAAAAGAAAGAAATAAGAGACCACTGCAAAAATGATCAGTTTTTCAGATTTTACTACTTATAGGTATGTGTTTGGGCAAAAGGAACATTTTAGTTTGAGTCTATAAACTACTGACAACATTTCCCCCAAATTCCAAATAAAAATATGATAATTTAGAGCATTTATTTGCAGAAAATGACAAATGGTCAAAACAACAAAAAAGATACATAATAATTAATTCATAGCATTTATACAGCGCCTTTCATGACACCCAAAGCACTTTACAGTTCAATGTTCATTCACTCCACACATGGTAGTGATAAGCTACTTTTGCAGCCGCAGATGCCCTGGGGCAGACTGATGGAGGCGAGGTTGCCAATCTGCGCCATCAGCTCCTCTGACCACCACAAACACGCACACACCACTTTCATGTTTTCAATGTTTAATGTTTTTCTGATTGTTTATTGTTTTGTTACTTGTTTTATTACTGATTTTACCTCTTGTACAGCGTCTTTGAGTGTCTTGAAAAGCGCTTTATAAATAAAATGTATTATTATTATTATTATTATTCATACTAGGCAATTTTATTTATTTATTTATTTGACAGGGACAATGCAATCAGACATAGTTACAGAACAGAGCTTGTATGTGATGTGATGCAGACAGAGGTTAGCAAATGCTCATTTTCAACCCCCGTCCCTGGTTGAGCTTTTCTACACTGACATAAAATCTAAAGTAAATATAAAAAAATACAATTTCATCTATATAAATATAATGTGGGTGAAGTGTCTTGCCTAAGGACAGAATGACAGTTTTTGCGACTGGCGCCCCCCTGTGGCACCTGGAATTCCCAGTGGTCTCCCATCCAAGTACTAACCAGGCCCGGCCTTGCTGAGCTTCTGAAATCTGACGAGATCAGGCTTTGACAAGCAGGTATGACCACATGTTTTCAGACCTCAAACAATGCAAAGAAACAAGCTCAAATTTTAAACAACATAATACTAATGTTTACACTTAAGAAGAGTTCAGAAATCAATATTTGGTGCAATAACCCTTATTTTTAATCACAGCTTTCATACGTCTTGGCATGCTCTCCACAAGTCTTTCACATTGTTCTTGAGTGACTTTATTCCACTCCTGGTGCAAGAGCTGAAGTAGCTCAGCTTTGTGTTTGTGTTGGAATTCAACAGACGCTGGAATGGAATGGCTGTAATACATGTAGACATGCTGATTTCAGGAAAAAAAAATGCAGTGGTCTCTTATTTTTTTCTAGAACTGTATGATCCTTGTGACCCCCACACACCAGGCTGTCTCTGTGAGCTGGAGAATCTTACCCAAGTCCCACTGTCTGAACTTTGTAACTGTAAAGTTCAACAAAAGCTTTAAACTTGCCTAAGTGTCATCTATCTGTGCTCTTCCTGGGTCCCCACTCAAAGTGAAAGCATTACATTCTGTTTGTTCATGAAGGGTAAAAGACAAAGCGACAGTCAATAACAACAATAAACTTTTTGACCCTGTAGCCACATATTACTGTAACAATACAACATGTAGCACTACTGTCACTTTGTCATGTAACAAAACCACATTGTGTAATAATGTGCTGCATTATGTTTTAAGACAAGTTTTCACTAAATACAGACACCCCTGATAATGTCATGCATGGTAGAGCTGTTTTAATCATTATGATAAGTGGAGTTAAAAGTTTATTTCTAGTTTGGACCTTTGTAAGACACTTGGACAAAGCTTAAGAGTTTTTTGGTATTTTTGGCTATGTAAGGGTAAATAAATATGCTGCTATGTCAGGCCAGATTATTATTTCTAATCATATAGACCTGTTATCAGTGTTGTCCCTGAACGCATTGACTGAACGATAGTTCATGAACGTGTTCATATTTTGGGCGAACGTGAACTGAACGCTCTGTATTACTGCCTGATGAACGAACTGTGAACGAGTTCATTCTGGTGTCTGTGAACGACACGCGCTGTCTATTTAAAGATCCCATGACATGGTACTTCTTGATGCTTTTATATGGCTCCTTAATGGTTCCCTAATACTGTAAATGAATCCTTCTTCAAAATCAACACTCAGTGCATGAGAAACAGAGATAAGATGAGAAAGAGTCATAAATATCTCTCTCAAACACTTTATTCTGGGCGTTGTTGCTTGAATGCAAATGAGGAGAAAAGAGCTGGCCTATAGTAGAGGGTGGGGGCGTGGCCAAACTCTCCGCTCTCGCTCTGAGCCCTCAGCTGATCCATTTCCGTGTTTTTGCACAGGGGGAGAGATTTGAAGCGTTCCATTGAAAAATAAACACATTTCCACAGAAAATA